>JACTOM010000445.1:13335-104970 GCA_015832385.1 Elymnias hypermnestra | reverse complement strand
GGAAGACCGAGGCGAACGTTCCTGGACCAAATCCAGGACATTTTAAATAACGGCCAGGTCAAGAGTACTCTAAACCGACGAACTTGTATGAAAGATTTAATGAGATTGAAAGAAGCGAAGGAGATATGCAAGGATCGTGGCAAGTGGAAGGATGTTGTCTCTGCCTACCCCTATGGGAATAAGGCGTGATGCTATGTATGTATGTATGTCTTCTTAAGAATTATAAAATATACACAAAAAGATTAGTATAAATTAAATTAGATAACAAACGGAGGAGTTCGATATCAATTAGGATCTCATGATCTTCTAATAGATAAATTTACAGAAACATCAATTCTCACAGTACCGTCGCAATATATATTTAATAATATCTTATATATTCGTGATAATATACATTTATATAGTAAGAAAAGTTAAAGACACAATTTTAATACAAGAAATAAATACAAACTTGTAAATCAATATTTTGGAGTCAAGAAGGTTCAGAAATCAGTTTTAGATTTGCCTCCACATAATTTTAAGAAATATGTCAAAAACATCTTTTTAAAAAAGGTATATTATAATGTTGAATTTGCGATGCCAGAATGCCTCTTAAACTAAAGGGGAAAATTTATAAGACGATCGTAAGACCTGTCATCCTGTATGGATCAGAGTGCTGGGCCACCAAAGGGGAGAATGAAAGGAAATTGCATGCAGCGTAGATGCGAATGTTGAGATGGATGTGTGAGGTGACAAAATTAGATAAGATTAAGAATAAGTATATTAAAGGAAGTGTGAAAGTATCACCAGTGACCGAGAAGTTAAGGAGTGGTAGGTTAGCTTGGTATGGACATGTAATGAGAAGAGAGGATAGCCATGTATGCAAGAGGGTCCTAAATATGATGGTAAGCGGCAGGGCCGGGAGAGGGCGACCAAAAAAAGTGTGTGAAAGAGGATATGTGTATAAAGGGTGTGAATGTAGAAATGACTGCGGATAGAGTGAAGTGGTTAAGGAAACATGCTGTGCCGACCCCACCTAGTGGGATAAGGGCAAGAAAAACAACAACAACAACAACATATTATAATGATATTTAAGCGATAGAAATGTTTGGACTTGATTCCATTTGCTCACAGAAGCAAAATATTACAATTTGTAGCAAAACTATCTTTAAAAGAGTAACCGTTGAGTTTCTTGCCGGTTTCCTCTCAGCGGATTAAACTTTCCGAGCCGGTGATAGATTTGTTACCAACGGACAGAGTACTGACGATTCCAAAGTGCTTTTTAAGCCTACTTGAATAAAGAATATTTTGATTTTGATTTTTAAAAACACTGCAACACGAGATATACAAATATTACATAATAATGTATTTTGGTTGAAATATAATTAACAGCTTAAACAAATATTGGTTTCAGGTGTAAACGGCATGAACATGATAAGCTTAGCACTGCAAGGTCCATCAAATCTACTTCGACCTCCAGCAACTTCTGCGCCGCTACAAGCTAGAGCACCTATAGGTAAAATACCCAAACATCCCATCATTGTGGTGTACACCTCACCTTCTAAGACCGTAAATACCCAAAGACAGATTAATTTTTAAGCCCTTAAGTATGGACTACATCATCACAATTGAATCAATGCTGATGGCATGGAAAAATTGCCAATAAATTTTGATATAGATCAAAATAAAGACTAAGTATTAAATAACTATATGTAACTTTCATCATTCAAACCAGTTATTTTTAAACACTTAAATGTAGAAGATATAAATCATTATAAAAGTAAATTTAAATATCATGATATCAGTAATATGTTCAAAAGTAAGATAATTACAAAGATATATGAATCATGTTATGGTGATGTTAATTTTGCTTTAAATACTAAAGATAGCTTCATTTTTAAACACCTAACTGTAGAAGATGTAATACATCATTAAAATAGACTCACGGATGATACTAAAAGAAAATTTAAGTGGATGATTGCCGAATAAGAAATTTATAAACATATAACAAATAGTATTGCAGATTTTTTATAGCTTAAACTTAAATTACACATTGTAATAGAAAATAAATATTCTCATGAAGATTCAAAAACCATACAACAAAACACTTAAAATAAGTCGAAAGCTCAATAGTTAAAGTAGCCTAAGACCTAGTGGATTCGAAAATTTTAATAATATTGTTGCAACATTTAGTCACAAATTTGAAAAGTACATAAAAACAATTAACGACAAAGATAAAGTAGGAGCATTTCTTAAATCGAGACTGAGGTTTTGCTATTATTTTGCTGACCAAAGCTCAGTAAACAACACGAGTAAAGTATATCTTACGATCTACTTTTTACTCGTTAATTAAGCAACAATAACGATAATAACGCAATATTAAAACTCTTTCTTAAATAATAAGATTTTGCTATTTCTTTGCAGTCGAAAGCCCAATAGTCAACACGCAGTGTGCCGCTATATCATTGGCGTCTTTGCAACCACCTTTGATGACCGCCCCGCCCCTTCAACCAAGACCTGCAACCACTGGCTCCTTAGATTTGATGTTACCTTTGCAACCAAAACTTTTACCTGGTTACAATCTACAATCATCGTTTTTATCCAGTACCCTGTCTACTGTACGCCCTCCAGATTTACCAAAGAATGGCAGAAAGGATGATGTATTTAGACCTAGTGTTGAAATTATAGTTGAAAAACGCGAATCAATTACTGATTCAGTGAAAGATGTAGACAATTCTGTTAATTATTGTGAAAATTTAGATAGTGACTTTACCGTGAACAGTTATGAAAGAAATGAAAATCATCTTGTGAATGATGATGAATTAACCAATACTATTGCCAAAGATGAAATTAATTCTAATATTATAGAAATTAATACGGTCGATACAAGTTATAACTGTAGTTCAAATAATAACAGTCCTAATAATAACTCTTATTAAGTTTAATTGGTGTAAATAGTTAATTGTCTAAATATAAACCTAGCTGTGAATCTGTTATAACTTGTATGTCTCATATTAGATAAACTACTTTGTAATAACAATTCAAAACTTAGTGTTGTTAATGTATAAAAATAAATTTAGTGTTTATATTTCAAATTATTATATTCCTGAACTGTTGTTAGGGATGAAAAAGAAAATTGGGACTGTAAAAAATGCACTTATATTTTCCTATCATATTATTTAGTAACAAAAGTATTCTGAAAATTATAATTTATTGCAATAAATCTTTTAATAATTTACATTAATTAGCAATAATAAATCGCGTTGTTATTGAAATAAAAGAGCCACAATAGCCTTGTAGATTCTAACTAAATGAGTCACGAACCGGAATCCTGTACGTACTCTGTTATAATTGAAATAAAGAGCCACGATGGCCTTGTATATTCTTCCTAAGAGAGTCACGAGATAGAATTCTGCGCTTTTTCTGGTGTTATTGAAATAAAAAGCCACAATAGCCTTGTAAATTCTATCTAAGAGAGTCATGAACCGGAATCCTGTACGTACTCTGTTATAATTGAAATAAAGAGCCACGATAGCCTTGTAGATCCTACCTAAGAGAGTCACAAATCGGAATCCTGTACGTACTCTGTTATAATTGAAATAAAGAGCCACGATAGCCTTGTATATTCTTCCTAAGAGAGCTACGAAACTGAATTCTGCGCATTCTCTGTTATTATTGAAATAAAGAGCCACAATAGCCTTGTAGATTCTACCTAAGAGAGTCACGAACCGGAATTCTGTACGTACTCTGTTATCATTGAAATAAAGAGCCACGATAGCCTTGTATATTCTTCCTAAGAGAGTCACGAGATAGAATTCTGCACTTTTTCTGGTGTTATTGAAATAGAAAGCCACAATAGCCTTGTAGATTCTACCTAAGAGAGTCACGAACCGGAATCCTGTACGTACTCTGTTATAATTGAAATAAAGAGCCACGATAGCCTTGTAGATTCTTCTTAAAAGAGTCACGAAACGGAATCCTCTACAGGCTCCTTTTTTATTGAAATAGAGAGTAATGACAGCCTTGTGGCTTATTTCTAGGAGAGTCACGAAACGGAATTCTCTACGTGTTCTGTTGTAATTAAAATAAAGAGCTACGACAGCCTTGTGGATTCTTCCTAAGACAATCACGAATCAGGATCCTTAACTATTTCTCTTTATATAAATTTACCCAATTATGTTTTATGATAATCACATCGATTATGGGAAATGTTAAAGAGGTTAACCGAAGCACACAGACAAATAAACAAATAATAATAAAATAGATTTTTAACGTTATAAATGTTTATTTGAAATAACAGGCAATCCAATTTTATTTATTTGTATATTAAAAAGAATACGATTAAAGTAGATAGGCTTTTGCAATTTCGCTACTGCATAGTCCCAATTTTTTTTTATTCTCTAAGATTTCTGTTTCAAATCTTGTGTCTTGACCAAAGTAGTGTAGTAGTTAGTTTATAGAATTTTTTTGTATATTTTGTAAAAATGAAAGACGTAACAGTGAAATTGTACATTATAATGAGATATTAGGTCATTATTTTCAATTGAATATTAGTAATCATAACCTTATTAGATATAAAGTTATATTAATCAATATTTCGTATACGTCAATATATATATATATATAATACGTCATATCTACGTCAAATGATACCATGGTACTGTCTCAACTCGGGCAATCAGTAATATAAGCATCTCTTTCTTCTTAAGTCATGTGTTTTATCTACTTCGCGAAGTTCATTAAGTTTTTATAGTATTTTATAAATTGCAAGTGTTTATTAGTGATTATTTAATTTTTTCATTGTATAAGTGATGTGAATAATACTGAAAACCTTTGAAGCAAGTTTTAATTTTTAAGATATGAGCCTATAAATACAAGACGGTCTTTTTTCAATATCTCAAAGTTTAGCGCAACATAACGCTACACCAGAATCATAATTTAATAAACAAAAGATAACATTGTAAAGTTAAACTGTAAGCAAATATAAAAATCATAAGGTTTGGTAGTCTTTCATGAATAATTAAGTCCCAAGAGCCTTCCATCAAGAGCCAATCATTATATGGCCTATGTGTCAATTCCCGATAGGAAAAAGTTTGGAAAATTGCATTTTCTAATTTATGTCAGTCTGGGACTGATAAGAGGCCTCGCCCATGGCTATTCTCCACTACACCAACATAGCCGTTTCAACTAAAATGTATACGTTCCTGTACAATATTACGTAGAGACCAGAAGAGATAAATTTCTTTTTGCCAAGCAATTGTATTGTCACTTAGCATTACGTTTGTTCACGCCGGCCGTGACCCTGGCATGAACCCGACCGTGGACCCGGTCCATAAAGGTTCAGGTCGAATCGGTCCCAAGACGGCGGGATTTGTTCACCTACCTGGTCTCCAGGCGCCGATCTCATCGATGGCGACGAGCCCTGGCATATGAATGATCACGTGGGATGTGTATTTGAATGTGTCTGTAACCTGCCAAAGCGTCACGGAAAGCTGCTTTCGGCGACGCTGGTTCGCTGTTCCACTCCAAAACCCACCGGAAGGAAGTTCTATTGCTATGACCCGCCACCTTTCACTAGAGGGCTACGATATGGGCCTATAAAACGCGACGATTTGCTTCACTGGCCCCACAAACTAATTAACGCGTGGGATTACCGCATTTCCCGACAAAATCAAGGCAAAAGCCCACGAGACCGGCTTCTTTCTCCTCCGTTCGAAACGCCTCGCGGTTGACAAAAGATCACATTCAAGCGTTACAAATTAACTTTTAAATTTGACCATATCTTAAATTAGTGACAGGTTAGCATTTGACTGTGATCACTCCTCATGGTACGTGATGAAACAAATTTAATATAGAAACGCCCTAATGTAGTAAGAGGCAATTTACCTGTTGTGGTTTTTACACAGCATTGTATCGGAACACAAATCTTTTTGCGGCGGTATGTCTTTGCTGATAGTGTGGTAACTATGCCCTAAGCCTCCCACTAGTCCAGACTCACACAAATTTGACTCAGACAAGACGAAATTTTTAAAATATTACGATGTTTATACGTTGTTTATATTCAATCGACTGGAGCTTCAAAGGTAATATTTATAAAGATGCTTAAGGGCTCGAGCACATAGGTTTTAACGTGATGTAATTTAATATGTATATTTTTATTATTGGCGTAAGTAAGTAAGCAAGTACCAGCCATTTAACGTCCCACTGCTGGGCACAGGCCTCCTCACTCCGAGGAGCAAAAGTTTTTAGAGCATAGATCCACCACGCTGCTCCACTGCGGATTGGTAGGCATAGTACACAAGTGCACTCTCTATTCCTTCACTCTCATAATCTGATGTGACGGGAATCCGACCGGAGAGAGATCAGGCGCAGGACCGACGGCTTAACATGCTCTCCGAGGCATGGGGGTGGATCACACCGCCAACTTCCCAACTTCGGGCAAATATTGAGAAAATCTTAATAGAAAACTCAATATTGATTTTTGAATGGGCCCGACCCGGGACTCGAACCCAGGACATCATGTCTGTAGTCGAACATGCTAATCACTAGACCAATGAAGCAGTTGGGTGGTGTAAGTGCACCCATCTATTTATGTTCAGGAAACAGTATAAACGTTGTAATCGGCAAAATATTACTTTCCAAAAGAGAATTTAATACTAACGGGCTTGTGTCGTATTTTTTACGACAGTAGATTTATCAATAAATAATGTCTCAGTTGATATTTTGCTAAGTAAATATGTGTGGAAATTTTTCAAAAACATTGATTCATAATAGTCAACTATATTTAAAAAATAGTTGGAATATCATGATGATGGATTGTAATCATTGCAATTAGTGCATAGTATTTGCGTTGTAGAATGGCATTTAAACATAAAGTGAATACATTTGAATGACGGGATGGCTAAATAATATAATGAACAATTTCCAGGAGCTGTATTTTTTTCCAATATTCGCCAACAACTAATTTTCCAATTACAAACACTCAACAAGAAAACTAGTGTTTGCGCCAATTGGTATAACCATTCCAAATAAGCCTATGCATCTTCTTAGTAACTAATGGCATTGCACTACTACTTCCGAAATAGTTAATTGATAATCAAAAATAATAATATAATTCTAAAATGAAGGACTTCATTGTTATCAATCATTCGTTGTCAGAACGCATAAACGACAAATTCCGCTTTCTGGCTTATTTTCAGGTCATATTGATTCCTCTTCTATTCCTTGTTCCTCTTCTATTCCTAACTGCCTCATTGGTCTAGTGGTTAGCATGTTCGACTATAGACATGAGGTTCTGGGTTCGAGTCCCGGGTCGGGCCAATTCTAAAATCGATATTAAGTTTTCTATTAAGATTTTCTCAATATTTGCCCGAAGTTGGGAAGTAGGCGGTGTGATCCACCCCCGCGCCTCGGAGAGCACGTTAAGCCGTCCGTCCTGCGCCTGATCCCTCTCCGGTCGTGTCGGATTCCCGTCACATCGGACTATGAGAGTGCACTTGTGTACATGCCTACCAATCCGCAGTGGAGCAGCGTGGTGGGTCTATGCTCTAAAAACCCTCGCTCCTCGGGGTGAGAAGGCCTGTGCCCAGCAGTGGGACGTTAATAAGCTGCTATTTACTATTTCTTCTTCTGTGTCATCGTTATTTAGAGTCTAAGTCTGTAAGTGGACCATGAAGTGTTTCTTTGGAATAACACCATAAATAAAACCATATTTGAAAGTCCAATAAAAGTAGATACCCTAGAAAGAACACTAATATTGTCGTAAATTTTACGACAATGCGCCCAGTTTAAGTTTATCAACACATTAGAATATTGCCCCTAAAATAGTGATGAAAAATCTTCTGACAGTTACTCAGTTAATTCTCTCTAGCGTGGATACATTAAAAACCTTTCTCACAGTGTTTGACTGTCAGAATCTCCTAAAATACTCAACAGATGTTATTTTGATTGTCATTAAATAGCTTTTATTTTAATTAATAATCACTTAATTCAATCGAAATTTCTTTTGTCAACTGTTACATCACGCTAGTATATATACATACTAGCTGAAGCCGCGACTTCGTCTGCGTGAAATGTTTTTTAGCACCTTTAAATTAACACCCCCGCAACAGCCCTTCCAGTTCCGTAAAATCCGATCTTAGCTGACCCGTACTCGACAAAAGGAATATTCCTACCATATTTCAAGTCTCTACGCCTCATGGCTCTAAAGATACCCTGATGAGTCAATAGTCAACACCCTCGTAACCCCTCTTGCGGGTGGAATTCCTTAAAATCCGTTCTTAGCCGATCTGTGCTCGACAAAAGGAATATTCCTACCATATTTCAAGTCTCTACGCCTCGTGGTTCCAGAGTTATCGTGATAGATATAAAACATAAAATACATAATAATAAACTGTTTATTTAAAGGCAGTACACCAAATACAATTTTACAATAAAATAAATTAAAATCAAAAAGTTAAATTCTAATTATTATCTACACGGGAAAGAAGTACGTGAAAATAACTTTTTATAAACAGATAGCCAATAGCTATATCTTGACAAACTAGTTCCAGAAAACTGTTATGCAATGCTCTAATGCTTTTCCAAAACGAAGCTACATGTGTCCTGATAACAGCATAAAAGTCATGCAACCCCGCCTCCACAAACATGCCAGAGACACTGCAATAACGAGGCAAACCCATCAAGATATGAAAACCATTATTATACTGTACGGGCAATACCGTGTTGCTAATGCCGTTGTGCTAACGTGGCATACGTTATACTCGTTTCCAGTACCAGTGGAGGAAGCTACAGGAAGTCCAGCATAAATGCCTTCGCCTGATCCTAGCAGCCCCGAGATACGTCAGAAACGATGTTATATACCGGGACACGAGGACGCCCTCTATGGAGGTTGCGCACACTCGACCGATGCATGTTTGTACACTTAAGCGGCTGGCTAGCGACTAGGCGTTCCCAACCTCGGGAGCTGCTCGCTTCACCATCGGATCCAGGTGAAAAAGATGGCGTAGCAGAGGACGATGCAAACACCGGACAAGACGCTCACCACATCTACTCTATAACATGTGTTATAGAGCTGTGTCCACTACTGCCGTAGTCCTAAGGGCTAAAGTTGCCGCATGATGAGTCTCTTGAGAGAGACTCGCTGGACTTCCCAGTGAAGACCCCCTGCATGCGATGCCCTGTAAAACTATCTACGATGATTAGTCCAAAGTTTACATGTATAAAAACAATGGCAGTACGCGTAAAACAGTGTTTTCAGACTTCAAAATCTTGTTCAAAAAGCTCAAGTGGTTACCAATTCAACTTCGCCGGAATCTACATATTCTCTCACTTCTATACTGTATATTATTTGACCCCACTACATCATCCTATTTAAAATCGAAATTAAAGATTCTGGGAGTGCACTATAACAAAGACCTACGATCAGTTTCATTGTTGAAAATACCGACTTACCACACTAAGTTCTTTGGATATTCTTTTACGGTTACAGCAACCCGACTGTGGAACGCACTCCCAGCAAATATGAGACAAGCAAAATCATAAAAAAAATTCAAACACGATGTCGCAGAACATTACCTCTCCGAAGCCGCACTGAAAGAGATGATATTGTTATAAAAGTATATATTTATACTCAATTTGTTAGTTTGTATATATATATGTATATTTTAGATATGTACTCGTATTGTATTATATATGTACTTTCTTTATTATTAGTATGTATGACCACTTTATGCACCACCCAGGTACTTTTGCACAATTTCCTACTCCTAAAGGTTGTCTGGAAGAAATCGCTGCATTCATAATTTGTTATTATGTTTTTGAGGTGTACAATAAAGAGTATTACTATTATTATTATTATTTTCTTAGCGGGTTTGCTGCACTTTCCGAATCTTTGGGGCAGCAATCGGGAGTTCCCTCCTCTCCCTCTCAATATCCCAACCATCTCTCAGGCATTATACCATCATTTCTGATTTTGTTACATTATACCTTAGTCCGTGGACACTGGTACACTGCTCGCAAATTCAAATCAGTTTCCTTAGGCCTTTAATAGAGGAGCTGAGAACCACCACGACATCAACATAGCTGAGACTATTAAATGTGTTACCGATATCCTACTTTTCCAGCTCTCAGCTCTTTCTTCCATCATTTATATAAACATTAAAAAGATCCGGAGAGGTAATTCCACCCTGGAGAACTCCACACTGTAACTTATATATTGATAAGTTTACTTCGGTAATTATAACAATAAACTTCCCAATGCTATTGAGAAAAGAAATAATATATTGATTTTAAAAAGTAAATTAAAATTTTGCCTTTTATATAACCTTCACTAATAACTAACTAATTATTATTTGTCACATTCAATTACATAGCATTATTTTGCACTGTTCACCTCTAAAATTTGTTATTTTTCTTTTTTAAGCAGTAATTAAAAGATTGTTTACAGATATTTGAACTTCGAAAGTGGTGTAATTTTTATTATATTTCCATGTAAGTGAATATTATACTCATTATGGGAATTAAATATCTTAAACCCAATACAAAATGAATTTAATTGGCTGTGAATGTTTTTTGCCAAATATAATTGAAAAAACCCAATTGTAAGCATGTAAAATAATTGAATTATTTCATTCAATTATTTTGTATAATGTATGCATTAAAATATATTAAACTGTAGTAATAAGTTCTTAATGGACATGTATTTAACATGTAATAGTTACCAAAAGAAACTGTAGGCCATAGGTTAGTCAATTGAAATTGTTTAATTTTTAATTTTTATGATATTTTGGCGTTGGTATATTGGTATTCTTTCTTTTCTCAGTTTCATATTGGAATATAAAAACAAATATATGTGAAATCGTTAAATTTCTGTGGAAATTAAGAACTAGTCATTACATTAATAAATATAATGTTAAAAACCACTTTTAATATAATCAGACAGTTGAAATATATATGTCGGAAGGCAGATGTCTGTGGAACGCTGGCGCCATCTACCGGCGTGGGACAGAGTCAATGGTGGCAGTCCGGCGGGAGTCTCTCGGCAGTTGTTCAGTGGTGCTCGACCGGAGCAGTCTACTATTAGAACTGTCGCGTTCCTAGCTATTATTGTTAATGAGTTTGTGTAAATTGATATCGGGAACATTAGACATCCTTGCAGACGACATGGCTGAAATTTTTAATAACTGTGTAGATTGGGGTATATTTCCTGACTTAATGAAGTACAGTAAAATTATACCAATGTTTAAGTCGGGCAGTACTTCAGACCCCTCTAACTTTAGACCAATATCGGTTCTTCCGACTTTCAGTAAAGTATTCGAAAAAATGATATTGAACCAATTGCTACAACATTTTCAAAAATATAATCTATTACACAGTAAGCAATTTGGATTTACGCGAGCTCGTTCAACAACCGATGCTGGTGTACAGTTATTACATAATATTTACGAGGCCTGGGAGGAATCACGAGACGCGCTTGGTGTTTTCTGTGATTTGTCTAAGGCCTTTGATTGTGTCCAGTATGAAACTCTGATCGGGAAATTACGTCACTATGGCATCACAGACGCTGCATTAGACCTGATGAGTTCCTATTTAACTAATAGAACACAAAAGGTCTGTGTTAATGGAAAACTTTCAGAAGGGTCTGTAACGAAACTAGGTGTTCCACAGGGTTCCATATTAGGACCATTTCTGTTCCTCATTTACATTAATGACCTTCCTTATTTTGTCAAGGACGGTCATGAGATAGTTTTGTTTGCTGATGACACTTCTCTAATATTCAAAGTTAATCGACAACAAACAGATTTTGACGAGGTAAACAATTCGCTCAATAAAGTAGTACAATGGTTTGAAGCAAACAACTTATTACTGAACGGGAAAAAAACAAAATGTATTAAATTCACATTACCAAACGTAAAGCAAGTGAGAACCATTGTTAAACTTAATAATGAGGAACTTGATCTGGTAGATAGTACCGTTTTTCTAGGCATTACTTTAGATTGTAAGCTACAGTGGGGGCCCCATATAAGAGGTCTATCGAACAGGCTCAGCTCTGCGGCTTACGCGGTTAAAAGAATTCGCCGTCTTACGGACGTTGAAACTGCCAGGCTGGTCTATTTCAGTTATTTTCACAGCATTATGTCATATGGCATTTTACTTTGGGGTAATGCTGCTGATATAGATGCAATATTTGTGCTGCAGAAAAGGGCCGTTCGTGCGATCTACAATATGGGTCCAAGAGAGTCGCTAAGAAACAAATTCAGAGCAGTAAAAATAATGACAGTTCACGGCGTATATATATTAGAAAACTTGTTGTACGTCCATAAAAATATTGACTCTTTTAGGAAGAAAAGTGAATGCACCTCATATAACTTAAGAAATGGAAATAAAATTGCTGTAAATTCTAGTAGGCTACATAAAATTGACAAGTCATTCAAGGGTAACTGTATACGGTTCTATAACAAACTCCCAGAAGAAGTTACAAAAATGTCTCTTAATAAATTTAAATCTTTTATTAAAAGAAAACTAATTGAGAAATCATTCTATAATTTGAAAGAATACTTAGAAGACAAAAAAGCGTGGGAGTGAATGAATTGCTCTATATATATATAGATATAGAATATTTTTAAATTAAATATTGTAATGATGATAACAAAAAAAACGTACACCCGACTGAGTTTGTTGTGGGCTCTTCTCAGATCAGGGCGCGAAGGAACCCTCGTAACTTTAGATTGTAAGTCGTTCTTTTATGTTATCATCAGTCATTCATTTAAATAATAAATGGGAAAAAAAAACGATATTTGACGATTCAAAAGTGCTGTAATAGGCCTACTTGAATAAAGATATTTTGACTTTGACTTTGATTAAGTAATTGAACATAGAGAACTACCGAGAGACGCGCGCTGGACTGCTACTTATTGACTCTGCCCCACGCCGATAGACAGATGGCGCCAGCGATCCAGAGACTATTCCACTCCGACATATATATTTATATGTTAGTAATATATGTATGTCTATTTTCTACTAAAAGGACAGAGATTTTCTAATAAACAAAACCAGTTAGGTTTTGTTTAGTAGAAAATCTCTCTCCTTTGCTATAAAATCAAAATATTCTTAATTCAAGTCAAATCAAAAACACTTTTGACAGTTGTCTCTTCGTTGGTATTATATATATCACTTTTTCGAAAAGTTGATTCCCCTGATAAGAAACCGACAAGTAACTTAGCGGTTACTCCTTTAAATATAGTTTTGTAGGTTACAATGTGCTTTCATGTGCAACTGGAATCAAGTCCAATCATTTTTATCGTTTAAATAATCTTCAAAATTATAATATGCCTTTTGTAAAACAACGCTTTTATTATATTTCTTAAAATTTTATAGAGGAAAATTCAAAACTAATTCAGGTTATTAAAAATGCGTATGTTAAAACGGAGAGACGATCTCTGAACCTTCTTCACTTTAAAATATGGAATTCCAAGTTTCTTTTTATTTCTTGTATTAAAATTATGTAATACACTCTTTTTTCTGTGTAAGTGAATATTATTACTGATATATAAAATGTTATTCAATATATATTGCGACGATACTGTGAGAATTGATATAGTTTCGAAGTCTTATCCCATAACAGTATGCCGTAAGATATAATGCTTTGAAAATAACACCATTTTAGCAGTTTAGTCTTACTTTCCTGACAGCAAATGTAGTTGAACCAACTTTACTTGCCAGAGTCTTAATATGGGCACCCCACTAAAATCTAAGATTATTTCTAAGAAGACGGTAGGCTTAACTTTCATTAGTGGAGTCGACGAGATCGCTATTTAGCGATTAGACCCCTCAACTACACTCTAAATCTAGTTAACATTAAGTTATTGTATTTTTCTTATACCCATTTTTGTGATGTTCAAAAAAATATACTTCCGATATCGTCATCAGTGGCGTCCATAATTCAACCTCCAAAGTGTGGTGCCTGAGGGTAATGTTCATGCAATGAAACACTTTAATAAGTAACTCAGATTATAATGTCCAACAACTTAATGTTCCCAGTATCAAATTACACAAACACATTAATAATTCGAAACGTGTGTCAGTTTCAATAGTCAACCGCTCTGACGGGCTATCAATCGAGATCTGTCGAGAACGCCGCCTGCCTGTGACTCATTGATTCTGTCCAGCGCCGATAGATGACGTTCTATAACTATATAATTCTGACCTATATATATGTACGACTATTTGTGCTATTAAAATATTTTTGAAGCATTATGTTTTATTTACAGCTTTAGGATTAGAAATAAGTCATGATCTAGGTGGATAAAATGATAAAATATAATCAATCAAATGCGAGTTGACTCTCTCGATCGATGTGATCTATTTCTTTGTCTTTATCTACTGATAATAATTGTATATTTCTAATAACTTTAATATTAAAGTATAGCACAGAGGTTGATCTGAATGAAATAATAAGTTATTATCCCTCAATAATGTGTAATTGTAAATATAATTGTAAAATACAGAATAAAGTAACTCGATGTTGATATTGATGTAGACATTTTTACTGTACCAAATATTTTATTATTTGAATAAATTGAATTCAATTGAAGAGTCGTTTTAATGTCCTACTAAACAAATCAAAGCTCAAAAGGCACTATTAAATCGTCAGTAGCCTGTCCGTTTGTTGTTTTGAATCTACCATGGGTTCGGAAAGTAGATTCAGCTGAGAAGGAACTGGCAAGAAACTCAACGGTTACTGCTTTAAATCCAGTTTATGTGTATTACAATGTGTTTAGATTTCATATGCCACTGGAATCGAGACCAAACATCTTTGTCGCATATATAATCTTCAACATTATAATATACCTTTTCTAATAGGACGTTTTTAACATATTTCTTAAATGCATAAAACCCAGAAGTTATTCAGGTATCTTATTAAAAATCCGTATGCTCTTGACACTAACACCAGGCATTGAATTTTGTTTTTATTTCTTGTATTAAAACACATGACAATTAAGATGTGTTACGTGATTATAAATCCAGAAATGTTTTGTGTGACCCTAAAATGCCTATTCTTACAAGACATCGCTTTCTCGAGTGTTAATGGCCACTCTTATATGTGGCTGTAAAACACCCTTAAAAAGCCAATCAGTCTAAAGCTTTGGAAATTGTTTAAGGTTTCTTAGAACCAGTTCATCTCAGATGCAGTGGTACTCAAACGAGCTGGAATTAGTCTTTAGAGCTTTTTTTCGGACATCTTCAAAGGGAATCCCTATTTCAGTACCCAAGGTTGATCCTAGATGACCAGAAGAAAACCTAGTAGATCAAAGCAGTAATGGACAGACGATATACGGAAGCATACCAATCATAACTCTGCACAATTAAAGAAGATTGGTTAAAAGAGAGGTTTCCAACGACTGACCGCCATACTTCATTTTATGTAGACGAAATTGAGCAGTTCAGCTTTTTTGTCGCTGGGAAATGCATTTACTCACCCCGACTAATGGGGTCGGGAGACTGGGACTCCGCGAGGATACCAACTCGCATTACACACTAAAACCCAGCGGGACCGCCATCAACCATGAGTGAGGAGCCAGAGGTTTGTTGAGGCATTCCTCCCTGGCCCCTCGTTTGCAGCTAACAGAGGGATGAGTTTTACGAATCTCCGCCTCTCGTTTCCTGCACCCCTTCGTCGGGGATGTTTCAGCGGCATTCACCCTCTCCCTTTGCCGTGCCTCCTTAAGCGAAATGACAGTCTCACAAAAGGAGGCAACCGCTCTCTAGGCCTGCTCATTGGTAAGTATTGCTCCTATAGTACCTTGCAGTGAGAGGTCAGTGCCGATCAGCGACGTCATAATGACTTGCTGAGGTCCCCAGACGGGACATTCTACCACAATGTGGGCTGTGATCAGTTCAGCTGCTATATTTATAATATAGATAAAATTTTATATGTTATGAATATAATAATCGTCGTCGTCGTCGTTTCAACCGATGGACGTCCACTGCTGGACATAGGTCTCACGTAATGATGTCCACAAGGCCCGATCTTGCGCCGCCTGGCTCCAGCGGCTACCGGCGACCCTCTTTATGTCGTCGGTCCACCTTGTGGGGGGTCTCCCTACACTGCGCCGCCCGGTGCGGGGTCGCCACTCCAGCACCTTCGGGCCCCAACGTCCATCGGTCCGTCGGACTATGTGCCCCGCCCATTGCCACTTCAGGTTCGCGATTCGTAGGGCTATGTCGGTGACTTTGGTTCTGCTACGGATCTCCTCATTTCTGATTTGATTGCGTGGAGAAACTCTGAGCATAGTCCTCTCCATCGCACGCTGAGTGAATCTGAGCTTTCGAATGAGGCCCATAG
Organism: Elymnias hypermnestra; assembly: GCA_015832385.1. Classification (NCBI taxonomy): domain Eukaryota; kingdom Metazoa; phylum Arthropoda; class Insecta; order Lepidoptera; family Nymphalidae; genus Elymnias; species Elymnias hypermnestra. The sequence goes on along the minus strand of JACTOM010000445.1, from coordinate 88,646 downwards.
TTAGCGACCACGTTTCGGAGCCGTAGCTCATCACTGGCAACACGCACTATTCGAGGAGCTTCGTCTTCAGGCACTGAGGGATATCGAACGAAAATATCTGGCGTAGTTTCCCGAACGCTGCCTCACCGAGCTGGATTCGGCGGTTGACCTCCTTCTCAAAATTGGACCTACCTAGCTGGACTATGTATTCCAGGTATGTATACTCGTCTACAATTTCGAGTGGTGAGTTTTCAACGATGATTGGGTGGAGCGGAACATGTATATTCGACATAACTTTGGTCTTATTCATGTTCATTTTTAGGCCGACCTGTTGAGAAACTCTACTTAGGTCAACGAGCATTGTATTGAGATCTTCGAGAGTCTCTGCCATAATGACCACATCATCGGCAAACCGTAGATGAGTGATGTACTCGCCATTGATGTTGATGCCCAGTCCTTTCCACTCCAAAAGCTTAAAAAGGTCTTCCAACGGCGCTGTGAAGAGCTTCGGGGAGATAACATCTTCCTGTCACACTCCACGCTGCGGTTGGATATACGCTGTGCTTTGGTCCTGTATACGGACTGATATAGTGGCGTTTTCGTACAGACACTTCAACACGTGTATATACCGGTGATCGATTCGGCATCTCTGCAAAGATTTCAACACGGCCCATGTTTCCACCGAATCGAAGGCTTTCTCATAGTCCACGAACGCCAAGCAAAGTGGCCGATTATACTCCTCGGTCTTCTGTATAATCTGCCGCAGCGTAAAGATGTGGTCTATGGTACTAAAGCTTTTTCGGAATCCGGCTTGTTCGGGGGGCTGGAAGTCGTTAAACTTGCGAGCGAGACGATTCGTAATGACCCTCGAGAACAGTTTATAGACATGACTTAGAAACGCAATGGGTATATAGTTCTTCAATAAGGTGTTGTCACCTTTCTTAAAGAACAGAACCACCACGCTCCCATGCCATGCATTTCGCACCGTGCCTTCCAGTATGACGGAATTGAACATTCGCTGAAGGACTTTAAGGTTGGGTTTTCCACCTGCCTTCAGGAGTTCCGCTGTGATTCCGTCATCACCCGGCGCCTTGCCGTTCTTCATCTGTTTGAGAGCCATACTAATCTCGTACAAGCTGAGGTCCGGGATATCTTCGGTATAATGCCGGGTCAGTTTGTTTCGGGGATCTTTAGCCAAACTATCAATAGGCTTGCAAGTCGATGTGTACAACTGTCCATAGAAACTCGCAACCTCCCTCCGAATCTCAGGTGAAAATATTTATTAACCAAGTTCAAAAAAAGGAGGAGGTTATCAATTCATCTGTTTTAAGTTTGTTACCTCATAACTTTCGACTAGAAGAACGGATCTTGATGATTTGTTTTAAATGAAAGGTGGGGCTCGCTGTTCGGTCCCATTTTTTAAAATCCAGTTCTGATGATGTCATCCGTGTGAAAACCGGATAAGTCTTAAACTTGCATTAAACGTGTGCGGGACAAAGGAATGAATAACTCAAATTCAACAGATTTTGATGATTTGTTTTTTATTAGAAAGGGTATACTTCAACGGTTGTTTGATGATAGTTTGGTTAGGTTTTGATCATGAAATCTATGAGAAAGTAACGGAACTCTTCAATTCTTAGGAGCAAATTAACGATACTCGGCAGACTCGTTTATAGGCAATCCAGATATTTGAGTCACCTACCAAGTTCAAGTGATTATCGTAGTTAAATATGGTGATCAATGGAACTCCTCAACAGCTTTCAGTACGGGTGCGATTTAAGGCAGAATATATACCGGTCTGTAATCATATGGCAATAAGCTTACGTTTCTTTTAGAAATGTCAATTAATAAATTCAAAGTCTTTGTTAAAAGAAAGTTGATAGAAAAATCGTATTATAAGTTGCAAGAGTACTTAGACGATAGAAACGCGTGGGAGTGAACGAACTGCTCTAATTTGAATTGAAATATATTAAACTAACATGATATTGTAATGATGATGATAACAAAAAAAACAGAATACCCGACTGAGTTTGTTGTGGGCTCTTCTCGGATCAGGGCGCGAAGGAACCCTCGTAACTTTAGATTTTAAGTCGTTCTGGAGTATCATCATCAGACGTACATTAGAATTAGAGTGTGGAAAGGAAAAGAAAAAACAAAAATTTGACGATTCAAAAGTGGTAATATGCCTACTTGAATAAAGATATTTTGATTTTGATTTGATTTGATTTGCTGCATTGCAATATTTATAGGGTGTATTATGTATGGTAGCCAAGTGTGTGTGGGGGGGGGGGAACTTTTACGTATTAGTGGTGTGCTCGATTACCATATAAATGACTGTTGGTACCAGGATAGCAAAGTAAACGACATGTTTCGTTGCGGGTTGCGGGTTCGGTAAAGTTGTTTTATTTCAACTGTGCTGTCTCATCTGAGCAACACGTTTTAAGGTGTACCCATATTCACACAAATTTCTTAGCTTACCTCAGGTTCACTATAAATCATAAAATTTTAACAGTTTGTTTTGAGGGCGGTCCGTTTTTGTTTTAAATTTTTATTTATTCATCTGTAGAGCTTGGGCAATAAATTTAAAGTGGGAATTGTAAGGTTTTCCAATAACGACTCCACAAACAGAATATGTTTAAAATAAATCAATGGATTTCATTGTAAAGAGGTATGTAATTAACGACGGAAAACGATATCAGCCAAATGGCTACCGAGGCTACTCCAGCAGCACAATATTATTAACATAACCAATATTGGCTATCTAAGTAGAATCGGTGATTTTTTATGGCCGGAACTAGAAGATATTGATTGTTTTCAACAAAACGCCATTATGATCGACAAAAGCAACGAAGCAATCGAAATTTTATAAGAAAAGTTCCAGGAGGTGTTGTTTCTCGAAGACGTGATTACAATTGGCCCCCGATCTTCTTAAATCTTTAAGCTTTTTTGTTTCGAACCAAGTGAAAGATAATGCCAATACTCCACAATAGATTCAAGACATTAATGATGGAATTCGGGAAGCCATCAATGATGTAAAGAAATTTCATATAAGGGATATGATGCTGCTGATGTCATTGGGATATGGCTGACATCGTTATCCATTGTTAATTCCATACCTTTTTCTTTACAGTATAATATATACCCATCATATTCTCGTAAAATATATGCGTTTATTTTAATATTAAAATGGAACCTCTTATTAGAAGACCCTATATAATCCCGTGGCAACCGAATGTCATAAAGGCAAAAGCCATACGATTCTGTTCGTTAAATGTCTATTGTTCTGTAGATTTCCTTGAAGCATACAGCTAAAGGCAGTTTATTAAGTTGTTACGTCTCTTTGAGTGGACAGTGATTCAAAGTACAAAGCCGCCCTCGACTACAGAGACCAGTAATTAAATTTCGCTGGACAGTCTTTAATCAATTGCACGCCAAAAGGGAGTGTAGACTTGCCTACTATATTTTCTTAAACTAAAACATTCTGGAGTCAGTTTTTAATAACTTTAATGAAAATTCGAAGCAGCAGCGTCACAGGCCATAGGAGATAGGAGTTTTAAAGCATAGACCACCACGCTGCTATACTACGGGTTCGCAGGTATAGTACACAAGTGCACTCTCTATTCCTTCACTCTCATAGTCTGATATGGCGGTAATCCGATACTACCGGACAGAGATCAGGCGCAGGACGGAAAACTTAACGTGCTCTCCGAAGTAAGTTATTGTTCTTTTTTCTTATCCACTATTGTATTTACGATGAAGGAAAACATCGCGAAGAATACTTGCTCACGCCGGCCGTGAACCTATCAATTGACCTCGACCGCTGAACTCGGGCCCATAAGAAGTCCAGGTCGAATCGGTCCCTGAGACGGTGGGAAGAGAAATATAGGGGAGAAATTCCACCTAGGGGTTCGAACAGATGTGAATCGGCACCTACATGGAGTCCCGAGCGCCGATCTCCTTGGGCGGCTACGGCCCTGGTAGGTGTCTGAGCACATGAGGGTGTATTTGTATTGTGTGGTGCGTGAATTGTCTTACGTGACCTGTAAAGGCGTCGCGGAGAGCTGCTATCTGCGACGCTGATCTTACTGTCCAACCCAAGGCGGTCCCGTGTACCACCAGGCACAAAAATGTTCAAGAACTAAAGACTACGTGGGCGTGAATGGACTGTGGCCGCGTGGAACTGCCACACTTCGCGTAATTCGAGCAAGAGGCGCCACTAGAAGATCCTTAACGCGACGACTTCACCACTCGCACTCACAAAACCCAAAAACAGCGTGGAAGTACACCAACGAGGCAGGCTTTTTTTCGCCCGTCGCAAACGCCTCGTTGAACAGCTGAACATAGACAAACAATTTTTGCTCCATGCTTATGGAACGGCGCAGGAGGCGCCCTCTAGTATGCAGACGCGCCACTTTCCGAGTACTTAGCACTTAGTACTTCGGAAAGCTCCCAGATGGCCCGAACAACCCTACATAATCTGGGGTATCTGTAATCTGCCTAAAACCCTCTCTCCTAAAAGTGATGAAGCTTTTGCCACAGTCAACATGTCAAGTACCTTCGAGCACTTTATTCCATTTAGAACGCAAAATTTAGTACATAATCTTTGATCCATTTTTATGAAACGCCGAAAATATGAGAACGCACCCAATCGTGGTAATGCCAACATATGACTAACACATGTATACCAACGTAACAAAAAAATCGATTATTGAATGTACACAGTCCCCGAAAATTCAAAATACACCTTTTCTTTTGAAAAAGAAAACTATGTTGAGTGTAAAAAAGCCAATCCTCAAGTGTTAGAAGTGAAACTTCTTTGGTATACTAGTCTTTGAGTCTTGTTTATATTTATAAAAATGTAAACCTAAGATTCTAGAATATCTTATAATTAAAAGATTAATACTGCCGAAAATTAATACAAATAATTTATTGAATTCTCAAATGAATTGTGTATATTAAATGACGAGTGGCAAATTAAAATGCCACATGTTATTTGTAAATATTAAAACTATCTAACCTTAAAACGAATTAGCATAAACGCTGCTAGTTCTATTCACACGCTTCATCCGTAACAATTTTACTCTCATAAAGAAGTTTCACTTCAAAATAATTTGTAAATAGATCTTAAAATATTGTCGCAAGTCTACGACGCCTAATCAATTGCGCAGTAAATATTGACTGTAACAGGAAACTACCCAATAAAGCTGGGTGAGGAATTATTGAGGGACAATATTGACTGCGAGATATACGCTTGACCGTGGCTTCAGATCTAATTATTGAATGTCCTTAACAGCTATATGATTTATCACATGTTTTATTAATTATTAGCTTATTCGACAAACTCTTTTTTGTTTTTACTGTGAATATTGAAATGGAATTGGTGTAATCTAAACTAATATCATAAAGTGGAAACATTTGTGTTTCCTCCTTTTATTTTGTCGGTGTGAAATGCAATTTACGCACTAACCCTCATCGATGACCAGTCAGGAGTGTGGGACTCGGCGATGGAAGGTCACGCAATAGCCACTAAAACCCAGTAAGGCACCAGGTGATCAGCTTTCGCAATTTGCCCTGGTGTCCCGGATGAGTCCGACGGAGGATTCACGGAGGCGGGAGGAGATGCGCAAATATGCGCCGCCTTGTATTCAGCCTCCTTCGGCGGTGAGGAGGGGCATCCACTGCATTCTCCCTCTCTCTCTCGTGGGCTTCCTTCAGCGAGACTACCGTCTCGCAAAAGAAGGCCACTGCCGCCCACCATCTGTCGCTGGAGAGCATGGCGCCTACAAGGCTTCCCAACGAGAGGTCGCCGCCGATCAACGCCACCAGAAGTTGACGCTGAGGTCCCCAGGCCGCACAATCCGCAGTGTGATGTGCTGAATCCATAACTGCACCACACTGATGACAAGTGCGTGACTCCTCTCGGCCAATTCGGTGCAGGAACTTTCCGAAGCACCCATGTCCGGTCAGAACGTGCACCAACCTGTAGGAAAGCGTCTCGTGCTCCCTATTGTTTCCTCCTACTGGACCGATTTTAAACATTTTTTCAACATTAGAAAGCTGCATTTAGACTGTGTGACATAGGCTATATTACTTTCTCAAAAATAAATAGGAATTCCTAAGAAAAATACATTATTGCAACCCAAGGTGTGAAAAGATTAGTCACATCTGTCATCGCGTGCCCCGCTAAAACTAATGAAGATATAACAAACAAACATTCTACAGTATTATAGAACGTATTAATATCTGTAAAAAAGTCCAGGATACCATATGTCCAACAACTGTAGTTATGCCACTATAACTACTTTTTTACATTTTTAAAGCTAATAAAAGTGCCGACACTAAACAAACCATATTATGTATACCTCTGTATTAATCCTTGTCCTAATAAGTGATATTTTATTAAAGACCGTTTCAATAGCTATAAAATGCTTTTTAAATTATCATAATATAACATTCCATTCAAATGATATAACGAATTTTAGGTTAGGTTAGGTTACGTTAGTTTTTTTGCTCAGAAGGCGTTTCCCAGCGACAAAAAAAGCTATACGAATACCAACCATAAAAGACCTGACCTAAAAATTGACGATTTCTTTAGGTTAGGTTAGATTTTTTTTTGCGGTGGTGGCGTAAAAAGTAAAAAAAATATCCAAAAGTATTGGGTTATTCTATAATTGTAATCTTATCACAATAGTGTAATTTTTTTATTAAATTGTTTTGTTATTATTCCTACACGGGGACAGGCGACATATAATAAACACTGCAAATTATTTATTTGCAGCGCGCATTCTGTCAAACGCTGACAAAGATGTCAAACGCCATAAGGTACCATTAAAAAAAGTTTATACTATCAAAGGCACTAAGAAGGTTACATTAGAAAAGTTTATATTGTCCAACCCACTCAGAAGATTACATTAGAGAAGTTTATATTGTCAAACGCACCAAGAAGATTACATTAGAAAAGTTTATATTGTCAAACGCACTAATAAGATTACATTAAAAAAGTTTATATTGTCAAACGCATTAAGAAGGTTACATTAAAAAAGTTTATATTGTCAAACGCTCCAAGAAGATTACATTAGGAAAGTTTAAATTGTCAAACGCTCTAAGAAGATTACATTAGAAACGTTTATACAATCAGACGAACTAAGAAGGTTACATTAATAAAATTTTATATTATCAAACGCACTAAGAAGATTACATTAGAAAAGTTTATTTTCTCAAACGCTTTATGAAGATTACATTAGAAAAGTTTATACTATTAAACGCACTAAGAAGATTACATTAAAAATTTGTATATTGTCAAACGCTCTAAGAAGCTTACATTAGAAAAGTTTATATTATCAAACGCTCTAAGAAGTTTACATCAGAAAAGTTTATTGGTTAGGTTTTCTTAAAATTTCTGATGGTTTACGTAATTTTCAACTTTTTTTCTTTTAGAAGAATCTTCTACTGCCTATAATAAAAGAATTAACGAAATAGATACAGACGTTCACGCGTGATGCTGTCACATATGGAAATAGAAACTCATTTTTATATAAACATGTACAGCAATCTGATGATATCTATTTATTTAAAAATTCTGAAATAAATGTACAGGAATACGGAAACTATTTTGTATTTTTCTTCGTAAAAGAAAATTGAAACTTATTATGTTTTTAATTTAAGTCACAAAGGCTTCCATTGCTTTAAGCGTTGTCTTCTATAAAACTTTAGCTTTGAAAACTTGTTAAAAGAAAAAAAGGTAAACGAGGAAAGGTATTCTGCAATTATGTCTTAAAGAAAAATCTATTCAGTATGAAAATTAAAAAGGAGTTTCTAATAGCTGCTTGTGAGTTTGTCCAATGCCTGTGAATTATATGATGAAAATTCTCAATTCATCATCAACGGACCAGCTCTTCTTATAAAAGGACTTATAAAAGGACGAATAAAGTCGCAGACATCAGGTTGTCTTTATATACATTAGATACATTTTGACTGCTTCTCTGACACAGTTTTGGGAGTACTCGCTTTTCTAGTAGACGCCCCACATTCGATATTAAGTAACGCCAAATGTGAAAAGGATGGTGGATACCATGGAATATACTTTAAAAGAAGTCTGAGATGTCGTGCTGTCATCCCAGGTACACGACTTGGTTATCTGTGATATGAGAAACACATGATCCTCTAATTTTTATAAAAATATAACCGAACTTAACAACAAAATGGTTTCATGGATCGAATTGTAATTCCGTAGTGGTTTTAGGGATGTAAGTCCTTATTCCAAACAGAAAATGGAATTTCCTTAAAACTAATATAGAGTACAGGCTAATAAACTATAAAATATCACGCAATTCAATGTGCCTATTGGCAAAAACTTCCTGCAACATTTTCCAGTGGTGCCTATCTTCAGCCTTCTCCAATTTTCTACTGCTGATAACTTGAATTGGCCCATAGGGTACTTAGTCGGATAATCTGTCCAGTTATTAACTAATAATTAAGGTAAGCGACTCCGGGTGAGCTGCTACTACCGCTCTACACTCTACTCTCCGCGGCAGTAAAATCATATTCCGAACCCTAATACTCCCTGTAACTCCTTTTATCTCAATCTTCGTTTCTCACCTATAACTCCCATACCGACAAATGACGGTATATCCAATTTCTGCTGATCTAAATGTCACAGATCGATATTGGCGTTATCGGTGAGAGAGAATCAGCACTTCAATCACCAACCCGCTTGCTTAGCATGGTGATTATTGGCACAACTACAAATGATTGTCACAAGGCAGCAACGGCAGCCCCGGTATTCCAAGCTTAGGCAGCGATTATGGTAATAGCGGGGAAATGGGTGCTAAGAATCTCCGGAAGAGATTCTGCTGACAAACCCGAAGGCTTGACCTGGCAACTGACAACGCCCGCACTTTGAGGCACATATTTCGAAAGAACGATGGACGTTGGGGTCTGAAAGTGCTGGAATAGTGAATTGGTCCTTGTGGGCATCATTACGTAAGAACAGTCCAACAGTGAGAGGACTGCTTGGAAAAGCTTATATTCACGGACAACACAAACGGAAAAAGATCTCGAGACCGTTTCCCGACACGATGGGTTGATCAACTGAGCCAGACCAAGTAAACTACTTTCTATAACCTAACGAAGATGGCCACCGATAGAACCGAGTAGAAAGCGTGGACCCGTTCACATTTAGGGTCTTACTAGGACCACGAAGGAAGGAGCGGTTAGACATAGAGAGATGTCCAACAGTGGACGTCAATCTGTTGAAGCTACGACGACGTCGATCATTAGCTCATCCTCCCATATTGTGTGCTGTCTTCCTCGCTGTCTTTTTCCATCTCTTGGGTATCATTCCGTGAATAATTTCATACACTTCCTTGACTTGTCGCGCATCATATGACCAGCCCATCTCCATTTTTGTTTGTCTATTTGTGAATGTATGTGTGTCAAGTTTCTTTAATTCCTTATGTCCGTATTTCTTGCTTTACTGTTTAGTTTAATACTGGTCATACTCCTTCCCATTGATCTCTATTTTGTAGCAAGCATTTCATCTGATCTTTTGTCGTTATGAATTGTTTTAGGGATATCATGATCTTAAAAACGCACAGTCAACAATGTTGAGACTTTGTAAAGGATTTATTCAAGTTTAAGAAACCCATCGTCGATTTTTTGTGCGGCCATACATTTCGGAGATATGCTTGAACAAAGATAAAACGACACATTTTTATTCAATGTCCAATAGTTCAGAGAGAAACGGATGTATCGATCGCAAAAAAAAAACTATAAAACGGAGCCAAACAGACAAACCAGTGAATCAAATCAAATCAAAAACATCTTTATTCAAGTAGGCATATTACAGCACTTTGAATCGTCAAATTATATTTATTGTTCCACACTCTGATTCTAATATATGTCTGATGATGGTACTCAAAATCGGCTTAAAATCTAAAGTTACGAGGGTGCCTTCGCTCCCTGATCCGAGAAGAACCCACAACAAACTCAGTCGGGTATTTTTTTTACCATCATCATTACAATAATATATTATTTTACTGTATTTTAATTAAAATTAGAGCAATTCCTTCACTCCCAGGCGTTTCTATCGTCTAAGTACTCTTGCAAATTATAATACGGTTTTTCTATCAACTTTCTTTTAACAAAGACTTTGAATTTATTAATGGTGATAATCAACATAATGGTTAAATTTTTGAGTCCGTCCACCAAATATCACATCAACAAAAAAGCTTCAAATTACGTTCTGTTTCACTCTGATACATCTATTTTTATAAAAGATGCAGAGCTATTTGAAAAATCATTGAAAATTTAGAGTTTGTGATTCGTTAAACTCTTCCACTACCGAAATAAGTTGTAGACATTTATCTAAAGTGAAGTACTCGTATGTAAACATATTTCTAAGATTATTGTACGCACATAAAAAATATATGTTCTAGAAAAAGAGTCACAAGCTTACAATAATGATAAACACTCTGAAGAAGGTTCCCTTGCAACAACGCGTGGAATACCTAAGTATTACCAAAAAGTATCGTTGTCGTCGTCGCTTCTACTGATGGACGTCCACTGCTGGACGTAGGTCTCACGTAATGACGTCCACAAGGCCCGGTCTTGAGCCGCCTGGCTCCAGCGGCTACCGGCGACCCTCTTTATGTCGTCGGTCCACCTTTTGGGAGGTCTCCCTACACTGCGCCGCCCAGTGCGTGGTCGCCACTCCAGCACCTTCGGGCCCCAACGTTCATCGGTTCGTCGGACTATGTGCCCCGCCCATTGCCACTTCAGGTTCGCGATTCGTAGGGCTATGTCGGTGACTTTGGTTCTGCTACGGATCTCCTCATTTCTGATTTGATCGCGTAGAGAAACTCCGAGCATAGCCCTCTCCATCGCACGCTGAGTGACTCTCCATAAAACTATATTGTTTCTCAAATATTTAAACGTAAAAGAATATTTCTTCTACATCTCGAGGCTTGTAATCGACGTTTTATTTACATTACCATTGTACAAGATCAAAGAAATAAGGTCACGTTATGATATTTCTGTTATAAAAGTAATTTATCCTTTTTCTTTCGTTAAAGTCAAAGACATCCTATAATAAATATAAGCTATCTATCAGTAAAAGCTTCGTCAAATCAGTGGTTTCAGATATTTGCGGGAACAAACAGATCAACATTAGGTTTAAGTAGTGAAATACTATTAGTTTTAAATTACAGTCGGACACCTTGTCCGGCTATGAGTGGAAAGCAATGGAGAGTCCGCTTGTGTACTATGCCTGCAAACCCGTAGTGGAGCAGCATGGTGGGTCTACGCTCTCTCTCTTCAATGAGTGAGGAGACCAGTGTCCAGCAGTGGGACGTCTAAGCGATATCTTTGCAACTTCTAGAAGAAGTTACAAAGATATCGCTTAATAAATCCTTTGTGAAAAGAAAATAAAAGTATCGCAAGATAATTTGAAGGATTCCTTAAACAATAAATGAGCTTTAATTTGCATAAATTAATTTTATATTAGAGCGACTGAGTTGACAGGCTCTAAAAATCCTCTCTTCTTTGAGTAACGAGGCCTGTGACCAGCAGTGGGACAATAATGGGATGCTTACCTGTTTCATAATTTGGGGGCTCTACTCAGGACAGGCTGCAAACGAACCCTCGTAAATATAGATTTAACATTAAAAATGACTTTAAAGTCATTTTTAATGTTATCATCTTTGACGATTCAAAATTGCTGTAAAACTTACTCGAATAAAGAGTTTTGGAAGTTGAATATGAATCTACCAGTATAGTAGTATTTAGATGATTATTTTGGATTACACAAATGGATTGAAAAATGGTTGAAAAACGTATCTATGGGTTCTTCACAGAACAGGGTGCGAAGGAAACCCTCATAAGATGAAATATTAAGTTATCCGTTAGATTACAAATGTCAACTAGTAGAAAAACATACACAGCCTCATTCACATAGGGGTAGGCAGAGAAAACACCCTTCCACTTGCCACGATCCTTGCATAACTCCTTCGCTTCTTTCATTCTCATTAAACCTTTCATACAAGTTCCTAGGTTTAGAGAACCCTTGGCTTGGCCCTTATTTAAAATGTCCTGGATTTGATCCATAAATGCTTTTTGTCAGTCTCCTTTCATTCATTCTCTCTACGTGGCCAGACCATCTAAGCATACAATAAAAAAAAAAAAACAAAAAATAAATCAGCTACAACTGTGGTCAACGTTATCTACATATGGGGTGAGCGGTAATCTGATTCAAGCATTGAAGTCTCTCTATAAGTGGTTTCCTGTCGAAAGAGGTGTTCGACAGGAACGTGTTGCGTCACCATGGCTGTTTATAATAATAATAAATAATAATATATTTTTATTGCAGGCCCTCAAAGTGCCCATATTTGTTTACATAATTACTACTTACGTACTAACTTAATGTGTAAGAATAGAAAACGAAAATACTGTTAGTTACAAAGACTTAATTCTATGTTAGAGTATCTTATATACTAGGACTTACACTAATTATGGCCTATTTAGCTTGGCCTCTCGCCGCGACTCTCCCGGGTTCGACGTGTACACCATTCCAATGCCCCCAGAAGGGGCTATCCAGCTTGTTGGCAAACGTGCTGAGGAGGACGTTGGTGCTGCCTATCACCCTACTCATTACTGACGCAGCACGTTTACGGATGATCGCGTAGAAATCATCTACCCTTGTATCCGCAAACATTGCTGACGCACTGCAGTGCCGAGGCATCCTCAACACCGCCCTCAACACGTTGTTGTATTGAACTCTCAGGGCATTGTAGGTACGCTGCGTATAGTCGGTCCACAGACTGCATGTGTAGAAGGACTGGCAGTAGGCTCTAAATAGCGCCAGTTTAACTTCCGTCGTACAACATGCAAATCTGCGAGCCAACATATTGCCTCGCACCGACATAGCCCTTCGTTCACGCTCCAAGTCGCTGTCGTCACTCAGACGTTCCGTAACAATATGCCCGAGATACTTGAACTCAGCCACCCTCCTCAGGGGCGTTCCACCTAGTTGTACACGTGGGTCAACATTTAATGATTTGTTTTTACCCCTGAAGATGAGATATTCACTCTTCTTGGGGTTGTAGCTGAGCCCATTTACCTCCGCATATTCTTCACATATTTTCATCAACCTCCTAAGACCACCGATCGAGGGACTCAACAGAACCNTGATGATCAAGTAATACTTGCGTCATCCGCTAACGAGCTTCAGGAGATGCTAAATATTATGAATGAAGCTTTGAAAGGGAAAGGAATGAAAGTGAATGTAAACAAAACGAAAGTTATGCTTTTTGAACGAGATGAATCTATGATGAATGGCAATATTTTGATAGATGGGGAACAAGTGGAAGAGGTGAAAGAATCTATTGGATCTAAATTTACAAAAGATGGGACATGTGAAAGTGATATTGAAAGGAGAGTGAATGCAGGGAATGTGGTAACTGGTGCCTTGTGCGCCTTTATGGATAGCCGGATGGTGGGTCAAAGGGCTAGACTGGCTGTGCATGCAGGAGTTTTGGTGCCAACACTTATGTATGGTAGTGAAAGTTAGTTATGGTAGAAGAAAAACAAAAGTAAAATAAATGCGGTAGAGATAAGAGCATTAAGAAGTATGAGTGGATTAAAACTGAGTGACAGAGTAAGAAATAGTATGATAAGAGAATGTTGTGGTATAATAGAAGATTTAATGGCTAAAATTGAGAAAGGTATGGTTAGATGGTTTGGGCATGTCAAGAGATTGAATGAAAGGAGACTGACAAAAAGAATGTATGAGTCAAGAGTGAATGCGAAAGTTGGAAGAGGAAGACCAAGGCGAACAAAAGGTCATGGATCAAATCCAGGACATTTTAAATGACGGCCAGGTCAAGAGTACTCTAAACCGACGAACTATTATGAAAGGTTTAATGAAAATGAAAGTAGTGAAGGAGATATCCAAGGATCGTGGCAAGTGGAAGGGTGTTGTCTCTGCCTACCCCTATGGGAATGAGACGTGATGCAATGTATGTATGTACAAAGTGACCGTTACTAACGGTGTGTGAGTCACGTCGAAGGTCGTTATTTTGTAGTATTTTATAAACTGTGAGTGTTTATTTGCATTTTTGATTATATAAGTGATGTGAATAATAATGTTTTAATTTTTACGATATGGGCCAAATACAAGCTATGAGCTAAATACAAGATGGACTTTTTTCACTATCTCAAAGTTTGGCTTAGCGCAACATGACGTTACTCCAGAGTCTTAATTTAATAAAAAAATGATAAAATTGTATAGTTTAACTTATAAAAAATATAAAAATCGTATCATTTGGTAGCCTTCATTAACATTTAAATCCCAAGAGCCACTTTACCGTCATTCGACCTTCGGGACAATCGACACAAAAACGTTCCTGCGGGGCGGGGCAAGAGACGGTTATTAGCGATAAGAAGCGCGGGCAAATAAAACGCGGCCAGGCAATCTAAAGGTTAGGTTATTCTTTAATATCATCAATGTATTTGATGACACAAAATTGGTGTAAATATCTACTTGAATCAAGAATGTTTAAATTTTTAATTTTAATTACACATTACTAATTTAGAAAGTCTTTAGTTAGTAATTTGCATTTGTTTTTCCTCCAACTTGTACTATATTGAAGGACAAATTGTCGTTAATATTGCATTAAGCAGACATTTCTAAATAACGTTTCTATAAAAGCACTCTAACAGCAACCCTTCTAATTGGGGTTTTTTGCGCTTTCATTCATTAGTCCAGTTGACAGTTCAAAAACATTAAGGTCACGTCACAATGATAATGATCTGTCGCGACTTTTTAAAACATTTTTTTGCTACATGTAACATTGGAATATGAGGAAAGATTCTATAATAACAATGCTTTTAGAGTTAATTAAATATAAAATTGCGATTTCGAAATATGTATTTATTTATATATTACGATTTGAATAATAAATACTATCTTTAACGTAAATGTGAGCCCCTTCGACAGCTCACACTCGCGAAGACTGCCGATTCAGGATCAATGAAAATTCCACCAGATCCTTCACACAACGCCCCGCCGTCTACTTATCACCACACAAGGTTATATGTACGCGATCGAACTGTTGTTAAGCAGGAAAGTTCACGCCCAATTGGCTTTCTATTATGTCGTGCTTACGACTGACACGCGTGCACTATTGTGACAAGCAAACGACGCTAGTTAATTCTTTATTTGTTATTAAGTATCTCTTATGATTGGCGTTCTATTATTCGCCAGTCACAGGGCTTACAATAATTGCACAAGCAACTTTATTCTTTAAAAAATAATACAAACAAATATATACATGCTATAGTCAACAAAACATTCCTGATACGATTTTCCTAATATATATATATATATATATATATATATACATATATATATGGGAAGTTGGCGGTGTGATTCACCCCCGTGCCTCGGAGAGCACGTTAAGCCGTCGATCATGCGCCTGATCTCTCTCTCCGGTCGTGTCGGATTGCCGTCATGTCGGACTATGAGAGTGAAGGAATAGAGAGTGCACTTGTGTACTATGCCTGCCAATCCGCAGTGGAGCAGCGTGGTGGGTCTATGCTCTAAAAACCCTCTCTCACATGAGCGAGGAGGCCTGTGCCCAGCAGTGGGACGTTAATGGGCTGCTACTTACCTTTATATATATATAGATTCTAAGTTTAACAAAATATAATACTCTTTTTAAACGATAGCGAAAGATTGTGAACGAAAAAGTGAAAAGTCGCGAACAGTAATCATTAGTGTACAAAACCGATATAACCAAATTAAAGGAATTAAAAAAATAATCTTTATCGGGATTAATGTGCTACAATGACCTTTGGTTATATAAATGTTATGTTTGACTGATTTGATTTGACAAGAAAAAAGCGAATCAAATAATAATGATTGACTTGGGAAGAATGTAACGTGTTTGAATCTTTTAAGGCTAGAATTATTATTCAATTGTGCATTAAAGTTATTAAATTACTTGAAGCATAAATAAAGATTGTAAAGTTAAATAGGGAGCTATTATACTTTCTATTGACATTCTGCATTAACTAAAGATTCTTTGGAAAGGGGCATTAATTAAATATATTTTGAATCATTTCATAAATTATTGAAAAAGTCGTAAAATATCAAAATCTTGCTTGTTTTTAACATAATGGGGGTTAAAAATCTGCCTTAATAAAATGCCTTTTTTTTTTTTGTCGCTGGGAAATGCATTTACGCACGCCGAGTGAATTAAAAACTCTACTCGGCAGTGTGGGACTCGCAGGACAATACCCACTAAAACCCAGCGGAACCCTCTACATCTAATGGGTGGGGGGCCAGAAGTTCGGCCTATTTTAACCATAGTTATGTTAGCACATTCTTTTCTTTTCTCTATTCTTGACTATAATGATGCAACCTATGTTAACTTGACAGAAGACCAACTTAACAAACTTGAGCGTCTACAAAATCTTGCTATTCGGTTCATATTTAGATTGCTCAAATATGATTGTGTTTAGAATTTGGACAAAAGCTCAAGTGGTTTCCTATACGCCGTCGCCGGAATACACATATCCTTGCTTTTTTGTACTGTGTGCTATTCGATCCGAAAACGCCCCTATTCCTTAAAGAAATATTAAATTTTCATGGAGAGGAATCAAAACCATGGCCAACACGTCGGCTTGTACTTACAAGTCATAATTGTAAAACGAAATACCTTAAACATCCGTCCAAATACAAGCTACGTTTTTGTAGAATTTACTCCCTTTATATTAGGAGGTTTCGGTTACTCCACATGTTTAAAAACTCATTATCCGCAGCAGTTATAGACCACCACATATAATATATTTATTAGTGTGTTTAAATGCCTGTATTTATGTTATTATAATTATTTGTATATAGGTTTTTGTGTATGCTACGCATCTCTCAGCCACAAGTATTCCTATAGCAAAGGTTGTCTGGTAAAGATCGCTTTAAATTTTATTTTTGTAATCTTATTGTGGTGAACTGAATATATTAAATTGAACAATTGTTTTTCTCTTTCACCTTGTTTATGCCTTGGGTGTAGCGCAATAAAATGCTTTCTATCTATATAAGTTATCTTATGGTTAAACTGCATTATAGTAAATCGTTGTGTGACTATTTGTAGAATTTAGAATAGTTTTGAATAACTATTATACAAACTATACTAGTATACCGATGACTTTGTATTAAAAAATGATTAGCATTTCACATTAAATCAGGAAGTACTTGACTTTTGGTTACAGCAAGTAGATTATGATATCCCTCAGTGCCTGAAGACTAAAGTCTTCGAACAGTGCATGTTGCCAGTGCTTACCTACGGATCGGAAACGTGGTCGCTGACTATGGGCCTTCTTCGAAAGCTCAGAGTCACTCAGCGTGCGATGGAGAGGGCTATACTCGGAGTTTCTCTACGCGATCAAATCAGACATGAGGAGATACGTAGCAGAACCAAAGTCACCGATATAACCCTACGAATCGCGAACCTGAAGTGGCAATGGGCGGGGCACATAGTCCGACGAACCGATGGACGTTGGGGTCGGAAAGTGCTGGAATGGCGACCCCGCACTGGACGACGCAGTGTAGGAAGACCCCCCACAAGATGGACCGACGATATAAGGAGGATCGCCGGTAGCCGCTGGAGCCAGGCGGCACAAGATCGGGCCTTGTGGGCATCATTTCGTGTGACCTATGTCCAGCAGTGGATGTCCATAGGTTGAAGCGACGACGAGTGTCGCACTAACATTTTAAACGTGTCCTAACTAACATTATTATGCATTGCATCGTCAAAACAAGCTTCCATTTTAGGTGCTCGGAATATGACTGAAATTGAGTAACTTTCCTTCATATTATGTTTATGAACTCCTGGTTGCGTTAGTTACGTCAGTTTTGGTGTTACATTAAATTTTGTTTAATGTCACTCATGTTTTAGCGAAGCTAAAATACCAAGTATACAAGCGAGAGAATACAAACTCGTTTAAAATGGACTTAGTTATCATAAACATGGCTCACATTATAACTGAAAATGTGGCACTTTATAGACAGGAAATTAGATTTATTAAAGATTTTTTGACCTGAATACGTGTTTAAAATCGCATCCACAGTTTTAGATAATATATAGTTGGGTGACAAGACTGATAGCTCTGAAGTTTTGGGTATTATCGGGCAACACTTAAAAATACAAAAATATTTTGTTACGCAATACAAGGTCACTTTTACGAATGGAACAATTTTGTGGTTACAGTTGCAACATACAACTTCCGCGAGTTGGCTACCTCTGATCTAAAAAACAACTACCCCAAATAAATTCACTCTATGAAGTTAGTATTTTTCAGCCCACAGGTGGTCCACCTGCAGTCCTAGTTGGCTACTCCTGATGTAAAAAACAACGACCCCGAATAAATCCACTCTATGAAGTAAGCGTTCTTCAGTTCAGGGGTCGTCAACCTGCAGTCCGTGGTACGCCAGTGGGCTACGCCTGATCTAATAAACAAAGACCCATAAATCTAGTCTATGAAGTAAGTGTACTTTACCCCAGGTAGTCAAAATGGACCGCATTCATAAAAATAACCTCATAACATTAGTGGTCCTTCTATTAGAAAGGTTGCCGAACCATATAGTAATGAATCGTTTTGATTTTCATAACAAAATCAATATCAAAGCGAAGGCCTCTTACTCTTAAAAATATGTATATCCGATTTAAAAGAGGGTAGACTGGAGGGATGGACATCAGAAGGATATAATCATATATAATAAGAAAAGGAATATATTAATCAATTATTTAAACTGAGCTTAAGCTTGAATATGACAATAATTATCTATACAATATAATTATTTTATGATAATTAATATATGATAATGAGTTTGCCTATATGACAGAAGCAGAAATTAGGTGGATTTATTATAGCAGTACTTGTTATCACAAAGACAACGTTCCATGCCCCTACCTGCGCTCTCGGTTCCTTTTATAGCACCCCTAGTGCGGCCTCGTACCGTGTTGGTTTTCGAACCACCCACCACCCCAAAAAGAAGTACAAACGCCACTTCCTTCATGTATAATATTACTGTTTGTTTCTTTAATAAAAGTAAATAAATAAATGTTTTTCTTTGCCTTTTATTTTTGAGTGCATCTATCACTTGTCGCATTACAGCCGGCCGCGGGATAAGAGTAATGATTCGTTGATTTCATAAAACCTCACTGATTTTGTATTTGTTTTAAAATTTAATTAATACATTATATATAGTATAATGCATTCAGTGTTCATAACGCGAACACTCGTAAAACGTAAGATATTACGCAGAGCTTTACGAATGTAATACGTGGTAAAAAGCTCTTTAATTAACGTGGAAATAGTATTTTTAACTACCTGTTTTATAAATAGATGTCAGTTTATTACCTTTTATGTGGACAACGTTAAAAATATTTGTTAATAGGTTTTATAAATAACTATTTTTAAAGTAAATTCTTACGCCATCTGACACTTATTACATTGACAGCTTTTACGAGAACTTTAGGTACAAATAGTAACAAAATAAATGTAATTAATTAATTACTATTTCATAAAAAATAATATTGTCATGTGGTGAGGAATAAGCTGTGGTCAACGTTATCTACGTATAGGGTTAGCGGTTGTCTGATTCAAGCATTGAAGTCTTTCTATGAGGGTTCTAGTGCTTGTGTCAGAATAAACGGAGCGTACACGGAGTGGTTTCCTGTAGAAAGAGGTGTTCGACAGGGATGTGTTGCGTCACCATGGCTGTTCAACCTATTCATGGATAAATGTTTGACAGATTTAAAAGAAAGTATGTATGGGTTAAGAATGAATGAATTACTCATCAAATGTTTACTCTACGCTGATGATCAAGTAATACTTGCGTCATCCGCTAATGAGCTACAGGAGATGCTAAATATTATGAATGAAGCTTTGAAAGGGAAAGGAATGAAAGTGAATGTAAACAAAACGAAAGTTATGCTTTTTGAACGAGATGAATCTATGATGAATGGCAATATTTTGATAGATGGGGAACAAGTGGAAGAGGTGAAAGAATTTGTATACTTGGGATCTAAATTTACAAAAGATGGAACATTTGAAAGTGATATTGAAAGGAATCACGTAAGTAAAATAAATGAGGTAGATATGAGAGCCTTGAGAAGTATGAATGGAGTAAAACTGAGTGATAGAGTAGTGTAAAAGAAATAGTGTAATGAGAGAACGTTGTGGTATAATAGAAGATGTAATGGCTAAAATTGAGAAAGGTATGGTTAGATGGTTTGGGCATGTCAAGAGAATGAATGAAAGGAGACTGACAAAAAGGATTTATGAGTCAAGAGTGAATGCGAAAGTTGGGAGAGGAAGACCAAGGCGAACAAAAGGTCATGGATCAAATCCAGGACATTTTAAATGACGGCCAGGTCAAGAGTACTCTAAACCGACGAACTATTATGAAAGGTTTAATGAAAATGAAAGTACTGAAGGAGATATCCAAGGATCGTGGCAAGTGGAAGGGTGTTGTCTCTGCCTACCCCTATGGGAATGAGGTGTGATGCTATGTATGTATGTATGTCATGTGATACAAGTTTAAAAATGATATCGTGGCAGTGAAAAATCTATTAAGTCAGACTATAGATTTATTTTTGTTAACATTAAAGTTTATTTTACTTGGTTTTCTACAACTTCCTTTCATTATATTCCTTTACAACGAATATATATTTAACTAATGTAGAATTTCCGATATTTGTCCATTTAAAAATACTCTACAGGTATTTAAAAATCTTGATTTCAACGATGTATCATTGGTATCCTTGGAATATGAGCTAACTCACCAGTCTCAGGCCCAGTTATAAAGGCCGCTGCAATTTTCTTTAGATTGACATTTTTAAATTCGTTATATCTTTTGAATGGAAAGTCCGATTTCGATCATTTAAAAAGAAATTTACAGGTATTGAAACTATCTCTAATAAATATCTAATAGAATGAGGACTCATATAGACGTGTAAATAATATGGTTTGATTATTGTCGGCACTTTTATTTACTATTATAAAGTAAAAAAGTAGTTATAGCGATGTAACTACAGTAGTTGGACATATGATATTGCGAATTTTTTTGAAGACATGAACACATTCTATAATTTTAAGAAACATTTTTTGTTCTATCATCAATAGTTTCCGCAGCGCACGCGATAACAGTTTTTTTTGTGACCAATTTAGCACACCTTGGGTTACATTGATGCATTTTTATTAGGGTTTACAATTTTTTTGAGAAAGTAATATAGCATGTCGGAGAATAAGAGAGAAGGAAGCATAAAGCACAGGGGCGTAGGGTTCTCCGCCGACATCGTCATTAACGGCATCAATAATTTCCATACTGTGGGCGTTCGTGAATAATGTTGGTGCAATCAAACACTTTATTAATTAACTCACATTATAATTTTCAGTCACTTAATGTTCCTGATATCAATTTACGCAAACTCATTAACAATAATAGCTAGGAACGCGACAGTTTCAAAAGTTGACCGCTCTGGCGGACCGTCACCCGATAACTGCCAAGAGACGCGCGGCGGACTACCCCTATTTACTCTGTCCCACGCCGATAGACAGTTGGCGCCAGCGCTCCACAGACTACCGCACTCCAACAAGCACATATCGGTCAGCTTAACGTCGAGATTAGTGGAATTATAATTTGTCAAGTGGGGATTTTTCTAGGATATTCGATAGTTGCACATGTGATCGAGATTCATTCTTTTTTGCTCTGGGAAAGACTTTTTCAATCGGTGGTGTTGGGCTCATTGATAACAGAATACCCACTAAAACCCAGTGGATCCCTTCTCATCCATGAGCGAGATCACTAGAGGTTCCCTAGCTGCATTCCACTAAAGTGATCCGGATGATACCGACTATGAGGACTTACCACTCAATAGGGTGAAGCATGAAGGGCATACGTGCGACTTCTACCACCAAGCCTCCTCCGATGGCGAGGGAGAGCTTTTAGCCATTTGCTCCCTTAGCCCCTCATTTGCCTCCCTCAGCCAGATGACAGTCAAAAGAAGGCAACCGCCCTCCACCCAACTTCACTGCCGAGCATGACACCAATTATGCTCTCCAGGGAAAAATCTCCTCTAACCAGTGACATCAAGATATACCTCTGAGGTGCCTACGTTGGACACTCCGCCAGGGTATGGTGTGCCGTATCTACAGGACCATTACACTCATGCAGGCAGGCGTTTCCTCACGACGACCTGGTGCAAGTAATTGCCGAAGCAACTATAACCGGCAAGCATCTGTACCAGTCGAGATTCAATCTATTTGTGGCAAGAGAAGAGTAAATTGTGGGATACAATTTAAAAAGAACTGGAAAATAGTATAAACTATCTTGTCAAATTAATTGAGCCTCCAATAAAATTACGTGGTAGTATAAAATAAAATAGAGCATATCAATAAATAGATTCCTTTACAGCCTGTTTAAACGGAATAGGCAGTCTTCTTTTATAATGAAAACAAGCTAGAACAATATAAACTCGTAATAGAAAATATGAAACAAAGTATTTTCCATTCGAAAAGGGGCCATCAGGCGTTGTAGTGGACTTTTTTTTATTAAAAGTTCGTTAATTAGACGAGAAAGAAAAAAGAAAGTTAACAAAGGAAAGTCAACAAGCTTGTACAAAACTAAATTAGAGCTTACGGCGCATCTGAAAAACTATTTTTCGTTACTTAATTCTGCGGTTAAATATATGTTAATTTTTCACAAATATTATCAATTTTTTTTATTTTCTTTTAAACTATTACAGCACCTTTATATTGTCAAATACAGTCGGTTTTATTATTATTTTCAATGTATGTTTCTCAACAGGTGGGCCTGAAAACGAACATAGATAAGAAGAAAATTATGTCTAATATCCGTTACAGCCTCACCCAGTCATCGTTGAGAACTCAGCTCTCGAAATTGTTGACGAGTACACATACCTGGGACATATAGTCCACCTAGGTAGATCCAATTTCGAGAAGGAGGTCAACCGCCGAATCCAATTGGGTTGGGCTGCGTTCGGGAAGTTACGCTAGATATTTTCGTCTGATAACCCTCAATGACCAAAGTTTTCGAACAGTGCGTGTTGCCAGTGATGACCTACGCTTCTGAGATATGGTCGCTGACTATGGGCCTCATTCGGAAGCTCAGAGTCACTCAGCGTACGATGGAGAGGGCTATGCTCGGAGTTTCTCTACGTGATCGAATCAGAAATGAAGAGATCCGTAGTAGAACCAGAGTCACCGACATAGTCCTGCGAATCGCGAACCTGAAGTGGCAATGGGCGGGGCACATAGTCCGAAGGACCGATGGACGTTGGGGGCCAAAGGTGCTGGAGTGGCGACCCCGCACCGGACGGCGCAGTGTAGGGTGACCCCCCACAATGTGGACCGACGACATAAAGAGGGCCGCCGGTAGCCGCTGGAGCCAGGCGGCGCAAGATCGAGCCTTGTGGACGTCATTACGTGAGACTTATGTCCAGCAGTGGACGTCAATCGGTTGAAGCGACGATGTTACATTGTTAGTAATGACGATATTAAAGAGCGACTAGAAGCTATGCTCGGAGTTTCTCTAACGTGATCGAATCAGAAATGAAGAGATCTGTAGTAGAACCAGAGTCTCCGACATAGCCCAACGAATCGCGAGCCTGAAGTAGCAATGGGCGGGGCACATAGTCTGAAGAACAGATGGACGTTTGGGGTCGAAGGTGCTAGAGTGGCGACACCGCACCCCACGGCGCAGTGTAGGGAGACCCCCCACAAGGTGGACCGACGACATAAAGAGGGTCGCCGGTAGCCGCTGGAGCCAGGCGGCGCAAGATCGAGCCTTGTGGACGTCATTACGTGAGACCTATGTCCAGCAGTGGACGTCAATCGGTTGAAGCGACGATGTTACATTGTTAGTAATGACGATATTAAAGAACGACTAGAAGCTATGCTCGGAGTCTCTAACGTGATCGAATCAGAAATGAAGAGATCTGTAGTAGAACCAGAGTCTCCGACATGGCCCAACGAATCACGAGCCTGAAGTGGCAATGGGCGGGGCACATAGTCCGAAGGACAGATGGACGTAGGGGGCCAAAGGTGCTGGAATGGCGACACCGCACCCCACGGCACAGTGTAGGGAGACCCCCCACAAGGTGGACCGATGACATAAAAAGGGTCGCCGGTAGATCCCGTGATAATATAGAGATACTTCTTAGTGAGCGTCTACGATGCGAATTTCAAGTTATTCTGGCAATTTGTTTTGAAGTTCTTCTAGTAATTGATTAATTTTCAATTAAATATCTTGTTTCCTTGGGAATATAGGCAACCGCTTGTTAGTGAGCGTCTACGTTACGAAAAGAATACATAACCCGTTACGAAAAGGATACATAAGTCAATCGGTCGATTAGTTGTGAAGGTCTCGCAGTAATTGATAATTTTTTGTTTAAATATCCCGTTCCCGTGGGAATATACAGATACCCCTTCTTAGTGAGCATCTACGATGTAAAAGGAATACGTATACCGAATCTCAAGTCAATCTGGTAATTTGTTCTCGCAGTAATTGATCGTTTTTTATTTAAATAATATGCCTGTAGGAATATAGGGGTACCCCTTATTAGTGAGCATCTACGTCGCGAAACGAATACGAATACCAAATTTCAAGTTCATTGGACGATTAGTTTTGGAGGTCTCGCAGTAAATGATCACATTTCGCTTAGACATGGAATATGGGGAAACCCATTCTTAGTAGACGTCTACGTTGTCTACTATACAACTATGCCGTATTTCATATCAATCGGACCTATAGCTATCATTCAAAACATTACATTGTCTTCATTTATGAGTAAATAAACTAATTTTATAAAGCTAATAAGGATTTTTTTTTAATAAATTGTTTTTTCGCTTAAATATTTCGATCGCGCGGGTATATGAAGATTCCCATTCTTTTTGAGCGATTACATAGTGCTTTTTTTAAAGAAAATTACAACTGCATACAGAAAAATAAAGAAAAACATGCAATTGTCTCCATTTTTAACTAAGTAAAGTATATGGGGCCTTTTTTATTCAATTGTATTTTTCGCTCATCCCGTGGGAATATGAGGAAACCCGTTCTACTTGAGCGTCTACGTATTAACAGGAGTAACTGTGCCAAATTTCAAATCAATTGGACATTTAATTTCGGAGATTTCGTGACGAATGAGTCAATGGTAAATCACTTTTATATATACAAATGAATCTATACATTCTTTATTTAAATAGGCTCAAAAATCACTTTATAATCGTCAATAGTCTGTCCGTTGGTAATAAATCTATCACTGGTTCGGAAAGTCGAATCTGCTGAGAAGAAACCAGCAAGAAACTCTGCAGTTACTCTTTTAAAGTTAGTTTTGTAATTATGTGTAAAAATGAAGCTTATTGTCATTTTACTTAGTATTAAAGTATCCAATTACAACAAAGATACAATTATAAAGAGACTCAAAGCGACAGTTGTCCTACAAAGAGTAAGTTAGTTACGTACAAGCTTGTTAACAGCTACGTTGTGACTTTTTTTCCTGCCTTGTCTAATTAGTGAAGTTTCTCATTAAGAAATTCTGTAAAACGATTCTGTTCTTGGTAATTGTCTTATTTCGCGTTAACATAATTTAGTGAGAACATCAACTAGTTTATATTTTTAATGTTGAAATGTTTTATATCTTCGTTTATCTCTCGAATGTCGCAGACAAGGCCAATACAGCACCCATGGGTCCCTTCGAAGTACTTTTGTGTCCAAAATTGTTAACGAGTTATCATTTTAAGATATATTTGTCGGAGAATAAGAGAGGACGGAGAAGCATAAAGCACAGGGGCGTAAGGTTCTCCGCCGACATCGTTATTAATTGGATCCATTATTTAATTTCTTATTATGTGGGCGTTCATGGGTAATGTTGGTGCAATCAAACACTTTATTAATTAGCTCGAGTTATAATATTCAACCATTTAATGTTCCTGATATCAATTTACACAAACTTATTAACACTAATAGATAGGAACGCGACAGTTCCAACAGTAGACTGCTCCGGTCGAGCGTCACTCGACAACTGCCGATAGACTCCCGCCGGTCTGCCACCATTGACTCTGTCCACTCCGATAGATGGCGCCAGCGTTCCACAGACATCTGCCCTCGGACATATTGTATATATTTTTCCAGCGTCAATATATAGATATTATTATATACATATAGCAAATTAAGTTAAAAGCTTATTACTGAATACATGACCTTAATATGACGTTATACATGAAGATCATATATGTTTACGTAGACATGACGTAAGAGCTCGTAATTAATTACATCGAAAGAATTGCTAAAGGTCATCACCTAAGACTTCGCCATCACGTGAATACCGAAGTTGCTAAACTTCAGGATATCACATGGACAAGGAGAACAAAACCTTTTGAGGTAGTGAAAGTGCAGTGACACAATATAGTCAATAGACATTATAGTAAACTAAACATAGTCGTTGGACTCTAGACTTAGATAATACAAGTACATATTAGGTAGAATAGGTCAAAGTTTTATTACTAATTTGTCTGTTAAGCTAGATCGTAATCCTATATTATTAAGCAACCAAAATTTAGTTATAATAGAAAATACTCGTACTTTATTTCCTTTTTACCAGCAAAGATGTTCCACTAAACAAAATATAGTGTTTCAGTGATACAACAAGAAATAAATTACTTATCACCTAGTTAACTCCGCTCCATCTAAGACTTTTGTAGATTTTTCCATCATGAGTGAAAGGTAACGTAAGCAGCACCTTAACGTCGCATCACTTATAGGATAGAGGGTTTTTAGCGCATAGACCATTGTGGGTTGGCGGGTGTAGTACATAAGTGCACTCTCTATTCCTTCATTCTCCTTGTCCCGATGGGTCAGCAATTCGACTTGACCGGAGAGAAATCAGGCGCAGGATCAACGGTTTAACGCGCTCTTCGAGGCACAAACCAGATACTGAGAATTTCTTAATGCTAATGACTAGACTAATGAGCAATCAAAATTTGGTATTCAGATGTGATAGGACACACACAACTTCGCCAGTGTCATGTGAATTGGAGAAGGCACGAAGGGATTGTACGGTGCATTATATTCCAAACCAAAATTATGTTAATATACAAATCGTTAACACTTTTATCGGAAAAGCCGAATTAATAAAACAAATCAAACAAAGCAAAATTTCCAAGAGCTGTATTCTCTTCCAATATTTAGACTCTACCACCTGTTCGGATTGTATTTATTATTGTGCAGAATCCGGCAAGAAACTTAATAGTTACACTTTTTTTCGCAATTGCATTATCAACATCCATTAAAAAAAACGCAATCATCAGTATGACACATTAGTAAGACATGGTTTTTAAATTAGAGTAATACATTTAGCTTTGTATCGCAGAGCAGCCCGAATTACTAATACAATTAACTTAAAACAGAATAACTGGTAGCAGACGCTGATTAAAACTGAGAACTGACAGAGAGACACACCAAAGAGAGTGTTTGCCATCAAATAGATTTATTAAATATCTTACTTATTAAGAAACTACCGTTCTCTGTTAGTTTTCAATAGTTACATTTAATATAATTAAAGTAATTCTAATAATTTATGAAACATTACAACGATTCTATAGCAAATTGGTATCAATTACAGTGTTTAGAAATCCACCAATGCGAAGGCTTTATTAATAAGAATACGATTTAATGAAATGTCAAACCGTATTCTCTATTTAAAATATTATTTTATTTTATATATACTATCACAGCTATACTGACATATACTTCGTGCCGGAAATCTTATTAAACTTTACTCAATTGACAATCTTATTTTAAAATATGATTGCAAAAACACGGTCTCTAATAATAATATAAACCTAACACTTTATAGATATTAACCACCGCCACTAAAAAGAAAAAAAAATAAAGATTAGGGAGAACATATTTTGAATAGTAATATATTACATTTAATAAATCGACAAAAATATTTACTATAGGGACTATATACAAGAAATAACAAACACTTAAAATTTAGAAGAAAAGGAACAGTAGAGGGAATAATGTCATATGTAGGCTGAAATATTTTAGAACATATATTCATGAATCTATGATGAATGGCAATATTTTGATAGGTGGGGGACAAGTAGAAGAGGTGAAAGAATTTGTATACTTGGGATCTAAATTTGCAAAAGATGGAACATGTGAAAGTGATATTGAAAGGAGAGTGAATGCGTGAAATATGGTAAATGGTGCTCTGCACGTCTTAATGAATAGCCAGATGGTGCCTCAAAGAGCCAGACTGACTGTGCCTGCAGGAGTGTTGGTGCCAACAGTGGTGAGTTGGGTATGGCAGAAGAATCGCATAAGTAAAATAAATGCGACCGAGATAAGAGCGTTGAGAAGTATGAGTGGATTAAAACTGAGTGACAGGGCAAAAAATAGTGTGATAAGAGAATGTTGTGGTACAAAAGAGGACGTAGTGACTAAAATTGAGAAAGCCCTATATGGTTTGGGCATGTAGAGAGAATGAATGTCAAGAGACTGACAAAAAGAATTTCTGAGTCAAGAGTGAATGCGAAAGTTGGAAGGGGAAGACCAAGGCGAACGTTCCTGGTCTAAATCCAGGACATTTTAAATAAGGACCAGGTCAAGAGTACTCTAAGCCGACGAACTTGTATGAAAGGATTAATGGAAAT
The DNA here is from genome assembly GCA_015832385.1 of Elymnias hypermnestra. Taxonomy (NCBI): domain Eukaryota; kingdom Metazoa; phylum Arthropoda; class Insecta; order Lepidoptera; family Nymphalidae; genus Elymnias; species Elymnias hypermnestra. Next base: position 59,927 of record JACTOM010000445.1, on the reverse strand, counting down.
GAAAGAAACAAAGGATCGTGACAAGAGGAAGAACGTTGTCTCTGCCTACCCCTATGGGAATGAGGCGTGATGCTGTGAATGTATATTCATATCTGTCAATCTATTTGTTTTAGTATTAGGAACAATGTGTGTTTTATATAAGGGAGGACGTTGATTACTACAACACAGTTTATACTTCGGCAAGATCATCGTTCCTATGTATTTAAGATACCACTGTACTGTCCTTTAATAATTAAATAAAATAAATAACAGATCTAATCAGGGCCCGAAGACTAGTAGAATGACGTTTAATTTTTCAATAAGTTTCGATATGAAACGTCATTCCCATACATTTTTTAAGCGTTAGCAATCTTCGAAACTGACATGTCTACGGGGTAAGATCAGAAATATTACTAGCGATTTAAATATGTCTTAAAATGACTATATGTCAATGCCAACTTTTGATTCGTTCATTTACATATCATTTCTGATACGTATTTTTGCTTAAGGTGATAATTACTTGTTTAATTGGATTTACTTACTAAAAAAGAATGTATAACCATTTAGTATTTTCGTCTGCGTCACATGTGAGAGAGACACTGACATAATGAGAGGGTTAGTGAGCAAGAACATTTAATTACAAAAAAACGGCTAAAGTGAGTCAACCAGAAAAGATACAAATATACTATCTTAGACTTTTTTTTTAAATCCTTAAGAGGAACAATTCAGTAATACATGATAGTTGCATAACTTTCATAGTTTACGCATCGCATGCAACGGAAGCGCTCAAAGACAAATAATTATTCCCTTGTCAACAAAAAGTCCCTGCACAGGGGAACACAAGTAACCAAGAGTTATTCGTGATAGGGTAGAAGATACAAAGTGATTTGCATATCTATGAAGAAAAAACCAGGGTAGCCTCGGGATATTTTCCATGTGAGAATTGGAAAGAGAACTTATATCATGTGAGAAGTGTTTCATCTTGGACTGCTCTTAGCGCATGAGTCAAATCTCAATTCCAGGGATACCGAAACAAGAAATACTGATAACTTCCATTTAAAACGAGAACAAAGCCTCTCTGATTCTGATAATAATGGGGAATCTTTACGTGCTTAATGAATTCCGACAGCACAATATCATATTGACGTCACATTTACGTAAACGTATAGGTACATTGGGTTGTTTTCATATACAAGCAGTGTCTAATCAAATTAAACATTTTCAAAACAAATGACGCTAAACCTCTGTCGCTAAGGGTAATATCTCGATACACCCGAGTGCGCACCTTCCACCATTACCCCCACCAATTGGGGCGAAAACTCTCTCCGCTCCGTTGGACCAAATTGTACCAGTGTTTTGCGTATTTATTTCAAATCGACTTTTACCCGTGTCTTCGTCTTACCTGATGATAATTTTATATATTAAGAACATTTATTTATTTGTGTATAATATCTACGTATGTAATTATTTGTATGTATATCTATAGTTGTATACCATCCACCACTCTCTGTTATAACTACTTCTATAGCAAAGGTTGTCTGATAGAAATCGCCACCAAGCGATAAGACCACCTCTTGTACTCTGTATTAGATGTGTATTGGTTTTTCACTCATAACATAATGGTCCACAAAACGTAAGAAAATAAAAAAAAAACAAGTAATATACTCAAATTTGAATATACTCAGTAGCTACATATCGAGTGAATATGTAAAGTATAATTTTGCCACATACAGAGTAAATATATTAGATAAGATCTAGCCATACATGAGTGAATATGTTAAGTAAAATTTAGCCACATATCAAGTGAATATATTAGGTAAAATTTAGCCACTTATCGAGTGAAAATATTAGGTAAGATTTAGCCACATATCGAGTGAATATATTAGATAATTTTTAACCACATATGGAGTGAATATATCAGGTAAGATTTAGCCACATATGGAGTAAATATATTAGGTAAAATTTAGCCACATATCGAGTGAATATATCAGGTAAGATTCAGCAACATATCGAGTGAATATATTAGGTAGAATTTAGCCACATATCGAGTGAATATATTAAGTAAGATTTAGCCACATATCGAGTGAATATATTAGGTAAGATTTAGCCACATATGGAGTGAATATATTAGGTAAGATTTAGCCACATATCGAGTGAATATATTAGGTAAGATTTAGCCACATATCGAGTGAATATATTAGGTAAGATTTAGCCACATATCGAGTGAATATATTAGGTAAGATTTAGCCACATATCGAGTGAATATATTAGGTAAGATTTAGCCACATATCGAGTGAATATATTAGGTAAGATTTAGCCACATATCGAGTGAATATATTAGGTAAGATTTAGCCACATATCGAGTGAATATATTAGGTAAGATTTAGCCACATATCGAGTGAATATATTAGGTAAGATTTAGCCACATATCGAGTGAATATATTAGGTAAGATTTAGCCACATATCGAGTGAATATATTAGGTAAGATTTAGCCACATATCGAGTGAATATATTAGGTAGAATTTAGCCACATATCGAGTGAATATATTAGGTAAGATTTAGCCACATATCGAGTGTATATATTAGGAAAGATTTAGCCACATATCGAGTGAATATATTAGGTAAGATTATGCCACATATGAAGTGAATATATTAGGTAAGATTTAGCCGCATATCGAGTGAATATATTAGGTAAGATTATGCCACATATGGAGTGAATATATAAGGTAAGATTTAGCTGCATATCGAGTGAATATATTAGGTAAGATTCAGCAACATATCGAGTGAATATATTAGGTAGAATTTAGCCACATATCGAGTAAATATATCAGGTAAGATTTAGCCACATATGGAGTGAATATATTAGGTAAGATTTAACAACATATGGAGTGAATATATCAGGTAAGATTTAGCCACATATAGAGTGAATATATTAGGTAAAATTTTGCCACATTATGAGTGAATATATTAGGTAAAATTTAGCCACATATCGAGTGAATATATTAGGTAAAATTTAGCCACTTATCGTGTAAATGTATTAGGTACGATTTATCCACATATCGAATTAATATATTAGGTAAGATTTAGCAACATATCGAGTAAATATATTAGGTAAATTTTTTACATACTGAGTGAATATATTAGATAAGATCTTGGTAAGATTTAGCCACATATCGAGTGAATATATCAGGTAAGATTCAGCAACATATCGAGTGAATATATTAGGTAAAGTTGAGCCTTATATCGAGTGAATATATTAGGAAAGATTTAGCCACATATCGAGTGAATATATTGGGTAAGATTATGCCACATTTTGAGTGAATATGTTAGGTATATTTGTTATGTCCACAAACGATGTTTTTCTATTTTCATTGTCATTTTCTGCAAAATCTTTTGGTATTTCTCTTTTTTCAATACAATATGGATTGAATAGTGACAACAATGTAGTTAATAAATGGGGTTATTGGTAATTCGACGTATTCCCATTAACCTCCCTGAGCATTATGCAAAATAATTTTGGAGTAATCGTGTTATTTAGATTTTTTTGAAAATAAATCCAAATCCTTTTGGCTGCAAAATTTTATTTCAGAAAGAAGTATCAATTTAAATGCCATTTTTTCTGGAGATCTATTTTCAACATATTCCCGCAATATCTCAAACTACGCGAATAACATCTAAAGGATGATCTATTATTTATATAAGCCAAAATATTTGGTGAGTGCTTCCCACGAAATATTCGAAGCAAGGTTAACTTGATATTTATTAGAATGACTCTTTTTGCATTGTAGACGATTGCTAAAATGTCCTTTAAGATATCCTTATATCAGCAAGTGATTGGGAACAAATTGTAGTGTATAAAACATATTTTAAATCTAATCTATACGTTGTATATGACAATTCTCTGTCAGTGTTTGACCTTGACTTCCGTTATTCTTTTTTCATTTTTCTGGTGTTTTTCCACCTTAGGACATAGAATAAGTGTGATATTAACTAAATATTACAAACTTTCTATTTAAAATGAGTTAAGTTTGAGTTCTACTGTCGATTAAGTTACATAAGCATCAAATAAATGGCACCGTACTTTAAAGCTTTATATTTATATTGTTTTCATATTATTTCTATTGTACGACTACTGATGATATTATAGAATTTAAAATTTAAAGTTGCAACAGTTCCTTCACGACTTTTTCTGAGTAGAACTCAAGAAAAAACTCAATCAGTTACTCCATTAAAATTAAAACAGTACCTCACTTCCACGCTTATATCCTTCAAGATACAATACAATTAGCTTTTTTTCCGTCTAAAATTTTCGACTTTTTTAGAATGTTTATGGTAGTTTTTTTTTTTAATGAAAGATTAATACATAAATATCAATATAGGAGATACATCATTATTACGTCCATCGAACTCCTCGCCTAGAATCCTCCTTTCATAATTTGTTGAAGTGACATAGACCTTCCAACGATTCAAGCATTAATATTTGAAGCCTATTTTGAATTACATTACTTGTTCCATCTTTCTGAGTTCATTTCGTTCATATTTTTTTTTAATTCATACTATTAGGTCACACTGTCCCTATATATAGATAAGGTAATACTTTACAAGTCACCTGATCTTTAAAACAGCTACCCTCATTCCAGAATTACTCAAGGGTTATATAAGGTTCTACACAATGGTTTCCTTCACCAAAAACAGGAGAATTGGAAAGAATAAGCACGAATAACAGTTTATTTTTAAAAAAGTGAGACTTATTGCTGAGTTCCTATATATAAGGTAAGAGGCTACTGAATACCCATTGCCGGGAACGAACCTCCTCCTTCGTAGAAGAGACGGATTTTAGAGTATAGACCCACCACGATGTTCAACTGTAGGCAGATTAGACTTATCCGAGAATTAAAATGGTTTCTTTTTATAATGTGAAATATATTTATTCCTGCCTCGGATTCGAATCCAAGGGTTACTAGGCTACTATTAGGCCATTCTGGCTTCTCACCTATACTTATCTTATTCATATATTAAATGTTAATTATGAACTTGAAATGTTTGGAGAATCTATATCACGCGCAAGTTCGATCATGCAAGGAGTATTGTAGCCACCATGATCAGTCAAGTACCAGCTTGATGCTCCGGATTCGGTGGATCGCCGGGCCAGGAGACTCACAGGCGATAAAAACCTCGATCGGAGAATGGAAAGCCTGCAGCATCGAATTTATTTCGGAGAGTTTGCGCAGGAACGGTACGATCTTGTTCCTCCGTCGCCTTTATACTTCTGATTATCAAGGCACGAAAACGATTGGCTTCTGTACGTAGTGAACACCCCACGATTCCGTTCCGCAAAAGAGTGGATTGCTGTACCAGCTTCCGTGTTTCCTGACTCCTACAATCCGGTTATTCCAAAAAGCAGAATAAATAGGCATTTCCTAGGCAAGCGCGGTCCACAAAAGGCTGAATTAACACAACATCAGGTGTGATTGCAGCCAAGCGCAGGCCTTTTATAAATAAAAAAAAAAGATTTTTTGTTATTAATATACTTAACTTCCATTATTCTTTTAGCTTGTAGAGGATAACAATTGATTTGAAAACACACACGCATATACGTACATACATACACACGCACGCACGAACGTACACACGCACGCGCATGCATGGTTCCATACGTGCCAATTACACATAAATACACAAAGAAGAAAACAAATATACAAGTAATTAAAAAAAAAAACAATTTTTGGCAATTGGCGTACACAGGCGGTCTTATTGCTAGAAACAATCTCTTCCAGACAACCTTTGGCGACAGGAGTTATTTAAAAAGTAAAGTTTCATCGTCTTTTTTACAAAAAAGGAAGTATATATTCATTTAACTCTATAATTGAACTCAATTAAAATTTAAATGCATCATAAAACCACGAGGAGAAAACATTAACATATTCTAACTTAAAAAGTAGCTGTGTATGGGGTAAAGGAAAACAGCCCCTATTTTTTAATGGCTACGTTCTAGGGTGGGAAAGGGGGGGAGTTCAGTTCATTACAAAATGAAATCTACCTAGGTATTAGCACACTTGTACAATGCGCCTGCGTAAGACGTTCCGTATACGTCAGTGAACGGATGGGAGCCGTGAGGCGCGCGCGGTTTGCCGCCAAGCCCGCGGACGCCAATTCAAAAATGGAATTCTAAGTGACATGACTATATTAAGCACAGATTAAATAATATAAAACAAATAATCGATTAATCGTCTGTGATGTGCCATCGAGGTTTCGGTCAAATCGATTTTTTTCCCATTGAATTTTTAATATTGCAGTGCGGTAGCGTGTGTTTCGATGTGAGTGAAAACTACGACCCTAGAGTTTTGATACAGGTTGGTAAATTAAATTACTTTGTTGCGTGTGTTTGGGAACTGTTCATGTTGCCAGCAATAGGTTGAAATTCGGTCAGATTGCTATCAGTCTGTTACGTTTGTTATAGTACATAGTTGCTGTGTTATTTGTGCGTTAATAAAGTTTTATTACTGCGTTCATAATTCATAATAATTTATTTGTACTGTTGTATAATTTGGTGTACAGATAATAAATTTAAACTAATTTAATATCATGCAAATACTAAATCGGTAACTTTTACAATTAAAAACCTTTTATTTCTTTAAAATCTTGATGAATTTTTTTTTGTATAATTATATTTACAACACGATTAAGATAGGACTCCACGATACAGGATTGCCTAGAGAAGTTTCTACACAAATACCTTGTTACTCTACATTGTACACATTATACAAATTTAAAATAAATTAGGTAAATAAAGAAAAGAAATGCACAATAAAGCGGTCTTGTAGCTAATTTCTTTTAAACAACTCAGTATTCTAAACTCAGTTCTCTTTTTTTCTATGACACCACTGATTAGGCTTGTAATTGAACAAAACACTAAACAGCTTTAAAACGATAAGGTTCCAGATCTTAAAACTTATAAATTTTAAATTAATACACATAACTTTACATTAATATTAAATATTCAAAAGATATGTATAATTCTTACAAATGTCAATCTTGTTGACAATGTTCACTAGTGACGTATGTGTCATGATTTCCAAAATACAATACTCTGTGGGAAAAAGAAAGTTGGATTACTCTATGGTTAGAATTTTTTGACAGATGAAAAAAGTTATCTTGTTTCACTGTATAAATCCGAGGAAATATACGTATTATTGTTGTGAAAGGAAACATACAGCAATTATGATACAAGAGTTGTTTTTTTATCATAATTAATACACAAAAACGGTTTCTGTATACGTCTATAATAGTCTTCGAAATCGACCAAATAACGTCCCCCAAATAGAGCACAGAAGAAAGCTTGTAATGCGAAGATGGTTTTAAATCAATAAGCTTTTCCGTCATCAAGAAAACTACAAATCTTGGCATGATTAATTTGAAATTTAGCTGATTCCCTGCAATGAGGACTGACACAGTAACGGATTTCCCCATATTTCCACGGGATCGGGAACTACAGGAGTGATATCGTGGGGAACAGCTTGTTAAATATGGGTTTATTTTTAACACAATATAGTTTCATATCTAAACACATACAAAGATATTGACACACACACACGTCAATGCACACGCACGCACACTCTGGTGACTATTTTTAAAGAAATATATCGACGGTCCTTGCTTATTACGCTATTTTACAAGCAATTTAAAGATTTTGTCGTTATATGTTATTCTGAACCCGCAACTTCGTCCGCGTGGAATTTTTTTTGGGTTGCAATTTCATTAATTTAGGCATTTTGTTTTCCAAAAAGAAACGACCTCTACTCGGCAAAAGGAATATTCCTACCAAATTGCAAGTCTCTACGCCTTATGGTTCCAGAGACATCGTGATGAGTCAATAGATATTTGGATATCTCGTATTTAGATTATACAAGCTGAACCCGTGACTTCGTCTGCGTTGAATGTTTATTTCATTGATTTGAATGGGTAGCATTTTCGTTAATTAAGGCAAATTTGCCTAGCAAAAAAAAGGTAAATCAATTACTTTACAAATAACAAACATATGTATAAATACTTCAATGAGCTCTTTGCTGTGTATTACTGCAAAGAGCTTATAATTCTTTTACAAACTCTAGATTATCGCTGTACCAAAGTTCAATCAATTTCGTGGAATCAGTTTTTAGCTGACCTCTACTCGGCAAAAGGAATAAATATTCTTACCAAATTTCAAGTATCTACGCCTCATGTGATCAGTCAATAGTTAACACCGCCGCAACCCCCCTTGCGGGTGGAATTTCGTAAAATAGCTTATTAACTGACCTCTACTCGGCAAAAGGAATATTCCTACCAAATTCCAAGTCTCCACGCCTTATGCGATGAGTCATTATTTTAAAACTCCCTCAACCTCCCATGCGGGTGGAATTTCGTAAAATAGCTTCTTAGCTGACCTCTACTCAGAAGAAGGAATATTCCTATCAAATTTCAAGTCTCTACGCCTTATGTGATAAGCCAATAATTAACACCCCCATAACCTTCTTTGGGAGTGGAATTTCAAAAGATCCGTTCTTAGCTGACCTCTACTCAGCAAAAGGAATTATCGTATTAAATTTCAAGTCTTTACGCCTTATGTGATGAGTCAATAATTAACACCCCCATAACCTTCTTTGGGAGTGGAATTACATAAGATCCGTTCTTAGCTGACCTCTACTCATCAAAAGGAATATTCCTAAAAAATTTCGAGTCTCTACACCTTATGGTTTCAGAGATATCGTGATGAGTCAATAGATACCTGGATATCTCTTTTATATATAGATTACAACAATATATATCTAAATTAGAGTTTAATCTTTATACGTAAGAGACTCGACCAAACATATTCCCAATACTGAAACGTGTGCTGAATAATTAAAATAGTATTAATTGACAAATTATTATTGATTAAATAGAGTAATTGACAATATATTAGTGCAATTAGTTTTGATTGCCTCGCTGGTAATATGGTATGAGTTTTGGGTTGGATATAATAAGTTGTTAATTTTATTTAATAATTTTTTTGAGACATAGCTGGTATGAGGCTTTGGGCGTGGTTAGTTGCTTCCCTACCGGCAAAGATATTAAGCTTAACAAAAGAACAGTTCCAGTACGCTGCTGTGTAGAAAGGATAAGATGCAAATTACTTGTTAACAAATTTGAATGCCTCTATCTTAGACAGCATCTTCACTTACCAAAAGGTAAGATCAAGACCAAGATATTCTTTGTTCAAGTGGGTTCAAAATGCGCTTATGAATCGTCAGTATTCTTACCTTTGGTAACAAATCTATAACCAGTTTGGAAAGTTAGTACCTCTAAGAAGAAACCAGCAAGAAACTCAGCGGTTACTCTTTTAAATGTAGTTCTGTAGGTAAATGGAATCAAGAGCTATTTTGAATTTTTTATCGCTTAAATAATCTTCAACATTAATATATACTTTTGACATATTTTTTTTATAAAATATGGCGTTAAAGGTTTGCGTTTGTTTCTTGCGTTAAAATTGTGTATTTTGCTCTTTTTGCTGTGAATATTATAAAAAATATATAATAAAACTAGCAATGCCCTGCGGTTTGAGCCACGTAGATACCGATCTCATGGCAATGGAAAGTCTACTAAGTCGGACTTATTTCCGTTAATTAACATTCGTTATATCTTTTGAATGGAATATCCGATTTTAATAATTTAAAAAGTTTTTTACGGGTTTTAAAACAGCCTTTAATATAATATAATTTAATATGATAAGGATTAATAGAAAGGTGTGAATATTATGGTTTGATTATTGTCGGCAGTTTTAGTAACTTGTAAAATGTAAAGAAAGTTGTTATAGTGGCATAACTACAGTAGTTGGATATATGGTATCTGAGACTTTTTCATAGATATTAATACGTTCTATAATAGTGTAGAATATTTGCTTGTTCTATCTTCAATAGTTTAGACAATAATTGAATAGACAAATGTATCTAATCTTTTCACACCTTGCGTTGCAATAATGTATTTTTCTTGGGGATTCCTATTTTTTTTTTGAGAAAGTAATACAGCTTATATCGGAAAGTGAAAATGCAGCTTTCTAATGGTGAAAAAATTTTTTAAATCGGTTGAGTAGTTTTTGTGTAAAAACGTTACAAACATACATATAGAAAAACAAATGTTTCCTCTTTATAATATTAGTTTAGGTTGGTGCAGTGTTGCGAGTACTCGCTTTGCATTTTCTAATTCGTCTGAGTCTAGAGTGGAGGCTTCGGCTGTGGCTAGTTACCACCCAACAAGCAAAGACGCACCGCCAAAACAAAGACATTTATGTGTCTCTTCACAGATTAGCACGATTCCATCTTATACTGTAACATCACTTACCATCAGGAGAGATCACAAGCTAAGAAAGTCAGGAAAATAAAAAATTTAAGATATTAATAATGTAATAGTTATAATAGCGTAAATTAAACAATACCTAGGTTCAAAACCCACCTGTTGGATTATTTTCGTCGTTAAGAATGTTTTACGCCAAATTATTCTGGAATGGACAACATTTTTCCTAAGTAAAGGTGATTAGCATCCCATTAACGTCCCTCTGTTGGGCTCAGTCCTCCTCACTCATGGGAAAGAGTATTTTTAGAGCTTAAACCCACCTCGTGGCTGCACTGTGGGTTGCCGAGTTTCCTAAGTGTTTATTCATTGAACCACGCCACACTAAAAAAGAAGAAATACATAAAAAGGAAACTTGTAGTAAATGAATAATAATGATGCACTATAGGCGGTCTTATCGCTTAATTTAAAAGTTATATTAAATGATATGATTTTATGTCAGTTACTGCATAAATAAAACACATTATTTCTAATAAAATGTCTATTAAATTCTAGTCGGGATAATAAAATTTAATATTAATTTAAAGGTTTCTATAATAAACCCTCTGGGGACGTTATAGAGATATCACGTAATAAATTTGAAACTTTCAGTGAAAGAAAACTTAGACGATAAAAGCGTGCTGAAGTAAAACTGAAAATATGTTGTAATGATGATAAAAAAGTATACTCCAATGAATTAGTTGTGGATTCTTCTTATAAGAGAGTGCCAATGAAACCTCTGAGTTTTATATATTACCTTCAGTCGTATATTAAGAATAAAATTACACTATTTGCACTACATAAGAGAGATAGTGAAGCAAAAAATTTGTTTAACATAATTAAGGTTATAGGGAGCCAACCTTAAAAGATAGATATGTACTGTAATAGACTTATTTTTAGAACTTTTAATGGGGAATAATTCTGTCATACATTATTTTTGCAAAACTTTAACCGTTTATCCAGCACACGTAGCGGAATCTCTCAAAAGGGAAAAACACCCGATTTTGAAACATTTTTCCTTGTTCCACCTCTCCTATTAGTCTTAGCGTAAGGTTAATAGCCTATAGCCTTTCTTATTAAATATGCTATCTATTATTCAAAGAAGTTTTAAAATCGAATAACTAGTTCTTGAGATTTGCCGCTTTAAGGAAACAAACATCATCTTTAAGATAGAGAAGGAACAAATTTGTTTAGCATAAAAAAGGTTATGTCGAGTTAACCTTAAAGGATAGACATATGTTGTACCAAACTTTTATTTAGAACTTTTAACGGAGAACAATCTGTTTTACATTATTTTTGGAAAATTTTAACCGTATACTCACCACACGCAGCGAAAGCTTTGAAAAGAAGAAAAAACCACGATTTTGAACACCCTTCACTGATGCACCACTTCTATTGTGTTAAGATGATGATATACAGCTTTTTATCTTCTTCGTTAAATAGGTTATCTAACACTGAATGATTTTTTCAAATCGAATCAGTACTTTTTGAGATATTCGCGTTCGAACAAACAAACTTCACCTTTATCTGTATATATGTCACAGTGCCGTAGTTTGTGGCGCCATCTATCTATCGGCGTGGGACAGAGTTGTGACAAGCTGGCGCACGTCCTCGCAGTTCTCGGGTGACGGTCCGCCAGAGCGGTTGACTATTGAAACTATCGCGATTCTAGCTATTATTATGAATGAGTTTGTGTAAATTGATATCGGGAATATAAAGTGATTGAACATTATAATCTGAGTTAATTAATAAAGTGTTTGATTGCACCAACGCCTGCAGTATGGAAATTAAATTATGGATACCATTAATGATGATGTCGGCCGATGAACCCTACGCCCCTATGCTTTTTGCTCCATCTCTGCTCTTATTCCCCGACATATATAAAAGAGATATCCAGGTATCTATTGACTCATCACAATATCACGACGACTTGAAAATTGGTAGGAATATTCCTTTTCTCGAGTAGAGGTCAGCTAAGAACGGATATATTAATGAAAATGCTACAACCAAAACCTATTCCACGCAGACGAAGTCACGGGTTCAGCCAGTATAGTATAGATTCAAAGGTGTAAATATCTACTATAATAAATAATGTTTGATTTGATGGGAAATATGTTTGTATAATTCAAAGTAAGACAAACACAACACCACCACAAATCACGGTATAGTGTTACATAATTACGCCATATTCAACATTGATTGATTGCCCGACAATGTCAGGACCTTTGGCTTTAAAATTAATTATCACTCTGCAATTTTGGATTGGAGCAATTAGGATGATATGGTTTTCAATACCAAGTTCACAATATATATATTTGGTTTATGGCTACCGGTTTAAGGACTAACTAACTCAAGTTTTCTCTTTTAAATTTACACCTCTCCTTCCTATCTCCTGTTCCTTTCACCAAAGGTTGTCTGGAAGAGATCGCTCTTAGTGATAAGACCGCCTTTGCACACCCTATTACTTAATTATCTGGTTTTATTTATATTATAAAGGTGGTGGTGTCTTTTTCTTGTATGTGTAAACAAGAAAAGATAATTCTTTCCTTGTTATAGTCAAGAAAAGATTCGTTTTGTTAGACTATTGATAGTTGGTGCTTTGAAATGTTGGTACTGTTTGAGAAATACAGTGGAAATACTTAAAAATACCAAAAACATTGTGCAATACAACAAAATGTAATGCAATACGTGGTAACTTTAACGAATGAAACAATTTAGTGAATATATTAAAGATTAGTGCTAAATTGTGTACATTCAAATATTTTTTTTATTTATTGCTGATTGTTAATGACTGTGATCTTACCTGATGGTAAATGATGATACAGTCTAAGATGGAAGAGCGCAAACTGGTAAGAGGCGATACATATCTTCTCTCTAACACAAACCTCTTAGTTTGGCGATACGTTTTTGCTGGTAGAGTAAATACAATTTTCTAAATTCGCTCTACTGAAGATCGAACCTTTTACTTTTTACTTATGGTATTGTGTGTGTGTTAATGTATTTTTTATTGAACCTTTTTTTTGTATAATTAAAAAAATATTATACAATATAGGAGAGACGGTTTTTAGAGCATAGACCCACCATGTTACTCCACTGCGGATTGGCAGGCATAGTTCACAAGCGCACTCTCTATTCCTTCACTCTCATAATCCGATATGACGGGAAACCGACACGACCGGAGAGAGATCAGGCGCAGTACCGACGGCTTAACACGCTCTCCGAGGCACGGGGGTGGCTCACACCGCCAACTTCCCAACTTCGGGCAAATATTGAGAAAATCTTAATAGAAAACTCAATATTGATTTTTGAATTGGCACGACCCGTGACTCGAACCCAGGACCTCATGTCTATAGTCGAACATGCTAACCACTAGACCAATGAGGCAGGTAAAACCCTCTCTCCTATGAGTGAGGAGGTCCGTGCCCAGCAGGGGGACCTTAATTGACTGCTTCTTACTTTTTTACCTTTATATACAATATTTCGGAAATTTCGAAAAGGAGGTCGATCGCCGAATCCAACTAAGTTGGGCAGCTATCGGGAAACTACACCAGATTTTCAAATAAAAATCAAAATATCTTTATTCAAGTAGGCCTATCACAGCACTTTTGAATCTTCAAATACAATATTTCTTTTCCCACACAATAAATCTAATGTACGTCTGATGATGGTATTAAAGAACGACTTAAAATCTAAAGTTACCAGGGTTCCTTCGCGTCCTGATCTGAGAAGAGCCCACAACAACCTCGGTCGGGTAAGGTAAGTAGCAGTCCATTAACGTCCCATTGCTGGGCACAAGCCTCCTCACTCATATGAGAGAGGGTTATTAGAGCATAGATCCACCACGCTGCTCCACTGCGGATTGGCAGGCATAATACACAAGTGCACTCTCTATTCCTTCACTCTCATAGTCCAATGTGACGATAATCCGACTCGATCGGAGAGAGATCTGGCGCAGGACCGACGGCTTAACGTGCTCTCCGAGGTACGGGTGTGGAGTTTACCGCCAAGTTTTTCCCAACTTCGGGCATTGAGAAAATTTGAATAGAAAACTCAATATCGATTTGGAATTGGCCCGACCCGGGACTCGAACCCAGGACCTCATGTCTGTAGTCGAACATGCTAACCACTAGACCAATGAGGCAGTCTCGGTCGGGTATTTTCTATTTTTTTGTTAGTATCATCATTATAATATCATATTGGTTTAATATATTTCAATTCAAATCAGAGCAATTCCTTCTATCGTTTATCTATTTCTATCGTCTAAGTAATCATGCAACTTATAATATGATTTTTCTATCAACTTTCTTTTGACAAAGACTTTGAATTCATTAAGGGACATCTCGAGAACGCCTTGTGGGAGTTTATTATAGAATATTTTCCTCCGATATCCCTCAGTGCCTGAAGACGAAGGTCTTCGAACAGTGCGTGTTGCTAGTGATGACCTACGGCTCCGAAACGTGGTCACTGACTATAGGCCACATTCGAAAGCTGAGAGTCACTCAGCGTGCGATGGAGAGGGCTATGCTCGGAGTTTCTCTACGTGATCAACTCAGAAGTCCGTAGCAGAACCAAAGTCAATGATATAGCCCTAGGAATCGCGAACCTGGAGTGGCAATGGACAGGGCATATAGTCCGACGGACTGATGGAAGTTGGGGCCTGAAGGTGTTGGAGTTACATAAAGAGGGTCGCCTTTTGGACATCATTACTTGAGACCTGTGGAGGTCCATCGTTTAAAGCGACATACAATATTTACAGTCCGATGCGACGGCAATCTGACACGACCAGAGAGAGATCAGGCGCAAAACTGACAGACACTGACTTAAAAGGCGTTTCCTTTGATAAATAATCTTCCTACTGTACCAAAGCTACTTTTACGTATCGAGGGTAATACAGGTATACTTGGAACCGTTCCAAGACATTGCAAAGGCATTTATATTATTCACCGCCCCTGAAAGAACCTTTTAAGCCGACTTCAATAATAAGGAATACTGTGTGTCTCTAACACATATTATAAAGAGGAAAGATTTGTGTTTTTGTATGTATGTTTGTAACCTTTTCACACAAAAACTACTGGATATGTTTAAAAAAAATTTTAAACATTAGAAAGCTGCATTTTCACTGAACGACATAAGCTATATTACTTGCTCAAAAATATAGGGATCCCTATTAAAATTGGATTAATGTAAACCAAGGTGTGAAAAAATTGGTCACAAAAATTCTGTCATCGCGTCCACTGGGGAAATTATTGATGATGGAGCAAAAAAATGTTTTACAATATTATAGAAGGTGTTAATATCTATAAAAACCTCTGCAACACCGTATGTCCAACTACTGTATTTATGCCACTATAACAAGTTATTTGCATATTAAAAGTTAATAAAAGTGCCGGCAATAATCAAACCATATTATTCATACCTCTGTATTAATCCTTATCCTAAAACATAATATTTTATTAAAGACCGTTTCAATACCTATACAATCTTATTTAAATTATTAAAATCGGACATTCCATTCAAAAGATATAAAAAATGTCAAATGTCAAATGTGTCTCTTCACTAATATTATAGAAGAAAGGTTTGCATTTAGAATATTTGTTTTTATTTTTAATAATATACTATTATTAAGCTAAAAATTACTAGACCGATTTAAAAATTTCAGACTACCCCCATTTCGTGGTGATAATGCGGTAGATGGATGAAAAACTTGAGGCGATGGAAAAGAGATTCACTTTATAAATCATTGGAGCCGCCATAATGGAGAGGAGTGCCGCCGTAATAAAAAATTGTGGAGATGGAAAACAGTTTCCCTTTGCAAATCATTTGGGAATGGATAATGGTATTGGCTGTTATGCCAAGTGCTATCACTTAGTTCCCCCTTGGTAGTCGGCTGTAATGCGACATACAACAGTTCGACGAAAAAATAAGTAAGGAACAAATTTAACTTTAAAAATCATTGTAGGCTTTTATGAAATTGCAATGTAAGGTGAGGCGAGCTGTAGGCGCCACCATATTGGCCAAGCCCTATGACTTTATCCTCACTCTGCAGTTGACTGTAATACAACATACGATAGATAGACGTACAAAATAAGATGGGAAGGAAATTTCAGTTTAAATATCAACCTAGCCCACTCCGCAGTCCGCTGTTATGCGACATGCGATAAATAGACATAAAAGCAGGAAGAGATGGAAGAAGTTACACTATTATAAAACTTTACGCTTTTTTTAATACCTACATCAGTGGTAGTGTAGAAGAAAAATGAAATAAAATAAAGCCTTGCATTGTTAAACGCCTTACGTCAGAGCGGTCACGCAGACTAACAACGGAAATGGACAAATGGCTTCGACCGCGTTATCCCTCTGTATAGGGCTGTGCTTTAAGTTTCACACATATTCTGTACTAATATTATAATTTTGAAGAGTTTTTCTATTACTGGCAAGGTATAAATTTAACTGTTTTATTGGTCTAATGGTGATAGAGCTACAGACATGAGGTCCTGAATTCGTATTTGCTCGAAATTGGGAAAATACCATTGTGTCAGATTGCCGTCACATCCAAGTATGAGATTGTACTTATATTGTGGAGAAGCATAGTGGATTTAACTTCTAAAACCCTCTTTGAGTGAGGAGGCCTTTCCTCAGTTGTACGATGTCAATAGGCTGCTAATTATTTTACCTTATATCTCTAACCCAAAGGTTGCCTGGCAAGAATCGTTGTATAGCGATGTGGCCACCTTTTTGTAAATTTTTAAAGTAATCGGACGGTCGTCAATCTCTCTTGGTCAACCGGCCCCCTTTCCCCGTCACGCTCTATGTGCGTGCCGAGTAGGAGAGTTGTATAAAAAGCCTATCTCAGAGATTGTACGTCATATTTCACCTTACACTCCCGACCAGAGTAGATTCCCTATTAAGCGTGACTTGTGAACATTCAAGAACCCATAACTCTGCCGAACCGGAGATCGACGCATGGACAACTGAGTAACTGAACCCGTACGACCTGAGCACCGAATAGTATATATAATAGTAAAGAATCCCATACAGTCCACTGAACCCGCAGGGATTCGTCTGATCCTGAATCCCTCCCCAACACACTTCGCTGAAAGGTTGGTAACTAGCCACAGCTAAAGCCCCCCACCAGACCAGAGTCAGACAAATTAATAAATGATTTTTTTCTAAATTTTCTTGACGGGAATCGAAGCAAGTACTCCTGCTATTGTTTTTAAAGACCTCGAATACAAATCTCCTCCTTTGAGGCCATTTCTTTTCAGTTCCTTTGAAATAAATTACTTGTTGTTATGCATTGTTGGAGAGGTAAGAAAACAGTTTTGTTTTTTAAATAATCTGAAAGCCAGGCTGCTTAATATATTTTTTATTTTTAACCGACTTCAAAAAAGGAGGAGGTTATCAATCCGTCTGTATTTTTTTTATTGTTTGTTGTCTCATATGTCCCGTCTGGGTGGACCTATCTTCATGCTTTTATCTTAAATGAAAGGTGGGGCTCGTCATAGGGTCCTATTTTTTTCATCCAGTTCTGATGATGGCATCCATGAAAAAACTGGATAAGTGTTAAATTTGCATTAAGCATGTGCGCGACAAATGGATGAATAACTCAAGTCCACGCCAACCGATTTTGAGAGCAAATGAACTTGTTAGCTTTATATATATATGAAAAATTAAGTAAGTAGCAGCCCATTAACTTCCCACTGCTGGCCACAGGCCACCTCACTACAAGGAGCGAGGGTTTTTAGAGCATAGACCCACCATGCGGATGCCTGGTCCACTGCGGATTGGCAGGCATAGTACACAAGTGTACTCTCTATTCCTTCACTCTCATAGTCCCACGTGACGGGAATCCTGACACGACCGGAGATAGATCAGGCGCAGGACCGACGGCTTAACATGCTCTCCGAGGCACGGGGGTGGAGCACACTGCCAACTTCCCAACTTCGGCAAATATTGAGAAAATCTTAATAGAAAACTCAATATTGGTTTTTGAATTGGCCCGAGCTGACACTCGAACTCAGGACCTCATGTCTCTAGTCGAACATGCTAACCACTAGACCAATGAGGCAGTTATATATATAGATAATTCTTTGTTATACTAATAAACGTATTTAGTAAAAATGCATAAAAACATACATTTAAACTGTATTTAAATGTATAGAAAGGTTTATGTAACACACATTACAATGCAGCCTTTGTTGTAAGCGAGGCATTAAGTGTTATAAGCTTCTCATACTGTTGACGATTACATGGAGACGAGGTATTCGTTCCCATTTACTTCACAGGAACAGAAGCGCTTAAATCTCAGTGAAATAATAAAACTTTCCGATGCTTATTAGGTGTATTTTGGTGCATGGATTGCATCCTTCTGAGAAGCACCTTGTAATAGACGACACTTTTCGTTTTATTATCTGGCGCAAGAACAAAAAACACAAATGGACTTTTCTTTTAAAATTTTAAAATTATAAAGGAGTTTTGTCACTTTCTCTTTATTTGAGAAGTATGTGTGGATTAAAACTGAGTGACAGAGAAAGAAATAGTGTGATAAGAGAACGTTGGAGTATAAAAAAAGACGTAGTGACTAAAATTGACAAAGATATGCTTAGATGGTTTGGGCATGTTTAGAGAAAGAATGAAAGGAAACTGACAAAAAGGATTTATGAGTCAAGAGTGAAGGGGGAAGACCAAGGCGAACGTTCCTGGATCAAAACCAGTATGAAAGGTTTAATGAGAATGAAAGAATCGAAGGAGATATGCAAGGATCGTGGCAAGTGGAAGGACGTTGTCTCTGCCTACCCCTATGGGAATGTGTCACTCCCGTAAATCAATATACAGATACTTATAACTATCACCCTAGTCTTCTCTGACGAATGAGAGGCCAAGATGCTGTTACACAAGCCTACACCAAAATACCAATAAGGTATTTCCCTCGTTCTTTCGCATTACGTTCACATTCCATCAACACATGTTGTACATCATCAATAACCCCACAACGAGTACAATATGGGGAGTTCGATATTTCCATTAGGTGTGTAAAATTGTTTGATGAAATGTTACCAGATCTAGACCTTAAAATAGCTACAATATATTTCCTATTTATATTTTTCTCTTGGAACCAGGAGTAACGAGTAACTGTCGTTGAATAGTTTTATACCAAATACCTTGTAGTTTGTAGACATAAGCACTTAAGGTGGCTAATAATTCAGTAGGTAAAAGAAGACACTCATAAGGAGCACTCTCAGTAATAGCATCACCAGCTTGAACCGCCTTTTCACGATTCCTGTATGACTTGGAATCCATTGTATAACAACATTTTTATTAGCCGTACGTAACCTACAGATAGCATCTACAATTAATATAGCTACAGGGATGCCTCAAGAAGTCGATGGAATTTGAGCTAAACAAATGGACTTCCGACCACATTTTATTGACCATGGGAAAACCATGGTATTCCTAGATTAAGACCACAAACTTTCAAGGATTTTCCGTGTTATTTGTTAATGCTCACGGCGAATGCAAGATGGATCGGAAATTGAAGTCGTTTAAACTCAAATGGCATCTCGGTTGGGATCATCTTCTTCCTAGAAATGAGAACTTCTCTTTCGAATTTTCTTTTGGGTATAGTG
This sequence comes from Elymnias hypermnestra, assembly GCA_015832385.1. Lineage (NCBI taxonomy): Eukaryota > Metazoa > Arthropoda > Insecta > Lepidoptera > Nymphalidae > Elymnias > Elymnias hypermnestra. The sequence goes on along the minus strand of JACTOM010000445.1, from coordinate 39,978 downwards.
GCGTAAATTGCAGTATCAGTTTATTAATCACTAAACGCGATCCGTTACAGATGTGGTTGGTTTATGTTTCGAAGCATGATGCCGAGCGTGACAACTCAGTCTCATTCAATACCCACAAAGTCGTCGTTAAAGCAGTTTTTAGAAGCACTCTGAAGGTAATTTCCTTGAAAACAACAGAACTGAACCGTCAATTCCATTTGTCGCGTGTCAACACCACGTTACCCATGTTCAAGTTTAGTAACAGTATAGTTTCTAATATAATTAGCTTTTTTTTAAAAACGTGCACAATTCTATAAAATGGGTGCGTGTTTATTGTGAAAGCTTTAACGACTTTCACTTCATATTGTTTGGGACAACAGTTACTTTTATGTAATTTCAACAAAGCACTAGTTAAAACTATTCAATATTAATTACTTACTTTGGAAACAGAGAATACGTCTTTACATTACACTTAATAGAGAAAAATCAGTCAACTTTCGACTATTAGTTAACAGAAGATATATGAGAAAATAAAAAAGAAACATGGAGTTAAGTTAAAAATTGTAAATATCAACATATACCATTTCTGCAGGTTGCCCTCATCACGGAGACTAATTGACGAGCGGTCTCTTGCTTCTTTAGTGGTTCTGTTCCTTAAAGTTCAGAGCTTCATTCACTTTAGACTCTTGAATGACGTATATTCTATGCCTAGAGCGAATTGTGAGCACCTACAACCGAGCACTGAACCTTAAAGAATATAACTACCAAATCACGAGATCCTGACGATCCGAAGCCAGAACACTGGCCACTGAAGCACTGAACCTTGAAGAACTGAATATCTGAACCCTGATTATCCGAAGCCCGAGAATTGCTATTCCAAAGCCTGAACTCTGAATACCCAAGCACTGAATTGAAAAACGAAGAACGAAGTATAAGCAAACCCATACAGGCCATTGAAACTGCAGAAATTTAAATGAACGCTGAGACCGAGGGTCAGGAGACTTGCTTTTGGGCATCTACTGTCCTTTTGAATGGGTGCAACAGACTTGGTATAAAAGAAGATGCAGTGATTAAAATTGAGAAAGGTATGCTTAGATGGTTTCGACACGTAGAGAGATTGAATGAAAGGCGACTGACAAAACGGATTTATGAGTAAAGAATAAATAGGATAGTTGTAAGGGGAAGACCAAGGCGAACGTTCCTGGACCAAATCCTGGACTTTTTAAATAAGGGCCAGGTCAAGAGTACTCTAAACCGACGAACTGGTATAAAAGTTTTATTGAGGATGAAAGATGCGAAGGAGATATGGAAGGATCGTGGCTAGTGGAAGGACGTGGTCTCTGCCTACCCCTAAGGAAATGATGCGTGATGCTATCTATTTATGCGATATCCCTACTAAATCTCTGGAGCCCATGTTCAGAATGCGGAGGGTCCCGCTGAGTTTTAGTGAGTATTTTGAACATCAGCGAATACCACACTTCTTAGTTGAAAATTGTGATTCCTTGTTTTATGTCTTAAGCCATATGTGACCAAAACTAACAAAGTACTAGCTAACACGCTAGTACAAACATGGTGACTTCACTTCTACAGGTTTTATTTTGATACCTCCCTTTCCATTTTATGTTGTACTACTAGCTACCCAGCCCCGGCTTCGCATGGGTAGTAATACACATGCCTATATGTTTTGTTTGTCTTGGAATCACATCATGATAAATCGAATATGGGGACTAGATTTAACTGTAAGATCACGTTCTTCCACTTGCCATGACCCTTGTATATCTCCTTTGCTTCTTTCATTCTCAATAAACCTTTCAAACAAGTTTATTGGTTTAGAGTACACTTGACCTGGTCCTTATTTAAATTGCCCTGGATTTGGTCCAGGAACGTTCGCCTTGGTCTCCCCCTTCCAACTTTCGCATCCACTCTTGACTCATAAATCCTATTTGTCAGTCTCATTTCATTCATTCTCTCTACGTGCCATTTAAAGCGTTAAATATATTTTATTGCACAAATATTACAAATATACAAAAATATTTATTGAAGAGAATCCCGTCAGTTTATTTTCGCGGACTTTTTTGTAGATCTATAAAAGAGCAAGTATTCTACCGTATATTGTTGTGTAAAAGCTATAACTCTAAAAGAATAGGAAGCTTTTTCAAACAACTTGATTATTTTCAACACTTTGAATTAGCGTCGTTAATTAAATAAAAAAACTCAAAATATTGGCAAATTATATCCCTAAGCCTTCTTCAACAATCATTATATCTGTTGGTGAAAACCACTTGAAAATTTGTTGAAATATGTGTATGTGTGTGTTTAAGCTTAAAATCATAGCTTTTCCTTTGGTCATTGCTTGACGCTTTTAAAATTCTTATTTTCGTAGACATATCAGTTAAATATTTAGATTCTGTCATAAAAATAACAAAATTTACTTGACGTTATAAATATATAACATCAGTTAAAAGCCAGGGAAAGTCCCTTAAATTTACTCTAATTAATTAACCAGTAATACCTATATAAAGTGAAAAAATTATAAATATCGACATAAAGACTGAGTAGTAAATATTAATGGAGTCATATGATCTATATTTATGACTTGGAAAAAAATAGAGAAATTTACACAAATACCGACAGATTTATTTAGCAATATATATTTATAATGATGCCAATTGACCTTCAATCTTTTAAAATACAAAACGTGTTATTAAAAGATTCTTTTGAAAGAATCAAATGAATATATTCCAGCTCTGCCATTGACAAATTACTCAATAACCCTAGTGTTTTTATTGGCGGATAGATTAAATAAAATTGAATTTATAATAAACAGAGACCACTTCACGAACTATCTGTTATAATAATGGATTATGTGGGCTGTATCCACGATAATATAGTGCCAATAACAACATCGATACAACCCACGCGATACAATATGTATGTATTCGTTATCAGACGTGTTCCGCTCGCTTCTGTTTCACACCGATTTAGATATCGGCGAAATAACATAACCACTAACGTTTTTGATTTTCTGAAACAGTCACATGGAGTGAAAGCTTCATTTATGGGTGCTGTGCACTTTATTATGTGGATTATTCAAATCAAATCAAATCAAAATATCTTTATTCAAGTAGGCATATTACAGCATTTTTGAATCGTCAAATTATATATTTTTTCCTTTCCACACTCTACTTCTAATGTACGTCTGATGATGATACTCCAGAACGACTTAAAATCTAAAGTTACGAGGGTTCCTTCGCGCCCCGATCCGAGAAGAGCCCACAACAAACTCAGTCGGGTATTCTGTTTTTTTTTTGTTATCATCATCATTACAATATCATATTAGTTTAATATATTTCAATTCAAATTAGTCTAAGTACTCTTGCAACTTATAATACGATTTTTCTATCAACTTTCTTTTAACAAATACTTTGAATTTATTAATTGACATTTCTAAAACGTCTTGTGGGAGTTTATTATAGAAACGTATACAGTTACCCTTATTAAAGACTAGAGTTAAGGAAAGACGGCTCTCATCGACTAAAAGCCCAAAAAAGGCTGACATTGCTTTCATTTGTTAACAGCATGTCTTCGGCAATAATAAATGACTGCCCTCATTGGTCTAGTGGTTATGTTCGACTACAGACATGAGGTCCTGGGTTCGAGTCCCGGGTCGGGCCAATTTGAATATCAATATTGAGTGTTCAATTAAGATTTTCTCAATGTTTGCCCGAACTTGGGAAGTTGGCGATGTGCTCCGCCGCCGTGCCTCGGAGACCACGTTAAGCCCCTGGTCCTGCGCCTGAACTATGTGAGTCTGAGTATGAGAGTGCACTTGTGTACTACGCCTGCCAATCCGCAAAGGAGCTCTAAAACCCTTTCTCCTGTGAATGAGGAGACCTGTGCCCAGCAGTGGGACGTTAATGGGCTGCTACTTACCTCTTACCTTATATGAGTCAATATAACTTTTAGGTTCTATAAAAGAGAAATTATCGTTACATACATTGTTTTCTTATATCTCTAAGGAATAAATCAGCGTTTTCTATAAAAGATCTTAGGGTTAATGTTTTCCGACACTTCCTACAGTTTATATATTTATCACGAACAATGAGACTAATACTTTGGAGGACTTTGTAAGTTTACATTTAACATCGTATAATATTTCCGTAGGTTTTTCTTTATTTATATGACACACAACTTATTTCTATGCATATAAAAATAGTGGAAAAGACAGTTAAAGTATAAAGTGAAAGCAGTCAAAAGCATTTTTCTAGAATTCTTAGCACAAAACGAGATGTTTCTGTTGCACCGAAACACGAGTATGGTTGAAACAAAAGCGACGTTTGCACTGACTGCATTCATTGTGCAGATATTTTGTCATGGTATCTTTTTATAGACAGAGTTATTTATATAATACATTAAATATTATATTTCCAATTCCTATATATATATAAAAGCGGTAAGTAGCAACCCATTAAGAATTCACTGCTGGATACAGACTCCTTCTTTCATAGAAGAGAGTGTTATTAGAACAGACCGACGGCTTAACATGCTCTACGAAACACAGGGGTGGAGTAAACCGCCAACTTCACAACTTCAGGGAAATACTGAGAAAATATTAAAGAAAGCTTAATATTGGATGGGTTTCTCCAATCTGCTCAAATTCGGCGGTGGCACTGTCAAATGGTGGGAGTCACTTGACACTTCAAGTGCGTGTTTGGAGACCATCTCAACGAATCGTATCCTGTAGTAGTGGTGTTTTAGAAGCTTTGAGGTTGTTACATTTCACCTTGCACAGGTGTTAGCTTCTCCTGTGCAAGGTCCGACGGCTTCGCTGGCGCAATGGTGCGAGTATTCGCTTTGCTAGCGGAGGTCCCGAGTTCGATCCCCGGTAGGACGAATTTAGGAAATTATATTTTCTAATTTGACTGAGTCTGGACTGGTGGGAGGCTTCGGCCGTGGCTAGTTACCACCCTACCAGCAAAAACGTACCGCCAAACAAAGAGATTTGTGTTCCGGTACGATGCTGTGTAGAAACCGTAAGGGGTATATCGCCTCTTAACAGATTAGCGCGCTTCCATCTTAGACTGTATCATCACTTACCATCAGGTGAGATCACAGTCAAGCGCTAATCTGTCAGCAATATATAAAAAAAAAGACGCAACCGAGGAGTGCTACTAGTGTGGCACAACACGCACTCGAGACATTCCCGCATTAGGATCAGCAGCGTGTTGCATTAACTGCGGCCATAGGAGTGGAACCCTCACTGATTGCTGTTGTCAAAGCTACGGTAAGCAGTGAAGGGTTGTGGACGGCCGAGGTCACCTTCTACTAGGAGCTAATATAACAGAAAGAGATGGCGGAGCGATTAATGGAAGAGAACGTGGCGGTTGCCGCCATCACACACGGGAGGATTGGGCGTCGATCGTAGGACAACCTCAGGGCAGCAAGTACAGGGCCTGCTGTCCGATAGAGAGGTACCACGAGGAGACTGGAAATGTGCCGTTAACGATCTCATGGCCTAGTCATTGAACGACTTTAGAGCACCGTGAGGTTTTAGCCCGTAGAAGTCCGGTATAATTCGCAATGTTCTTTCCAAGCTATGCTGTGGAATCCAAGAGTATTTCCTGACGAAAAAAAAGGGCGCTGTAGCTGCAAGAAAGAGCTAGAAGCGGTTTGAAAAATTGCAAGCAAGGTAAGAGCTTGAGCCTTGAATTCTGCTCGACTGCCAACTTGATATCGTCGTCGTTGAACGTCCATGGTCTTCCGGAGCGAGGTTCATCTTCCAGCAGCGAATTTTTTAAACCACTTCTGGCTCGTGGCTGCAGCTATACTGTCAGGTTTGAATTCATAAATTAAACAAGCACGAATGATTGCATTTGACACAGCCATACTCTACCAAAGTTTTTAGTTTTATTAAAAGTAAACAATCTTATCTAACACATTTAATGATACTTCTTAGCATCAGCTTTAAAATGTGCAAAAACTTACTCCACTACTTTATCTTGTTTATATAAAGTTCTTATGAGTAAATAATAAATGAAAACCGCACGAGTTTTTTTGGTTGCCTAATATTTCTAACTTCAGGACAACAAAGATCTAGAAATAGCAATCCGGACTACTGAACTCATCATTCCTTATAACCCATGTGGCTGTTGACGTAAACAAACGGTACAAACGGACACGCAATTAAATCTTTTACGATCCAATAATGTTCAATCCGGACGGTAGAAATACATTTTTTTTTCATCACTTTATTCTGGTATTAACTTCTTTTTACCACACAATATCGATTTTGACATATTCCATGATAAAAAGAGCCTGTATCAAGTATACACGTGGAGAAAGTGAAACTTCTTTGGCTTAAGTAAAGTAACAGCCTATTTACGTCTCACTGCTGGGTACAGAGCACAAAAAACCCTCTGTTTGGCTTAAATTGTTTTAATCTGTAGGAACTTGCCTCGGACGAATTAGAAAATGCAATTTCCTAAATTTTTCCTGCCATCAATCGAACCCAGGACATTCTAGTGAAATTAATAACGTACCATTTCACTTGGGAAGCCATTAAAACTTTTCTTAAACAGAATTAACAAAAAAAACACTTGCTCCAGAAATATTTATAGCCGACAGTCATAACCGTTCATTTTCATGCTTTGAAGTATCCTTATGAAAATCAATAAATAAACGTAAACGTATTAAAGCAATTAATTGCGTTTTCTGTCAACGTATTCCATTTAGAGTTACATAAATCAAGCCTAGGTAAGAATTACCTTTTTGTATGTAAATTCTGATTGCTTTTAATAAATCACTGTCCGAAAATTTGACTAAAATAAGCGTATTTTTGAAATTTTTTCACTGCAACATATCAATAAGATTTACGTGTATATTTTTATATTTATAAAATGGTTTTGGATAATCTCTGAAACTATTAAACTGACGACAATTAATGTCAATTGTTTTAATGCCACATTCCGTACTATATTTAGTTTGAAATATCTTTTATAAAACAGCCATAAAAATTAGTATATTACGAACCTAAGGTCAAAAGTATAACATTACCGCCTGCATTATAATTGTCAAAAAAAGACTATATTAGTAAGCATGCTGCCCATTAACGTCCCACTCCCAGCAGTGGGACGTTAATGGGCAGCTACTTACTCCGAGGAGCGACGGCTTTTAGAGCATAGACCCACTACGTCGCTCCACTGCGGATTGGCAGGTATAGTACACAAGTGCACTCTCTATTCCTTCACTCTCATAGTCCGATGTGACAGGAATCCGACACGACTGGGGAGAGATCAGGCGCAAGACCGACGGTTTAACATGCTCTCCGAGGCACGGGGGTGGATCACACCGGCAACTTCTCAACTTCGGGCAAATATTGAGAAAATCTTAGTAGAACACTCAATATAAATTTTGAATTGGCCCGACCCGGGACTCGAACCCAGGACCTCGTGTCTGTATACGAACATTCTAACCACTAGACCAATGAGGCAGTCACCTATTAATTGAATAAATAGAGTCAGCTTAAAACCTAAGAGATGAATCTATGATGAATGGCAATATTTTGATAGATGGAGAACAAGTGGAAGAGGTGAAAGAATCAATAGGATCTACGTTTACGAAAGATGGAATATGTGAAAGTGATTCTGAAAGGAGAGTCAATGCAGGGAATATGATAAATGCTGCTTTGCATGCCTTTATGAATAACCAGATGGTGTCTCAACGGGCCAAACTGGCTGTGCATAGAGGAGTGTTGGTGCCAACACTTATGTAAGGTAGTGAAAGTTGCGTATGGCAGAAGAAGCACAAAAATAAAATAAATACGGTAGAGATGAGAGCGTTGAGAAGTATGAGTGGATTAAAACTGAGTGACAAAGTAAGAAATTATATCATAAGAGAACGTTGAGGTATAAAAGAAGATGTAGTGACTAAAATTGAGAAAAGTATGCTTAAATGGTTTGGGCATGTAGCTAATGAATGAAAGGAGCCTAACAACAAAAGGGATTATTAGTCAAGAGTGAATTAGCCAGGTCAAGTGTACTCTAAACCGACGAACTTGTATAAAAGTTTTAATGGGAATGAAAGAAGCGAAGGAGATATGCAAGGATCGTGGCAAGTGAAAGGACGTGATTTCTGCCTACCCCTATAGGAATGAGGCGGTTTGTTACCTCATATCTCCCGACTGGGTAGACCGATCTTGATGATTTTTTTAAAAATGAAAGTTGGTGCTCGTCATAGGGTCCCATTTTTTTTAAACTAGTTCTGATGATGGCATCCATGAGAAAACCGGATAAGTCTTAAATTTGCATAAGCATGTGCGCGACAATTGGACGAATAACTCAAGATCATGACAACCGAATTCGATGATTATTTTTTTATTAGAAAGGATATTCTTCAGGGGTTGTTTTGTGATAGTTTGGTTAGGTTCTGATGATAGAATCCATTACAAAGTGACGGAACTCTTCAAGTCTTAGGAGCAAACCAACAATACTCAGCAGAATCTTTTATAAGCTATCCAGATATTTAAGTTGCCTACCGTACCTTCGGTATGGTAAAGTGCTAGTCGGAGTTAAATATGAAGATCAATGGAACTCCTCAACGGCTTACAGTAAGGGTGCGGTTTATGGCAGAAAATACAAGTGCCTGTAATCAAATAGCTATGAGCTTACGTTTTTTCCTGCATTGCAACACATATTGACACAAATTTGTTAGTTTACTTCAGACTTTGACTGACTGACACCGACTTCAAATATAAGAATACGAAGAACACTATAAAAGAATACGCAATTACTTCTTACTTTTTAGAACATATTAATATATTTGTAAGTTTGTTTTGAAGGCGGTTTTTTTTTAAATTTCTATTAATTTTATTATATAAGCCTTATGTTTCCATGTAAATGAATATTATATTTGTTGCGGACGGGAGCATTGGATCGAGCGTGCCGTCGGCGTTGACTGAATATGATTGGTCGACCGCCGACCCCCGCCCGTCCCGCGACTACCTGAGCACCCGCTGTGGCCCTGTTGCTACTCGGCGCGACCGCATGTGCGCGCCAGATGGCAAAATTAGATATAAGCTCGTTTTTATTTGTATAGANAGTCCACGCCTAGTGCCACTGCTGCCAACACAGGAAACAAAGACATATGCAAGACGAAGACAAGATTGGGCACAGAGGGCATCATAGATGTGTATAAGAGACAGGCCGTAGGTCATCACTGGCAACACGCACTGTTCGAAGAGCTTCGTCTTCAGGCACTGAGGGATATCGGACGAAAATATCTGGCGTAGAATCCCGAACGCTGCCCAACCGAGCTGGATTCGGCGGTTTACCTCTTTGTCGAAATTCGAATCTATCAAGTTTACACGTGGAGAAATTGAAACTTCTTTGGCTTAAGTAAAGTAACAGCCTATTTACGTCTCACTGCTGGGTACAGAGCACAAAAAACCCTCTGTTTGGCTTAAATTGTTTTAATCTGTAGGAACTTGCCTCGGACGAATTAGAAAATGCAATTTCCTAGATTTTTCCTGCCATCAATCGAACCCAGGACATTCTAGTGAAATTAATAACGTACCATTTCACTAGGTAAGCCATCAAAACTTTTCTTAAACAGAATTAACAAAAAAACACTTGCTCTAGAAATATAGCCGACAGTCATAACCGTTCATTTTCATGGTTATTATTATGAAAATCAATACATAAACGTAAACATATTGAAGCAATTAATTGTCTTTTCTGTCAACGTATTCCATTTAAAATTACATAAATCAAGCCTAGGTAAGAATTACCTTTTTGTATGTAAATTCTGATGGCTTTTAATAAATCACTGTCCGAAAATTTGACTAAAATAAGCGTATTTTTGAAATCTTTTCACTGCAACATATCAATAAGATTAACGTGTATATTTTTATATCTATAAATTTGATTTGGACAATCTCTGAAACTATTAATCTGACGACAATTGATTTCAATTGTTTTAATGCCACATTCCGTACTACATTTTGTTTGAAATATCTTTTATAAAAGAGCCATAAAAATTAGTATATTACGAAACTAAGGTCAAAAGTATGACATCACCACCCGCATTATAATTGTCAAAAAAAGACTATATTAGTAAGTAGCTGCCCATTAATGGCCCACTGCTGGGCACAGGCCTCCTCACTCCAAGGAGCGAGGGTTTTTAGAGCATAGACCCACCACGTCGCTCCACGCCGGTAACTTCCCAACTTCGGGCAAATATTGAGAAAATCTTAGTAGAAAACTCAATATCGATTTTGAATTGGCCCGACCCGGGACTCGAACCCAGGACCTCGTGTCTGTATACGAACATGCTAACCACTAGATCAATGAGGCAGTCATCTATTAATTGAATGTGAAGATGAATATTTTGATAGATGGAGAACAAGTGGAAGAGGTGAAAGAATCTATAGGACGTTTTCAAAAGATGGAATATGTGAAAGTGATTCTGAAAGAAGAATGAATGCAGAGAATATGATAAATGCTGCTCTGCATGCCTTTATGAATAACCAGATAGTGTCTCAAAGGGCCAAACTGGCTGTGCATAGAGGAGTGTTGGTGCCAACACTTATGTAAGGTAGTGAAGTGCGTATGGCAGAAGAAGCACAAAAATAAAATAAATCCGCTAGAGATGAGAGCGTTGAGAAGCATGAGTGGATTGAAACTGAGTAACAAAGTAAGAAATCATATGATAAGAGAACGTTGAGGTATAAAAGAAGATGTAGTGACTAAAATTGAGAAAAGTATGCTTACATGGTTTGGGCATGTAGGTAATGAATGAAAGGAGACCGACAAAAAGGATTTATGAGTCAAACGTGAATGGGAAAGTTGGAAAGAGAAGACTAAGGTGAACTTTCCTGGACCAAATCTAGGACATTTTTAATAAGGGCCAGGTCAAGTGTACTCTAAACCGACGAACTTGTATGAAAGCTTAAATGAGAATGAAAGAAGCGATGGAGATATGCAAGAATCGTGGCAAGTAGTGACTAAAATTGAAAAAGGTATGCTTAGATGGTTTGGGCATGTAGAGAGAATGAATGAAAGGAGACTGACAAAAAGGATTTATGAGTCAAGAGTGAATGCGAAAGTTGGAAGGGGAAGACCGAGGCGAACGTTCCTGGACCAAATCCAGGACATTTTAAATAACGGCCAGGTCAAGAGTACTCTAAACCGACGAACTTGTATGAAAGGTTTAATGAGATTGAAAGAAGCGAAGGAGATATGCAAGGATCGTGGCAAGTGGAAGGATGTTGTCTCTGCCTACCCCTATGGGAATGAGGCGTGATGCTATGTATGTATGCTTATGTTTCCATGTACATAAATATTATATTCTTTACCGAAATAAATGTCTTAAATAACTTTAAAAATGGCTATAACAGAGTCGATACCGTTAAGTTTGACTCCATTTTACAACCTCTTTAATAATATTTTCTATAGAAATTACTTCGTAGAGAGCTTTTAAAGCTCAAAGCAAAGGAGTTGTGATAAATATCGACACCTACACTATTCGATATGTGAAGATTTTCTTTTCGAGGTAACACATTTCACAGGTATCTTTCTAGGTTACGCCGGTGCTCGGTAGAGGTTATAAAATATTTAGATAGTGGTTCGAAATACTCGATGTCAGCATAAATGATAAAAGTAGTCTTTCTATTCTCTAGTTATTTCCCGCAAAGGCACCCATCTAGTTCCCTATCCAGTAAGAATATGGGAAAATCTGTATCTGTTTATTTAAAGAACGAATTAATGAAATACCTTTTGATTTATAGTTTCCGGCTACGTACGCCATTCGTTTTACAATTGGAAAGTTATTAAATTGACCATTATAATTTATTTATCATAATTGTCGATACAAGTACAATAAAGTTGGTTTAGCAATATCTTAACTAAATAATAATAAATTAAATATTTGATTATGTGTGTAAATAGAATGTTTAGCAAGTTTAAATATATTTGCGTCATGATATTAGTTTTTGTATTGACTAAGTTAAGCGGTGCGGATGATGACGTTGCGTTTGCAAGCTGGCGGAGCTTGTTCGTAGAGTACGACAGTGGAGCGTTAAGAAAGTGTTAATGTATTGAGTTTAATGTTTAATAGAATTTTACTTATTTTAGTTATGAATACATTTATTATTAATATACCAACAAGATGCTATGCCAAATTAAAAGCACCGTTTGAAGATCCCGTAATAAGTGAGTAAGTCAGTGAGTTTCGTATTATTAAACAATACCTTTTCGACTATCTTACTGGCGTATTAGTAAGTGGTCTCAGATTCTATTCCTGTAATGCAAAATGTGGTTAAAGGTAGGAAGAGTGGGCTTTGGTTTGCTAAAGCTTCTGTAAACTTTATATCAGACAAACTCTTTTGAATACAATTGGATATGTGGTTAGTGGCATGTTAATACTGCCTTCTACTGCCTCATTGGTCTAGTGATCTTGTTCGGCTACAGACATGAGGTCCTGGGTTCGAGTCCCATAATTAAAAAATCAATATTGATGAAGTCTTCTTCTGATCCCTCTCTGGTCGTGTCGGATTTCCGTTACATCCCACCATGAGAGTGAAGAAATAGAGAGTGTATTCGTATTAGTACGTACAATATTGCACTATGCTTTATTTTCACGCTGAAAAATGCCTTTACGTACCCCGATCAGACCTTAAATTTTATCGAGTGTGTGGGACTCCCTAGCAAGCCAGAATACCCAATGTTACCCTCCACTTCCTTTAGTGGAGCACCAGAATCCTCTGGTAGTTGGTAGTCCTCGATCCTGATGGAAAATAGGGAAACCTCTACCTCTCATGAGGAATATTTGTTGTTTGTGTATTGATGAGATTGCTCAATACGTGATCGTTTTTTATTTATTGACCCCGATTCCATTAGATGATGGGAAGATCCATTCTTAGTGAACGTCTACGTTGCAATAGGAGTAACCATGCCAAATTCCAAGTTAAACCCATTAAAAGTTCCGGAGATTACATAATGTGATCGTTTTTTGTTTACATACCCGATCTCGTGAGACTATAGGAAAACCTGTTCTTATTGAACGTCTACGATGCGATAAAAGTGACTATGCTAAATTTCAAACCACTCAGACTTATAGTTTCGGAGATTTAGTGATAGAATAGCGTCATATATATGATGACTAAGGACATTTAGTTTATATATATGGGCCTGTGAACCTGCTGAAACAGGAAACTTTTAACTAAGGCTAAGGCTTCCTTAAGGTTGTCTAGAAAAAATCGCTTTAAAATTATAAGACCGCCTCTTGTCCGTCACTAATTAAAATAGTTTAACTCGTCTTTCTAATTTTTTTAAGTTGGTCTATCATAAATATAAACAAGGTGTTTGGAGAACGCTCCCTCAAATGAAGACAGACGATAGTACTATAGACACCTTTGATGATAGTACGGAAAATAATCGAACCTGATTCATAAAAAGTGCGTTGACCCGTGCGTTCAAGGGTGCAGCGTGGTGGTTTTTCACACTTTTGAACAATTTAGTCGTTTCTTATACACGCACACCGGTAGCGGCCACGTGAGGTCGTTGACCCGAGCGTCAGCAGCAAAGTAATATATTTTTATGGCACTTTCGTTTCATTTAGCCGTACTAACATGATGTAAATGATTTTTTTCCATCCTATCATTAAGGGCGTAATTGGTACNTGATTGGTCGACCGCCGACCCCCGCCCGTCCCGCGACTACCTGAGCACCCGCTGTGGCCCTGTTGCTACTCGGCGCGACCGCATGTGCACGCCAGATGGCAAAATTAGATATAAGCTCGTTTTTATTTGTATAGAATCAATTCGCCTTATACGCTCGAACGGAGCACTGAACAAGTGAACAAGAACATAAGCGTGAATTCAGAAGAACAAGAAAATACAGTCCACATGATCCTGGAGGAATTTGTTTGTATTGAATCCCTCCCCAACAATATTCTTTATGGAAATAAATGTCTTAACCCATAAAAGTAATAAGTGAGGATGGATTTACTTTAAAAATGGCTATAACAGAGTCGATACCGTTAAGTAAGACACTATTTTACAACCTCTTTAATAATATTTTCTATAGAAATGACTTCGTAGAGAGCTTTTAAGGCTCAAAGCACAGGAGTTGTGATAAATATCGACATCTACACTATTCGATATGCGAAGATTTTCTTTTCGAGGTAATACATTTCACAGGTATCTTTCTAGGTTACGCCGGTGCTCGGTAGAGGTTATAAAATATTTAGATAGTGGTTCGAATACTCGATGTCAGCATAAATGATAAAAGTAGTCTTTCTATTCTCTAGTTATTTCCCGCAAAGGTACCCATCTAGTTCCCTATACAGTAAGAATATGGGAAAATCTGTATCTATTTATTTAAAGAACGAATTAATGAAATACCTTTTGACTTATAGTTTTCGGCTACGTACGCCACTTTCGTTATATAATTGGAAAGTATTTGAATTGACCATTATAATTTATTTATCATAATCGTCGATATAAGTACAATAAAGTTGATTTAGCAATATCTTAACTAAATAATAAATGTACTGCGAATATTTGATTAAACGCGTTAATATAATGTATAACAAGCAAGCTGGCGGAGCTTGTTCGTAGAGTACAACAGTGGAGCGTTAAGAAAATATTAATGTATTGAGTTTAATGTTTAATAGAATTTTACTTATTTTACTTATGAATACATTTATTATTAATATGCCAACAAGATGCTATGCCCAATTAAAAGCACCGTTTGAAGGTCGCGTAATAAGTGAGTAAGTCAGTGAGTTTCGTATTGTTAAACAATACCTTTTCAACGGTCTTGCTGGCGTAATGTTAAGTGGTCTCAGATTCTATTCCTGTAAAGGAGAATTTTAAAAAGTAGGTAGGTAGGTAGTAGTTCGCGGTGTACTCCCGCCTGATCTCTCTCCGGTCGTGTCGGATTTCCGTCACATCCCACCATGAGAGTGAAGAAATAAAGAGTGTATTCGTATTAGCGCATACACTAGTGCACTATGCTTTTTTTTCATGCTGGAAAATGCCTTCACGTACCCCGATCAGACCTTAAATCTTATCGAATGTGTGGGACTCCCTGGTAAGCCAGAATACCCAATAAAACCCAGTGATACCCTCCACTTCCTTTAGAGGAGCACCAGAATCCTCTGGTAGTCGGTAGTCCTCGATCCTGACGGAAAATGGGGAAACCTCTACTTAGTGAGCGTCTACCTCCCATGAGGAATATTTGTTGTTTGTGTATTTATGAGATTTCTCAATACGTGATCGTTTTTTATTTATTGACCCCGATTCCATAAGATGATGGGAAGATCCATTAAACCCATTAAAAGTTTCGGAGATTATACATAATGTGTTCGTTTTTTGTTTACATACCCGATCTCGTGAGACTATAGGAAAACCTGTTCTTATTGAACGTCTACGATGCGATAAAAGTGACTATGCTAAATTTCAAACCAAGCAGACTTATAGTTTCGGAGATTTAGTGAAAGAATAGCGTTATATATATGATGACTAAGGGCATTTAGTTTATATATATGGGCCTGTGAACCTGCTGGAACAGCATGGTGGGTCTATGCTCTAAACTTTTAACTAAGACTTCCTTAAGGTTGTCTAGAAGAAATCGCTTTAAAATGACAAGACCGCCTTTTGTCCGTCACTAATTAAAATAGTTTAAATCGCCTTTCTATTTCTTTAAGGTGGTCTATCATAAATATAAACAAGGTGTTTGGAGAACGCTCCCTCAAACGAAGACACCATAGTACGAATAACATCTTTGATGGTATGGAAAAAAATCGAACCTGATTCATAAAAATGCGTTGACCCGTGCGTTCAATGGCGCAACGTGGCGGTTTTTCACACTTTTGAACAATTTAGTCATTTCTTGTACACGCACACCGATAGCGGCTGCGTGCGGTCGTTGACCCGAGCGTCAGCAGTAAAGTAGTATATTTTTATGGCACTTTCGTTTCATTTAGCTATACTAACACGATGTAAATGATTTTTTTTCCATTCTATCATTAAAGACGTAATTAGTACTATCATTTCTCTTCGTTTTCGGGAGCGGTCTCCTAACACCTTAAAGTAAGTAAGTAAGTAGCACCCCTTTGACGTCCCACTGCCGGGCACAGGCCTCCTCTCTCATATGAGAGAGGGTTTTTAGAGCATAGACCCACCACGCTGCTCCACTGCGGATTGGCAGGCATAGTACACAAGTGCACTCTCTATTCCTTCACTCTCATAGTCCGATGTGACGGGAATCCGACACGACCGGAGAGAGATCAGGCGCAGGACCGACGGCTTAACGTGCTCTCCGAGGCACGGGGGTGGATCACACCGCCAACTTCCCAACTTCGGGCAAATATTGAGAAAATCTTAATAGAAAACTCAATATCGATTTCGTATTGGGCCGACCTGGGACTCGAACCCAGAACCACATGCCTGTAGTCGAACATGCTAACCACTAGACCAATGAGGCAGTTACACCTTATACAGATATAAAGATAGACAGATGTGTATTGGCAGCCCTGAGTTAAAGAAAATAACAAACATTCGGTCCCGCAGTGAACACTACGCTATAACGTAAACAAATCAGATGAAACAAGCAAGTCTATAAACCGCCCAGTGTTTTTATTTGTACGAATCCGATACAGACAGACAAAATTACAGCTCTGTTGGAAACTTGAAGAGATCTCTGTAAATATCATCGCGCTTCGGATTTCCGAGTATTTAAGGATATAACATTGTTTCTCTCTTTTTTTCTAAGTAATGAATTCTCGAGTGTTAGAGAAGTTTCCCGTTTAATTACTGTTTGGAAAGTTGGAATGGTGAGAGCTGAAAATACGGAGTTTTGAATCAAATAACGGTAGATTATTCTACAATTTCAATACTTTCGTATATAAAATTTGCCTATGATCTCGTATAAAAGGTAAACTGATTAAACACAGAAGTAAAAGGTAACTCTCTCTCATTCTATCTTCACTAACTTATATCTCCTTTTCAACTACCGTTTGCCTCACCTGATTACACTTTTCGTAACTATCTCGTCATTCACCTGCTTACTCCCCAAATGAAACGTGTGTAAACCAGCTTATATTAAAATGACTTTGATGGAGACTTATTCGAACGAGTGTTACATAGACGAGCGTGACGGGTCAGTCTTAAACAATCGTCGCCGTCGTCGCTTCAACCGATGGACATCCGACGTTAAACTGATTACACTTTTAGTAATGCTCTCGTTACCCATTCCCCAGCTTACTCCTCAAGTCAATGCAATTGAATATAATCTCATATAAACGGTAAGAAAAAATCTATGACATTGATAAACTAAAAACAATGACTGTGCTTTACGTAAAACGTAACTCTCTTTCATTTTTTTACAGTAACATAAATCTCCTTCTTAACTTCTATTCGCCTCGCCCCTTATTACACTTTTTGTAATGCTCTCGTCACGATTTAACCAGTTTACTTCTCAAAATAATTTCTTAAAAACGGTAACAAATAATCTATGACATTGGTAAACTTAAAACAACGACTGTGCTTAAGACCATACGGCTGAGGTAAAACGTAACTCTCTTTTAGTCCATCTTCACATATATCATCTTCTCAACTCCAGTTTGCCTTTAAGCATTCACCAGCTTACTCCTCAAGTCTTTATATTTGACTGTGAACTCGTATTATCGCTAACATACTGTCTATGATATTAGTAAACTAAAAAAACGACTGTGCTCTACACCACACGACTGAAGTAAAACGTAACTCTCTCTTAATCTATTTTCACTAACTTATATTTCCTTCTCAACTCCAGTTTGCCTTTCCTGATTAAATTTTTTGTAATGCTCTTGTTAAGCATTCACCAGCTTACTCCTCAAGTCATTATATTTGACTGTGAATTTGTATTATCGCTAACATACTATCTATGACATTAGTAAACTAAAAAATCGACTGTGCTTTAGACCACACGACTGAGGTAAAACGTAACTCTCTCTTAATCTATCTTCACAAACTTACATCTCCTTTTCAACATCGGTTTCCTCACCTGATTATACTTTTTGTTATGCTCTCGTCACACATTTATCAGCTTACTCCTGAAGTCAATGCAATTAAATATAATCTCATTTAAACGGTAACTAATAATCTATGACATTGGTAAACTATAAACAACGACTGTTTTAGACCACACGACTGAAGTAAAACGCAACTCTCTCTTAATCCATCTTCACTAACTTAAATTACCTTCTCAACTCCAGTTTGCCTTTCCTGATTCCATTTTTTGTAATGCTCTTGTCAAGCATTCACCATCTTACTCCTCAAGTCAATACAATTGAATATAATCTCATTTAAATGGTAACAAACAATCTATGACATTGGTAATCTAAAAAAACGACTGTGCTTTAGACCACACGACTGAGGCAAAACGTAACTCTCTCTCATTTTATGTGGACTAACTTATATCTTTTTCTCAACTTCAGTTTGCCTTGCCTGATTACACTTTATGTAACGCTCTTATTAAGCATTCACCAGCTTACTCCTCAAGTCAATACAATGGAATATAATCTCATATAAACGGTAACAAACAACTTATGACAATAGTAAACCAAAAAACGACTGTGTTTTAGACCACAGAGAAGTAATAGGTAACTCTCTCTCTTTCTATCTTCACCTGACTACACTTTTCGTAACTATCTCGTCATTCACCTGCTTACTCCCTAAATGAAACGTGTGTAAAAAGAACCCGCTTATATTAAAATGACTTTGATGGAGACTTTATTCGAACGAGCGTTACATAGACGAGCGTGACGGGTCAGTCTTAAACAAACGTCGCCGTCGTCGCTTCAACCGATGGACGTCCACTGCTGGACATAGGTCTCACGAAATGTTGCCCACAAGGCCCAATCTTGCGCCGCCTGGCTCCAGCGGCTACCGGCGACCCTCTTTATGTCGTCGGTCCACCTTGTGGGGGGTCTCCCTACACTGCGCCGCCCGGTGCGGGGTCGCCACTCCAGCACCTTCGGGCCCCAACGTCCATCGGTCCGTCGGACTATGTGCCCCGCCCATTGCCACTTCAGGTTCGCGATTCATAGGGCTATGTCGGTGACTTTGGTTCTGCTACGGATCTCCTCATTTCTGATTTGATCGCGAAAATTCCGAGCATAGCCCTCTCCATCGCACGCTGAGTGACTCTGAGCTTCCGAATGAGGCCCATAGTCAGCGAACACGTTTCCGATCCGTCTTAAACAATACCCATGACATAAAGCGTTTATGTGATGTGTACCTAAACTTCTTTTTTATTTTGTAAACAGATACCTATATTAATAATACGTAAAGCTTGTTGAGACTAGGTTTAATATAGAAAGCAATCCTCTCCAAGTAATTACTTTATGTTTGCGTGGGTTTTTTAATAAAACATTTATAACAGATTTAGTCATATACATTTTACTATTTAATGGATACACTTGTAACATTATCGTAATTTTATATTATACTAGCGGCCCGTCCCGGCTTCGCACGGGTAGACATAAATAGGTACAGATATTTAAGTTACAAGCATGATAATTAAAACGACCTTGAATAACTAAATTAGAAAAAAATTCTATGCTTTTCTTAAAGCCTCCCTCGAAAAGCCTCCCTTAAAGCCTCCCTCGAAAAAAAAACTCGAAATATTCAATGTCGATTGCGTCCATTACGTAAGAAGCCGACCGGCTGCGGCTATCTAGTTCATTATGGTGCACCCCTTCTCCCGCACTGCCCCTCTCTCGTCGAGTTAGTTAGTCGATGCGCTGCGTTGTGGCCGCCGCCAGCATGTATTTTTATTTTAATTTCATGATATCTTTTGAATGGAATATCAGATTTCAATAATACAAAAAGTAATCATCAGGTATTGAGACAGTCTAGAATATTAAATTATTTATTTGGATAAAAATTTATAAATGGTATGGATAACACGGTCTGATTTTGATCGCCATTTCTATCAATTTGTTAAATGTAAAAAAGGAGTTATAGTGATGTAACTACAACAACAGTTAGACATATGGTTTCCGGAAGTTTTTTGTAGATATTGATATATTCTATGATATTGTCGAACATTTTTTTGTCCTATCATTAATAGTCTTCACAGCGTATGCGATGAAAGACATTTTATGGCTAATTTTTTACACCTTTGTTTGGTATTAACAGGAATTTCTAAAGATTTCTATTGTAATCTAGTACTAAATATAGCCTATGTTACTCAGTGATGATGTAGCTTACTAATGAAAAAAGAATTATTAAAATCGGTCCACTACTTTTTGAGTTTATTCATTACATACAAAAATATAAATCTTTCCTCTTTATAATATTAGTGTAGGTATTGATGATATCAGAGGTATTAACAAGCTTATAAAAAGCTCACTTGCAGATCGTAAAACGGTATTCAATTATTCTATCTCTAACTATTAAAATGGAACTTATAAATAAATGATAAAGTTCAATTTGTTATCAACCAGAGAGCATAATTTATTTAAAAAATTTCATGCTTTATTCTAAAAAACCAAACTGATTGTTNCATTAATACTCTTCACAGAGTATGCGATGAAAGACATTTTATGGCTAATTTTTTACACCTTCGTTTGGTATTAACAGGAATTTCTAAAGATTTCTTTTGTAATCTAGTACTAAATATAACCTATGTTACTCAGTGATAATGTAGCTTTCTAATGAAAAAAGAATTATTAAAATCGGTCCAGTACTTTTTGAGTTTATTGGTTACATACAAAACTATTAATCTTTCCTCTTTATAATATTAGTGTAGATATTGATGATATCAGAGGTATTAACAAGCTTTTAAAAAGCTCACTTGCAGATCGTAAAACGGTATTCAATTATTCTATCTCTAACTATTAAAATGGAACTTATAAATAAATGATAAAGTTCAATTTGTTATCAACCAGAGAGCATAATTTATTTCAAAAATTTCACGCTTTATTCTAAAAAAAACGAACGAGTTGTTAACACTTTCGAACATACACTAAACTGATTGATCTTTAAATATATAATTAAAAGTCTTCCATAGCCGTTGTTTGTTCGCTTTAAACTGAAAAACTACTAAATGGATTTTCATGCAGTTTTCACCAATCGATAGAGTGATTCGTAAAGAATGTTTGTGTATATAATTTACCAAAATTTTGCATAAATGTGTGGAAATATGATGATTGTTGTAAATGTCGAAGAAAATTAAGCCGCCTGGGAGCTTACATCGAAAGCTCTACCCAATATTTAAGAAATATTATAAAACAATCTGTGGTGGGAATATTTCTCTTTTATATATCTAAAAAAAGTATGCAGAGGTATTTATCTATATTGTAAGGATAGTGAGTTATCCGTTTATCCATTTTATCACCTAATACTGCAATTAGCTGCCTCATTGGTCTAGTGGTTAGCATGTTCGACTACAGACATGGGATTTTGATTTTGAGTCCTGGGTCGAGTCAATTTGAAATTGAAATTGAGTTTTCTGTTAAGATTTTCTCAATATTTGCCCGAAGTTGGTGAAAACTTGGCTGTGAGCTCCACCTTCGTGCCTCGGAGAGCACGTTAAGCTGTCGGTCCTGGGCCCGATCTCTCTCAGCTCGTGTCGGATTGCCGTCACGTCAGACTATGAGAGTGAAGGAATGCTCCTATCCTCTAATAATCCTCTTTCATATGAGTGACGAGGCCTGTGCCCAGCAATGGGACGTTAATTGGAAATCTACTCGGTTATATATTGTAATTTTAATAAGTTATTGAAAAATACCTTCAATCTCATCAAGAATTTTAACGTGTGAAACCAGGGCGGGTTGCTAGTAATATATTTAATGAAATATCAACATCTGGCTTTTATATATATAGAATAGTTTACGTTAAAGCTAATAAACAACCAATCTCAAAGGATATTGACATCGTTTTATTTACTTCACCGCACAATTTGTGATATATTTATTTGCTCTGGTTTCTGGCAATATATTATTGTGCAGATGGTCGGTTGCTGTCATTTCACACGCGTATTATTCTAAATAATAGTCTAACACGTAATCTATATTAACACACAATGTTCTGACAAAGTAACTGACTCATTAACACCGCAATAGATACATTTTGAGAACTTCATTAAGGCGGGTGCTTTCTTCTTTTCAATAACGCATAAAGAAGAAGTTCCCTATTTTATACTAATTTCAGGCCGTATTGGTTCTTAATCTTTTACTTGTTGACCAAATTTTCATGTCGTTACGCGGCCTTTAGAAAGTAAATAAACTTGGCTTAAATTAGTTCAGCACTACTAATATTTAAATATATTTATCTACCTTATAAAGGTAAGTAGCAGCCCATTAACGTCCCACTGCTGGGGACAGGTCTCCTAACTCATATGAGAGAGGGTTTTTGACTGCCTCATTGGTCTAGTGGTTAGCATGTTCGACTACAGACATGAGGTCCTGGGTTCGAGTCCCGGGTCGGGCCAATTCAAAATTCAATATTGAGTTTTCTATTAAGATTTTCTCAATATTTGCCCGAAGTTGGGAAGTTGGCGGTGTGATCCACCCCCGTGCCTCGGAGAGCACGTCAAGCCGGTGGTCCTGCGCCTGATCTCTCTCCGGTTGTGTCGGATTCCCGTCACATCGGACTATGAGAGTGAAGGAATAGAGAGTGCACCTGGTCTACGCTCTAAAAACCCTCGCTCCTTGGAGTGAGGAGGCCTGTGCCCAGCAGTGGGACGTTAAAGGGCTGCTACTTATTTACTTACTCTACCAACCACGCTGCTTCACTGCGGATTGGCCGGCATAGTACGCAACAAGTGTACTCTCTATTCCTTCAATCTTATATTCCGATAGATCGGAGAGAGATCAGGCGCAGGACCGACGGCTTAACGTGCTCACCGAGGCACAGGGGTGGATCACACCGCCAAATTTTTCCAACTTCAGGCAAATTTTGAAAAAATCTTAATCGAAAGAAAGAAAGACCTCATGTCTGTAGTCGAACATGCTAACCACTAGACCAATGAGGCAGTAAATAACTTATCTACCTTACCTGTTATAATTTGTAAACGTTAATCTTATTTATTGAAAATAGACCGTTCTTGACTTTAATCGAAGAAAAATTTTAAGAAGCATTTATTTCGCAGGTCCAAACAATTGAAAACAAAATGTCGAAACTAGTTGCAACGTCCGATAAGATTATTGTAGCTGAGAGCTTTTGGCTTCGAGCCAGATGATATGGAGTTAACGTGTTTCCTCGTTTTCTAGTTATAGGAAAATTTTGTACGTTGTCTATACGTTATTGAGGCTGTGTCTTTTTGTGAGGTTATCATCTTGCAAGAGGAGGCATTAGAGAGAGTGCGATGGATGCTTCTCCAACACTTAGTAGAGGGGCTGCTGGAAGACACAGTTTTTCTCGTTTGCTCTCCGTATATGAACCTTTGAGTAGGATTTATCCAGAGTACCAGACCTGAATGCATCAGTTCCGCTGGACATTATGGTGTAGCTAACACGATGCACACTCTCCGAATGAGGATTACTCCATCCGACCTGAGCAAAAGCATTATTATAGATATAATATATCGACAAAGACGCATATCTCGGCTGCAGTACGATGCTATGAAATAATCGTCGTTGTAGTCGTCGCTTCAACCGATGGATGTCCACTGCTGGACATATGTCTCACGTAATGACCTCCACAAGGCCCGATCTTGCGCCGCCTGACTCCAGCGGCTACCGGCGACCCTCTTTATATCATCGGTTCACCTTTTGGGGGTGGGGGGTCTCCCTACGCTGCACCGTCCGGTACGGGGTCACCACTCCAGCACCTTCGGCCCCCAACGTCCAATGTGCCCCGCCCATTGCCACTTCAGGTTCGCGGTTCGTAGGACAATGTGGATGACTTTGGTTCTACTACGGATGTCTTCATATCTGATTCGATCGCGTAGAGTAACTTCGAGCATAGCCCGCTTCATCGCACGCTGAGTGACTTTGAGCTTCCGCATGAAGCCCATAGTCAGGGACCACGTCTCAGAACCGTAGGATATCACTGGTAACACGCTCTGTTCGAAGACTTTGGTCTTCAGGCACTGAGGGGTAAAAGTAAAAAAAAAAGTAAGTAGCAGCCCATTAACGTCCCACTGCTGGGTACAGGCCTCCTCACTCCAAGGAGTGAGGGTTTTTAGAGCATAGACCCACCACGCTGCTCCACTGCGGATTGGCAGGCATAGTACACAACAAGTGCACTCTCTATTCCTTCACTCTCATAGTCCGATGTGACGGGAATCCGACACGACCGGAGAGAGATCAGGCGCAGGACCGACGGCTTAACGTGCTCTCCGAGGCACGGGGGTGGATCACACCGCCAACTTCCCAACTTCGGGCAAATATTGAGAAAATCTTAATAGAAAACACAATATTGATTTAAGAATTGGCCCGACCTGGGACTCGAACCCAGGACCTCATGTCTGTAGTCGAACATACTAACCACTAGACCAATGAGGCACTGAGGGGTATCGGACGAAAATATCTGACGTAGCTTCCCCAATGCTGCCCAAACAAGTGATTGCCGTCAGGAAAATTAACAAGGGTGCGAGGCAACAAATCACATTGGAAGAAAATGAGGCACTTTTGTCCCGCCTACAGAGGTCGAACCGCGAAATTTCTATTCCAGTATAAGAAAAATAAACATATTACACATCTTTGAGTTGTCTAACCCTTGAACCAGCATTACATATAATTACCTTCACTTTAAGTCATTACTTTAAGTTACCGTGTCATAAATATATATTATTTAGTAGGATTGGGTAAAGGCCTCCTCCAAAAATACCCATTTTTGTCGTTGTGCTATGGAGCACCAGTTTTTGCCAGCTGATCTGATTATATCAGCTTCCCATCGGGCTAATTAGCTTCATTATTGTCAATGAATTAATTGAGTAGTTAACTTTAACAAATGAGCCATTGCCAAAGGTTTTAGTAAAAAAACACAAGATCCTAACCATGCCAATAAAAGCTGATAAAAAAGTTTTGAGAACATATGAGAACTCCACTTTACAGAAGTGGTTTCAACGACCGAAGGTAGATCTACCAAGTGGAGGGCTCTCGAACCGCCCGTCCTTAATTGGAAAATGTGTTTGCTGGATAGTGAAGCTTTATTTACAAGATACACAGGGAATTGGATACAATCTCGTACGTTTTTTTTACATGTTACTTAACTACGTAATTTGAATGATATGACAAAGATTTCTAATGGTACTTTATTGTTAAATATCGTCTCCACGTGACTATATTAAATATCATTAAAAATATTGATTTATAAATAATAGGACTGCCTCATTGGTTTCATTGCCTCATTTTTTAGTGGCTTGCTTCTTCAGCAAAAGACATGAAGTCCTGGGTTCAAAATCCGGTAATGGCGAGTTGATATTGAGTTTTCAATTCTTAGCGTCTCCCGAATTTGGGACGTTGGCTATATGCTCCACCCTGGTGTCTTAGAAAGCACATTTAGCCATCGCCCTTACGTCTGATCTTCACATCGGACTTTGAAAGGATAGAAATATAGAGTGTGGTTGTTCAAACGCATACAATTGTGTACCAGACCTGCCAACTCGCAGTGGACCAGCGTTGTTGGTCTATGTTCTAAAAACCATACGAGTGAAGGACCTGTGCCCAACGTTAGGACGTTAATAGTCTGCTGCTCCCCTTTTCTTCTATAAGATATTCCTAATATGGTAAATATGACAAAACTACTACAAGTTAAACATCAATTTAGAAATCTCCAGACCCAGGACTCGATACCCAGCTTGTCAAATCAAATCAAATAAAAAATCAAGTAGGCATATTACAGCACTTTCGAATCGTCAAATTATGTTTTTTTTTTCCACACTCTGATTCTAATATATGTCTGATGATGGTACTCAAGAACGGCTTAAAATCTAAAGTTACGAGGGTTCCTTCGCACCCTGATCCGAGAAGAACCCACAACAAACTCCGTACGGTATTATTTTTTTGTTACCATCATCATTACAATATCATATTAGTTAACTATATTTTAATTAAAATTAGAGCAATTCGTTCACTTTCAGGCGTTTCTATCGTCTAAGTACTCTTGCAACTTATAATACGATTTTTCTATCAACTTTCTTTTAACAAAGACTTTGAATTAATTAATTGACATCTCTAGAACGTCTTGTGGGAGTTTATTATAGAAACGTATACAGTTACCCTTAAATGAGTTGTTAATCTTATGCAGCCTACTAGAATTTATAACAAGTTTGTTTTGGTTTCGTAAGTTATATGATGTACATTCACTCTTTTTATTAAATGAGTCAATGTTTTTATGTACATACAACAAGTTAACTGCCTTTAATTTGTTGAAAAACTTGAATTTGTTGAAGTTGAAAAACTCTAAAAGTAGCATTAGTTGGCCGAGGGAATTGTAAATCGCACGAACGGCCCTTTTCTGCAGCACAAATATTGCATCTATATCAGCAGCATTACCCCAAAGTAGAATACCGTATGACATAATGCTGTGAAAATAGCTGAAATATACCAGTCTGGCAGTATCAACATCTGTCAGACGACGAATTCTTTTAACTGCGTAAGCCGCAGAGCTGAGCCTGTTCGATAGACCACTTATATGGGGCCCCCACTGTAATTTATTATCTAATGTTA
>JACTOM010000445.1:0-13290 GCA_015832385.1 Elymnias hypermnestra | reverse complement strand
GACATGAGGTCCTGGGTTCGAGTCCCGGGTCGGGCCAATTCAAAAATCAATATTGAGTTTTCTATTAAGATTTTCTCAATATTTGCCCGAAGTTGGGAAGTTGGCGGTGTGATCCACCCCCGTGCCTCGGAGAGCACGTTAAGCCGTCGGTCCTGCGCCTGATCTCTCTCCGGTCGTGTCAGATTCCCGTCACATCGGACTATGAGAGTGAAGGAATAGAGAGTGCACTTGTGTACTAAGCCTGCCAATCCGCAGTGGAGCAGCGTGGTGGGTCTATGCTTTAAAAACCCTCGCTCCCCGGAGTGAGGAGGCCTGTGCCCAGCAGTGGGACGTTAATGGGCTGCTACTTACTTTTTTTTTAATACCTAAAAGTAACATTAAAATCTATTTATGTGATAAAAACGCCATGGTTGCAATGCCATACCTTCGTCCCGAGTTACGTTTACATATTTTCATCAGACCGGTATTGAAATTTCAATAAAAATGTAAATAGATAGAGTTTAAAATAATAAAAAGTTAGATATTTCATCAATAGCTCTCATTTTTCGACTAAGCAACAAGTTGTTTGCTCATTTATCCATGACAACTTACAAACATAATAAAATATAAATAATTCTGCGAAACTCAATAAAATATTTTAAATGAATGGTAATAAATTTTGTTGACACAGCACAACAAAGAATGCGCACAAAATTACGTATTTATTTAATTGGCATGCAATGTGTCACTTTCGTCACTCAAAAAGATGTTTGAATTTGAAATAACGATATATACTTTCATAAAACTTTAGTGAAAAGCTTTTAGTTTGAAAGTTAGCAATGTGTTTTATAGTCCGAATAATCTACACTAATGTAATAAAGAGGAAAGATTTGTATTTTTGTATGTAACGAATAAACTCAAAAAGTGCTGGACCGATTTTAATAATTCTTTTTTCATTAGATAGCTAAATTATCACTGAGTAACATGGGCTATATTTAATACTAGATTACTATAGAAATATTTAGAAATTCCTATTAAAACCGACCGAAGGTGTAAAAAATTTTGCCATAAAATGTCTTTCATCGCATACGCTTTGAAGAGTATTAATGATAGGACAAAAAAATGTTCGACAATATTGTAGAATATATCAATATCTACAAAAAACTTCCTGAAACCATATGTCTAACTATTGTAGTTACGACACTATAACTACTTTTTTACATTTAACAAATTGATAGAAATGTCGATCCAAAATCAGACCGTGTTATCCATACCATTTATAAATTTTTATCCAAATAAATAATTTAATATTAAAGACTGTCTCAATACCTAATGATTACCTTTTGAATTATTGAAATCGGATATTCCATTCAAAAGATATCATGAAATTACAATAAAAATCTCCTTACGCAGTGGACGCAAGCCACATTGAATATTTCGAGTTTTCAGAGCTACTTAGTTTTAGTATTAGGAATCACACTTTTTCATAATATTTGTCAATTCATGGTCGTTTTAATTATCATGCTTATAACTTAAATATCTGTACCTATTTATGTCTACCCGTGCGAAGCCGGGACGGGTCGCTAATATGGTATAAATTTAACGAATTTTATCAATCGTAATTGCTCATCATACTTAAAAGCACGTCACTGAAATCCAATTTCCGGACAAAAGCTTCGCCATCTTTATTCCAGACAGATTAGATTACGTATCTAGATATCTAAATTTATTTCCACATAAAACCCATTGAACGGAAAGGTCGGGTGGAGCGTAACTATCAACCCCTATCTACATAAAGGCGTAAAACCGTCCTTATTCAAATATTTGTTCACATAATACGTATATTAATGTCTGTCCTATTATTATATATCAAAAAACTATCAAACCTTTCTTTCTGTTAAATTAATTATGCCAAAAACACATTGTAAACACAAGTTCTGAAAAAAAAAGTTCTAGAGTGTATCTTTCTGTACTATAATTTTTTATAGTAATCAAATTTACTATCAACCCTTTTAAATGAGATTCAGATTCTAGTATTATTCCTTCTTTATCTTTATTATCACTTCCGTATTTATCGATTAAGTTAAGGTAAGTAAGTAGCAGCCCATTAACGTCCCACTGCTGGGCACAGGCCTCCTCACTCCAAGGAGCGAGGGTTTTTAGAGCATAGATCCACCACGCTGCTCCACTGCGGATTGGCAGGCATAGTACACAAGTGCACTCTCTATTCCTTGACTCTCATAGTCCAACTCCGGGCAAATATTGAGAAAATCTTAATAGAAAACTCAATATAGATTTTTGAATTGGACCGACTCGGGACTCGAACCCAGGACCTCATGTCTGTAGTCGAACATGCTAACCACTAGACTAATGAGGCAGTCTGTTAAGGTAACTAACTGTCGGTCAGTTAAGGTAAGGAGCAGCCCATTAACGTCCCACTGATGGGCAGAGAGCTCCTCGCACATTGGAGAGCATAGACCCATCACGATGCTCCACTGCGGATTAGCAGTCATAGAACACAATTGCATATTCCATTTTTTCTCTCTGATAGTACGGTGTGACGGAAATCCGACACGGCCGAAAGAGATCAGGCGCAGGATATACGGCTTATCGTACTCTTCGAAGCACGAGGGTAGAGCACACATCCAACTTCCGAATTTCGAGCAAATACGAACCCAAGACCTCATGTCTGTAGCCTTAACAGCTAACTATTAGATCAAAAAGGCAGTCACACACATACATACATAGTGTAAAAAGAATAGAATTAAATAATTAAAGATAAAAGTGTACAAAAGCGGTCTTATCGCTTGGAGCGACCTCTTCTAGACAACCTTGGAGATGGCCCAAGAAATAGAGGAACGTATTGTAAGTACTACTACTACTAGAAAAGTACATGCAATGGAACACATGATGAAAGAAAAATGAATGAAAACAACTGAATGGTAACCCGGGGAAAGTAAACCAAAATGGCTATTTACCACAAAGGATATGTACAGATGGGAGGCATTAGAAGAGGCCTTTGCTGCAAGACAAGCTGTGAGGAAGGCAGAATCGATTGTCGAGAATATAGTCTAAGTTTATGTATATGTCGGAGTGCAATATGCTGTGGAACGCTGGCGCCATCTGTCTATCGGCGTGGGGCAGAGTCAATCCGGCGCACGTGTCTCGGTAGACCACTATTGAAACTGTCGCGTTCCTAGCTATTATTATTAGTGAGTTTGTATAGATTGACATCGGGAACATTAAGTGATTGAACATAATAACCTTAGTTAATTAATAAAGTGTTTGATTGCACCAACAATACCCACCAACGCCCACAGTATGGAAAATTGAATTATGGATGCCAGTAATGACGATGTCGGCGGAAATCCCTACGACCCTATGCCTTATGCTTCCTTCTCTCTCTTATTCTCCTACCATATGTAAAAATACATCAATAAAGGCTGATTTTTTTATATATGATGGAAGTAGACGTTTGTACATGTTGCTAAAGCAATTGTATTGTAGTTAAATATAAACAGACGTCAATAACTCGTTAAAGGCATCCGATTGCCGAACCGACACGATCCCCTCGGGTCGTGTCGGTTCGGCAATCGGAGGCCTCATTAGGGGTGCTATAAAAGGAACCGAGAGAGCGGGTTCGGTACGCATTCTTAGTGACTGCATCGAGGCTCGGACCGTTGTCTTTGTGATAACCAGTACTGCTAATTGGGCAGATTCAGCAGACTTTTGCCTTTGTCATATTAGCAACTTCTTTATTAATTGTATTGTATTATTAATGACTGTCATATTCTAGTTACATTATTATATTTATTCTAATATCTCAATTCAATTAACATAAACCTTCTCTTATAATCTATGTTTCCTTCTGATGTCCGCACCCGGCCCTTATAATCCGATATTTATAATATTTGTTGTCTAATTATATTTAGTGTTGTTTGTTAGTAAAAGAAATTGTAGAAATAGAACTGGATCTGTTTCTCATCATACCAAGTGTATCATTTCTATTGACCTTGAAAGATATGGAGTTATGATGAGTTTTAGGTTGAATGTCTAAGGAATGCGGCAAGAAAGGAATTTACCGTTTTTTTTATCGTTAGTATATCCGTTTGCCTTTCTTCCTTTCGTCTATCAGTTCTGCTTGTAGAGCTTTCCTTTCAGCCAAAAATTCATTTGGATAGTCTTCTGTAACAAATATATTTAGACCTTTTTCTTTCTCTTCATATCAATATTTTTCCATCCATTAAGAATGAACGCAGGACTTGTCTCGGTTTATTTTCATCTCTATTTCTATTTCCTATTCAGTTTATATTATTTATTTCATGTTCTTCAACATTGATGTTAATATCACACTTGAAATTTATATGTCATTTACTAATTCTTCTATGCCGAATCGTCGTCGTCGTCGCTTCAACCGATGGACGTCCACTGCTGGATATAGGTCTCACGTAATGACCGCCACAAGACCCGAATTTGCGTTGCCTAGCTCCAGCCGGCGACCCTCTTTATATCATCGGTCCACCTTGTGCGGGGTCGCCACTCCAGCACCTTCGGCCCCCAACGACCATCGGTCCTTCGGACTATGTACCCTGCCCATTGCCACTTCAGGTTCGCGATTCGTAGGGGGTGACGTGGGTTCTAGTATGAAGAGATCCTTCATTTCTGATTCGATCACGTGGAGAAACTCCGAGCATAGCCCTCTTCATCGCACGCTGAGTGACTCTGAGCTTCCACATGAGGCCCATAGTCACCGACCACGTCTATCTATGCAGAATATAATTATGTTATTGATTCTTCTTACTCTTTTTGAATATATTATTGGTTTGCTGTGTTTCTTTGGTCTTTAGATTGTCTGGAAGAGATAGCTATAAAGTAATAAGACCTCCTTTTGTTTAGCTACTTCTCTACTCTAGCTCTTAGCGTGTAGAAGTGGTGTACAATAATAAAATTTTGTGAACTGCTGTTAAATCTGCTTTTGACAGCGAATAACAAATGGCTGCGTTGTTTTAAGAAACCTTGAGAACCATCAAGTACGTTACATTGATTGATGTGTCGAAATTAACACAGTCATGCCTAGTTATTAAATGTCTTGTACACTTTTCAACTATTTTATCATTTTTTAAGAGCGCATTAAATATATAACTAAACAAGATTAAATTAATACAATACAATAAACTTTGTTGCTTATAATAACATGTAACAGGCAAAGTAAATGCTTAAAAGCATTAATGGGGAACAGACAACCTTACAGACGAGATTGTAAGTGTAAGACATGATTTGTTGCATAAAATATTAATAGATAAACATACACATAGCTACGTACTAAAATACACTTTTCAAACAGACATTTTTCATATATATTTATAAACTAATCTATATGAACACCGTTTGCAATGAATTTGTATTTTAACAGTAAGGCAAAAAGGTAAGTAGCAACCCATTTACGTCCCACTGCTGGGCACAGGCCTCCTCACTCGCATGAGAGAGGGTTTTAAGATCATAGACCCACCACGCTGCTCCACTACGAATTGGCAGGCATAGGACACAAGTATAATCTCTATTCCTTCACTCTTATAGTCCGACGTGACGGCAGCCCGATAGATCGGAGAGAGATCAGGCGCTGGACCGACGGCTTAACGTGCTCCCCGAGGCACGGGGGTGGATTACACCGCCAACTTCCCAACTTCAGGCAAATATTGAGAAAATCTTAATATAAAACTCAATATTGATTTTTGAATTGGCCCGACCCGGGACTCGAACCCAGGACCTCATGTCTGTAGCCGAACATGCTAACCACTAGACGAATGAGGCAGTTTTAATAGTACGTAAATTCAATTTTTAATTTCGCATATTTATTAAGAATAGATAGATAGATAGTATACTTTATTGAACAGCACAAAAAATATGAATAAAATGACTTAACTTAAAACCATTCTAGAGTACAATGGGCGGTCTTATTGCTATTTAGCGAAATCTTCCAGACTACCCAACGTATAGAGAGACCGCCAAAGAAATGAGACAGAGAGTAGACGGTAAGAATACAATACAATCATTTAATTTGTTTTATTATATTTGTCGGAGTGCAATAGTTTGTGGAACGCTGGCGCCATCTGACTCTCGACGTGGAGCAGAGTCAATAAGTGAGAGCAGTCCGGCGCACGTCTCTCGGTAGTTTTCGGGTGACAACCTGCCGGTGCGATCAACTTTTAAAACTGTCGCATTTCCAGCTATTATTATTAATAAATTTGTGTAAATTGATATCGGGAAAATTAAGTGATTGAACATTATAATCTGAGTTAACCAACATTACCCAACAAACGCCCACAGTATGGAAATTATGGATGCCATTAATGACGATGTCGCCAGAGATCCCTACGCCCCTATGCTTTATGCTCTCCTTCTCTCTTATTCTCTGAAATATTATAATAACGAGAATCTTTAGAATTACCTCCTATCTACGAGGAAGGTGATATATATCTGGTACTTTACTTCTATGCATACTTAGTGCATTAAACGTTCTTATCAGATCTTCTATGCGTTCTTATCAGATTATATTTACAATGTATGTATTCTTTTTTCAGACATATTTATGTATGAATGTATGTAGTGTATTTATTAATCTCACCTTTAAACTCTAACTAAGTCTCCTTCCTTAAGGTTGTCTGGAAGAAATCGCTTTAAAGCGGTAAGACCGCTTTTTGTCCGTCACTAATTTACATAGTTTAAGTCTCCTTCCTAATATATAATTACTTTATGTGGTGTACAATAAAGTATATATAAAAAAGCGGGAAAAAATCTATTTAACTAATTTATAAATTTTGTACGTAAGTTTTGTAAAAACTACTTTACGGATTTCAGAAAAAATTTTACCATTAGAATTCTGCATTTTCTTTAAATGATTAAGGCTGTATTATTTTCTCAAAAAATATAGGAATCCTTAATAAAAATGCAATAATGTAGCCCAAGGTGTGAAAAAAATAGTCACAAAAAATCTGACAATGCGTGTGCTGCGAAAACTATTTCTACAATATTATAGAACGTATTAATATCTACAATAAATAGAATTTTTTACAAAAAAAGAACCGCCTTCAAAACAAACTTACAAATTTATTAATATGCTGTAAAAGTAAGAAATAATTGCATATTCTTTTGTAGTCTTCTTTGTATTCTTATATTCGGAGTCGGCGTCAGCCAAGGTAGATGTTCCCCGCGTGTCCACTTGGCAGCTCCCGCGTCTCTCCCACCTACAACTATATATGAAGGTACCTTGGCTGGCACCGAATTCATCGAAACACCTGGGGACGACTAAGAGCACTATCATCATACACTTTTAAAATTTTATTGCGACGCGTTGTTCTTGATTTCGTTTTTCCATTTTCGTGACGAGCACTACAAACACACGTCTACTCAACTTGACGCAGCAGGCGAACTAAACAAGCTAGAGCGATGGTACACATATCAATGGAGAGGGGAGAGATGCCGTAAAAAGGGAAAGGGGATTTCAAGGTCACAGGTTTACCACAAGCGCAGCAATAAAATCAGTCTCATTACTTAATTGTCATACCTCGTATAACTACTTTTTTACATTTTAACTGTTAATAGTTTCGACAATAATCACACCATATTATTGATACCTCTGTATTAATCCTTATCCATTAAATGATATTTTATTAAAGATCGTTTCAATAACTGTAAAATACTTTTCAAATTATTAAAATCGGACATTTCATTCAAAAGATATAACTGTAGACATACTATACTAAATATTCCAGAGTATTCCTATTCGTAAGCACCGTTTTTCTGGAATATTTAATACATATATCTGTCCTTCATCCTATTTAATATCAACGTAAATAAAACATTATAAATTAGATAATAAACTTGATTGTTTATACATATTTTTAGAGTCGCTCACTAATTTGTATGTTCAGTAATACTATTCTCATTATCTTACACTTTCAAAGACTTTTAACACAATACTAAGGTTAATACAAACTAAGAACTGTCACTAGGCGAATGTCCTTCATTCCCCTGTGCCAAATTTCTTATACCCACTTGTAAAAACTCCTCACTCAAAAATAATAAGTCCACTAATCACAGTCGTCATAAAAACGACGACTAAACAAAAGTAATTATTTCCGGAATAGCGTTAAACCGTAAACAAAGACCCCAAACAAAATAATAATGATCGCAAATAGTATATCTCCGTGAGTGAAACCCCTAGTATTTAAGTCAAATATAAAATTCCATTACGTTTCAATAAATAGAAGCCAATTTTATCATCAAACAGATAAGATAACCGGAAATCTATATTTATTTGCGCGTATTATCTATTGGACAAAAGGATCAGATAAGGTTTCATTTATCTACATGTAACCAATAAAGGCTTATTCTATCTTGATGATAGGTAGCTAGGGCGAGCTAAATTCAATTCCCTGGATTTTCATCAAATTTAATCGGATCAGAGCGGTTCTACCATGATGGGCTGAAAACATTATGGGCTCGAATTACAACGAATTTGTTTTCAAAATTTTAAGCGTTTACTTTGTTTTTGTCATTAAATAGAAAGGCTGGGATAATATACTTAACGCTGCGGAGAGTATTTTTATATTTTGCGAGTGCTGTAAATTTTGTCTGCCATTTGTTATGCTGAAATTTATTAAGGTCCCAGGTGAGCGTTTTGTGTTACCTTTTTTTCCTGGGAAATGCTTTAAGGCACCCCTGAAACGAGGCAGAGAGAGTGGGACTTGCAGGCAGGGCCAGGATAGCCACTAAAACCCAACGACACCCTCCATACCCTGAATTGGTAGTGTCTGACACTCCCAAATGAAACCGACTAAGGTTGTTGAAGAAGGAGATTACTCCATTTCTCCATTTCAATAACTTCATCTCTCTCTCTCTCTCTCTCTTTCAAAATACAAATTATATATCAATAAGTGTCAACTTCATAAAGTTTAGACTGGTTTTAATTTTAGGAAGTAGATTATTTTATCATCTTTTTAATTGTTATTATAAGAAACTAGCTAACTAGAAATTTTATTTCCTTTTAGATTATTGGATACACACATAAATTCATAATCTAATGTCCGACATTGGCAAATTAAAAAAAATTACATACATACATAGCATCACGCCTCATTCCCATAGGGGTAGGCAGAGACAACATCCTTCCACTTGCCACGATCCTTGCATATCTCCTTCGCTTCTTTCATTCTCATTAAACCTCATTTAATAGGATAAGGATTAATACAGAGGCATGAATAATATAGTTTAATTTAGTTGGCACTTTTTTTACTTTGAAATGTAAAAAAGTAGTAATAGTGCCATAACTATTGTGGTTGATCATATGGTATCCTGGACTTTTTTATAGATATTAATACGTTCTATAATATTGTAGAACATTTTTTTGTTCTAGAGTTAATAGTTTCCCCAGGGTACGCGATGAAAAATTTTTTGTGACTATTTTTTTCACACTTTGGCTTACATTATTGCATTTTTATTAGGGATTCCTATGTTTTTTAAGAATGTAATACAACCTACGTCGCTCAGTAAAAATGCAGCTTTCTAATGGTGAAAACATTTTTGAAATCAGTCCAGTAGTTTTTGTGTGAAAACGTTACAAACATACATACAAAAGCATGTGTTTCCTTTTTAGGTTTGACATTATTATGTGTTATATCTGATCTGTTTGTTTTTATAATGAATGTAAATAAATGAATAGAGAGTGCACTTGTGCATGTTACGAAAGGTTTTCTCTATCGTACCCTAAGAAGTTTTGCATAAAAAGTAATAATATACCCTTAAAGCAGTAATAAATAAAATAACTTACGGATCATATCAGAGTAATCTCTGTATCACTTCATAAAAATTATCTCTTTTGGCTTCCATCCAACGTTATTTGTCGCTCGTTAGTTTTCATGAGCATCTTAAGCATTCATAGTATTTGATATCGGTGTTAATAAAACACGATATATACAATAAAACGATCTAGTTTCAGATTACGAATATATTTAACTGTGTTTTTAACAACTTTACGAGTATATACACCTCATAAGTGACAGAAGGGGGTTAACCTTAAAAGATAGATATGTACTGTCATGGATATTTTATAGAACTTTTAAAGGGAATATACATACATAGCATCACGCCTCATTCCCATAGGGGTAGGCAGAGACAAAGTTGCCACGATCCTTGCATATCTGCTTCGCTTCTTTCATTCTCATTCAATCTTTCATACAAGTTCGTCGGTTGAGAGTCCTCTTGACCTGGCCCTTATTTAAAATGTCCTGGATTTGGTCCAGGAACGTTCGCTTTGGTCTTCCCCTTCCAACTTTCGCATTCACTCTTAACTCGTGAATCCTTTTCAGTCTCCTTTCACTCTTTCTCTCTGAAGGCCCAAACCGTCTAAGCATACCTTACGTCTTCTTTTAATCTACTCATACTTCTCAACGCTCTCATTTTACCTACCGCCTTTATTTTACTTTTGTGATTCTTCTGCCTTACCCAACTTTCACTACCATACATAAGTGTTGCCAACAATACTCCTGTATGCACAGCCAGCCTGACCCTTTGAGACACTCTCCGGCTATTCATAAAGGCATTCATAGAGCACCATTTAGCATATTCCCTGCATTCACTCATCTTTCAATATCACTTTCACAGGTTCCATCTTTTGTAAATTTAGATCCCAAGTATACAAACTATTTCACCTCTTCCACTTGTTCCCCATCTATCAAAATATTGACATTCATCATAGATTCATCTCTTTCAAAGTGCATAACTTTCGTTTTGTTTACATTCACTTTCATTCCTTTCCCTTTCAAAGCTTCATTCATAATATTTACCATCTCATTAGCGGGTGACGCAAGTATTACTTGATCATCAGCGAAGAGTAAGTTAACGCAACATTCTTCAATTGTGCAATGCTCCTATTATATATTTCCTAGTCTTCTATAATAAATGGGCTACCTGACACTGAAAGATTGTTTTTAAATCGAACTAGTAGTTCCTGATAGTAGCGAGTTCAACCGATGAAACAAACTAAGCAGCTATATAATTTATATATTATCCCATGTCAAATACTGGTTCTCCAAGTGCGGGTGTGGTTACGTTGAAGACGATTCGTCCTCGCCTCGAACAATGGTTAACTAGGCGGCACGGATCGGTTACCTTTAGGCTGGTGCAAGTACTGACTGGACACGGATGTTTCGGAAAGTACTTGCATCAGGTAGCACGATGGGAAGAGTCTCCTATCTGCCATCAGTGTAGTACGCCTGTCGATACAGCGGCCCGCACTGTGGCAGAATTTCCGGCTTGGGGACCACAGTGATATACTCTGGTGTCCCTCATCGGAGCGGAGCTCTCACTGCCAAGTATAGTGGGCGCCATGCTTGACAGTGCAGATAGGATGGAATGCAGTCGACTCTTTCTGCGAAGCCGTCATTTCTCTGAAGGAGGCCATGGAGCGAGCACGAGAAGCTGCAGCAGATGCTGCTCCACTAAGGAGGATGGGTAGCAAAGAGGCCTCTTTTCTCTTCCTTGAACATCCTCAGTCGGTTCATCCGTGATTGTCAGAGTGAATGCGCAAGGAAGCCTCTGACACTCCCAATTCAGGGTGAGGAGGGTGTCGCTGGGTTTTAGTGGGTATTCTGGCCTTGCCGGTGAGTCCCACACTCCCTGCCTCGTGGCAGGGATGCGAAAATGCATCTCCCAGTTGAAAAAAACATGTCAAATACCGGTTAATGATACGATAGTTCTGTCTAAACTCGGGCAATCAGAAATATAAGCATCTTTTTGCTTTTAAGTCATATTGAGTATTATTTATTTCGCTTCTCGGTAACTGTCGTAACAAAGTATGCGTAGAGATAACACCAGACAATTGAAAAAAAACAAAAAATATAATTCGTGACAAAGTGACCGTTACTAACGGCGCGTGTCGCATTGAAGGTTATTAAGTTTGTTTGTGGTATTGTCTAATACTGTATTATTTTTCCAAGTTTATGTTGTCTTTTGAATTTCCTTATAAAGAGATAAATAAATGGCCTTATGAATTAACTTTTATACAATTTAAACTTATACAATGGTATCAGATCTAGGTTACGAGGAAATGAAGTGAAGCTGAACGCATTCCAACTTATCTGGACAACTGGGGCGAAGACTGTTCAAGCGCGGCTTGATTTCCGAGAGCGTGACAAGTCTTTTGAAGAAATATCTTATATACTAGCTGCTATCCGCGACATTGTCTTCACAAATATTTTACTCACATCTCTAAGGTATACTTTTATATGGCTCGTGAAGGACAACGACATCTATTACTTCCTTTTATAATTTTGTGAAACAAAACGTAGCTGCTGCACCTCCGCTTCTTAAACCTTTGATACCTTCTAACATATCTGTTTTAATGGAATACTACTAAAGGCAATTTTGATCTACATTGTTGTGTTAATGAAAGACGTATGCGATGACAACTGACTTTATTATAAAATTACCCACAACATCTCCCTCATAAAATAAACTTAGTAAAATATAGTAACAAGTATACACATCCAATGAGGCAGTTATTATTTTTACATTATTCTTAACTAAAAGCGTACTCAAAAATAACCTGTCAGCGATAAAAAACCCTCTAATGAAAATAAACACTTAAACATAGCGATAAAATACCAGCGTACCGTAGAAAGATTTTGCAGATACGTTTATATTTTACACGGTGAAGTGAAAAGTGGTTTCGATGGCTGGTAAGATCAAGCGGCACTCGAATGGAGAACTCTTCACCTCCAGACAGATCTTAATTGGATAAAACGTTGTAAAATGTTTATAACTTACACTACGAGTACTCGTATCAATAGAGTTGGGAGTTTAGACAGTATTTTTTTTATTTTGTGCCAGAATACCTACTAAAACCCAATGGAACCTTCGTCAACCTCAGACGACATTGTCAAAGGTCCGCTTGCACATTCTCTCTAACAAGGTAAGATTATGACCGACAAAGAAGTTCAAGGGCTCAAGGTGGAGGTGTTCGTAATGACGTCTCCTTGCTCTAAGCCTCCTTCGGAACAGAGTGGCATTTGCTGATCCTTCTCTCTGTCTCTCTAATTTCAATGAGATGATGTCCTTATTACCAAGCATTGGTCAAGTTTAAGCGCCGTGGTGCCCAAGCTGGAAACAGCCTCTTTAGTCTAGTGATCAGCTTGTTCGGCTACAGACATGAGGTCGACTCAACAAGTTAATTCTAGTAGGCTGCATAAGATTAACAACTCATTTGAGGGTAACTGCATACGTTTCTATAATAAACTCCCACAAGACGTTCTA
>JACTOM010000912.1:6416034-6443873 GCA_015832385.1 Elymnias hypermnestra | reverse complement strand
ATGTGTATAAGAGACAGGTAACATAGGTTATATTTAGTACTAGATTACTATAGACATCTTTAGAAATTCCTATTAAAACCAACCGAAGGTGTAAAAAAATTAGCCATAAAATGTCTTTCATCGCATACGCTGTGAAGAGTATTAATGATAGGACAAAAAAATGTTCGACAATATTATAGAATACATTAATACCTACAAAAAACTTCGCGAGACCATATGTCTAACTCTTGTAGTTACGTCACTATAACTACTTTTTTACATTTAACAAATTGATAGAACCATTTATAATTGTTTATTCAAATAAATAATTCAATATACAAGACTGTCTCAATACCTGATGATTACGTTTTGAATTATTGAAATTGGATATTCTATTCAAAAGATATCATGAAATTAAAATGAAAATACATGCCGGCGGCGGCCGCCACGCAGCGCATCGAGTAACTAACTCGACGAGAGAGGGGCATTGCGGGAGAAAGGAGTACACCATTATGAACTAGGTTACCTTAAGCAGTGGACGCAAGCGACATTGAATTTTTAAAGTTTTTTAACACATTTTTATGCTTCACTTAAAAAGTTCTTTTCAGAGCTACTTAGTTTTAGTATTAGGAATCCCACTTTTTCATAATACTTGTCAATTCATTGTCGTTTTAATTATCATGCTTATAATTTAAATATCTGTACCTCATTATGTCTACCCGTGCGAAGCCGGGACGGGCCGCTAGTATTCAATACAAATACCTCAAATACACTATTAGGCCTAGTTAGCGAGCGGGAAGTAAGTGATTCAATATGAATAGATTACATTCCAAACGTGAAACGACACCGACGACATACCGACGGAAGTGTTATTTATCTATACACACTAATGTATCGGTGAATGTACGAGATAATCATGGATTACTATATTAAGAAACATTTCATACAATAATTTCATAAAACCATACTACGGAAGATTCTCACTGGGAAACTTAAGAAGGCGGGTGAAGCGTAAATCTATAGCTCCTACCTTCCAACCTGCGCTGCAGAAGAGAGGCGCCCACAGTGTCCCCCCTTCTACCTTTCATGTGCCTCCTTTAGCTAAATAACAGCCTAGCAGGAGCCCACTGCCACTTCCTTACCTAATCTATAAGTTCCTTCCTCTATTCTCAGAAGAACCCATATAAAATTCAATTGAGATCATAAATATCGTGGTCATTATATTATTTCAAAGTATTCAGATTAAAGCAATTTATTAGCTTCCACCTTTTTATTAGAAATCTTTTAAAACCACAGCAAAGGTAAAAGGTAAATAGCAGTCTATTAACGTCCCACTGTTAGGCCCAGGCCCAATCCCTTGACAATCTCGAAGGCATCGCTGGAGTAATGGTATGAGTACTCGCTTTGCTAGCCGAGATACGGATTCGATTCCCGACATAGCAACTTTAGGAAATTTAAGTTTCCACTTCTTCGAAGTCTGCATAATTCTATACTAGCTCGTTGTTGTGATGTCGATAGCTGAGGTACCAGGTCCTCAAGCAGGTCAGCAAAGCAAATTTAGCAAATTAATTTACCAGGAAAGACTTGTCTCCAAGTTACGATGCTGTAAACTATTAAGAGTTAAGTCATCCCTTATCAAATCAAAGCGCTATCATCACATATAAAATGAGAGCAAAGTCAAATGCTGACCAGTCGGCAATAAAAACATCGCTGTAATGTTAGTTTATATCCTTATTTCCAGCAGGGTGTATGGAACTCATTAGCTGTGCCAGATTAGCCATTAAAACTCGGCGATGGTCTCATCAACTTTAANTATTTAGAACCCTCTTGCATACATGGCTATCCTCCCTTCTCATTACATGTCCATACCAGGCTAACCTTCCACTCCTTAACTTCTCGGTCACTGGTGCTACCGAGAAGTTAAGGAGTGGAAGGTTAGTTAGTTAAGGAGTGGAAGTTAGTTAGTGTATATAACAGGATAATTTTTATACTGAATAACCTAGCTTGAGTTTCACTGAAATCCAAGAGATTTTGTTTAACGCTGACAGTTTATCTATTGACTATAATCTCACCTAGCTGTAAGTAACGATAGATTCTCAAGAGGGCCCCCATACATATTCCCAAACAAGGAAAGAGGAAGCGTGGTTGATCTTTTTTTCACGTGGGGGAGGGGTCTTCTAAAGATACCTGGCCTTTTGGGAGAAAGGCTAGGTTATATAGGATTATACCTACTAAATCCCCCAGATAGCCGTCCTCTGCACATGTAAGGCGACACCAGGCTCTCCAAGAAATTTTCATCTGGTGCCACCCTTATGCGATGTCTTACTCATCCCGTGATCTTTTTTACTGCAATGTAGCCTAAGACCACGTTAAGCTACATTCTTCTCAAGAAGCGTGGTTGTTCGGGAAATCTGGCGGCGGATATGAAAAGAGAATACGGCGGTAAATAGACGGATTTTACCCCACCTAGCTGTTACAGGACTAGACAGATAAGCTGGCTAAGTTGATGCTATCCTTACAGATGGTGGTATAATAGGTATTACTATCTTGATATAAACTACGATGGCTTAGAGATAAGACTCATGGACTCGGAGGATGTTTTTGAATCCTGGGCAGGCACCACTAAGGTTTTCTTTACAAATATAAAGTCACCCGCTTGATCGTTCTTTTAAATCCATCATAATGCTTAAACAAAAACATCATAATGAAACCTGCAAGTCCCAGAAGCAGTTCTAGGGTATTTGTAACCAACAGTTAAGCCGCTCTTTCATAGATGCTCTGTGCCCAGGAGTGGATTGTCAATAGACTATTTACCTTTGCAATTTTAAGGACATTTATAACTATTACTAAGTTATCGTTAAAAGTTCATTGCAAGGTGTCGCTGCAGCAGCAGTTGTTATTAGTTTAACATAGACAGACGTAGTAGTGGGCATGCACTAGTTTATCCATAAGGTGAATTTGAACAGGGAAAAATGCGACTGGCAACGTCTCGTAGCAACTGAATGTGCTACCAGAAAAACCGGTTTATTATAAAAAATCATATTATGGCACAATCATAAATAAGATCATAAAATTGAAGTGTCTTTTGTAAAACTAATGAAAAGTTTTTTTTTGTCGATGGGACAAACATTTACGCACTCCGCCTGGGAGACAGACGGGAGTGTGGGACTCGCCGATAGTACCAGTATATCCACTAAAACCAACGTAGCCCTCGTCATTTGGGAATGGAAGGACCAGAGGTTCGTTGTGGCATTCCATTCTAACCCCTCCGAATGAAGCCGGATCATGTACAATACAGGGGGAGGAGTTAGATAAACCTCCGTCGCCTGTTTCCTATTCCTCTCCGTCGGGGTACTGTGCTTCAGCTGCATTCGCCCTCTCTCTTTGCCGTGCCTCCTTCAGCGATTTTCCAAAAATAAACAGCATTCCAGGCCCGTTCGTTCACAAGCATGCACCTGTAATACTTGCCAGCGAGAGGTCCGCCCCGATCTACGACGTCAGAAGAAGACGCTGAGGTCCCCAAGCAGGACATTCGGCCAACGTGTGGTGCGCTGTGTCTACAGGATAATCACACTCGTGGAAAGTCGCCGACGACTCGCAGCCAACGATTTGGTGCAGGTATTTTCCAATACAGTCATGACCGGTTAGCACCTGCACCAAACGGTAGGAAAGCAATCCTTGTCGTCCAACCGGCTATTGGTCCAAAGTGCCGCTATTATGGCCCCACCGGCTACTGGGGCCCCAATGTCCTCTTTCCATGCTTGGTTCAAGGCTTTGTCAGTTGATCCTCCTGATAACGTCGTTGTTTCCCCTCTGGCCCTCGCAGCTACTCTGCACTTGTCAGAAGCTGCGAGACCTTCCGCCTTCAACTCTCAAGACGTATCGCCTGCGAGCCACATGAATGCAGTACTTATATCTTAAAATCCGTCTGTATTTCTGTTACATTTAATCTCTAAATTGACGTTTTTTGGACCAGACTTTTAAGGCTGTTGAACTTAACTTAGGTTATTTTTATTTTAGAAAAAGACCATTGAAATAAACCGCTTAATTATTTTAGAAAAAACGCCAATTGAAATTACGCAAGTACCACCGCAGGTAAAAGCTAGTTACCACTTACATTTAACTAACATTATTATGTATATAGCTTAACTAGTTTTTTATTTTTTTAAATATTAGTGCAACCGCCGTAAACAGTTAATATAAGTCTTTTACTGTATGTAATTAATAACCGTTTAGTTTCCTTAAAAAAATAATGAATAAAGAAACTCTAATCGAGAAATACTGAAGTTGAATTTTTTATAAAAAAACTTATGGACAAAACTTTAGGATTTGCGGATAAGGACGTAATTGTTTTTCAGTAAGTAAGTAACAGCCCATTAACGTCCCACTGCTGGGCACATGCCTCCTCACTCATATGAGAGAGGGTTTTTAGAGCATAGACCCACCACGCTGCTCCACTGCGGATTGGCAGGCATAGTACACAAGTGCACTCTGTATTCCTTCACTCTCATACTCCGATGTGACGGTAATCCTACACAACCGGAGAGAGAGATCGGGCGCAGGACCGACGGCTTAACGTGCTCTCCGAGGCACGGGGGTGGATCACACCGCCAACTTCCCAACTTCGGGCAAATATTGAGAAAATCTTAATAGAAAACTCAATATCCATTTTGGGATTGGCCCGACCCGGG
The DNA here is from genome assembly GCA_015832385.1 of Elymnias hypermnestra. Classification (NCBI taxonomy): domain Eukaryota; kingdom Metazoa; phylum Arthropoda; class Insecta; order Lepidoptera; family Nymphalidae; genus Elymnias; species Elymnias hypermnestra. Next base: position 6,439,203 of record JACTOM010000912.1, on the reverse strand, counting down.
ACTCGAACCCAGGACCTCAAGTCTGTAGTCGAACATGCTAACCACTAGACCAATGAGGCAGTTGGTTAGTTTTTCAGTATCTATATGTTATATTACGTTCTCGTGGAAACTCGATATAATTACACCTTTTATTGCATCTATTGGTCTAATTGCGAAAATATCAATGTTTCCTGTAATAAACTGTTTTAATTAAAAACTACTTTACAACATGTACGAGAACATAAATGTATCTTTCGACAAGTACTAGAATAGTAATAGTGGAACAATTAATGAACGTATACAACGTTTGTTAGTTATTCTATCAGAGTTTGAAAGTTTTATTACTATTTATTATATTTAGAAGGAAGAAGAAAAAATGTTTATAACACCATGAATAAAGTTAAATAAGATGAAAATATAATAAAATACGTATAAAGGCAGCCAATGTCTTTTCGGCAAACTGAATAATTTATTTATTGCTCACAGGTCAGCGCTCGACTCACTAGGTGGTAAATAAAAGAGGTAATTAACATCTTATGGTTTCTACGCAGCATACTGCTAGATTCTAATCCATTTGCCTAGCGCTACATCTTTGTGGTACTAGCCACTACAAGGCCTCCCACCAGTCGAGATTCAGACAAATCAGACACAAGTCCCGACTCACACAAATTGGAAACCAGTCTAAACTCAGATAAATTAGAAACTATTCCAAACTGAGGCAAATTAGAAGCCAGTCCAAACTCAGTCAAATTAGATACTAGTCCAGCCTTAGGAAAATTAGAAAATTTCCTAAATCGGCCCTTTTTTTTCGCTGAGAAATGATTTATGCACACCTGATGAAATCAAAACTTACATCCGGGAGTGTGAGACTTGCTGGTCGTACCAGGATACCCACTAAAACCCAGCGGAACCCTCTTCATCCAGGTGTTGGGGTCCAGATGTCCGCTGACGCATTCAGCTCTAACGCTCCGGATGAATCCGACTTAAGGGTTTAGACACAGTTGAGGGAGAGCAGGTGAGCAAAATTGCGGCTTCTGCGGCTCCCCTCCCCCCTTCCCCGGCTAGAGGGAGTAGCGTCTGCCATAACCTCTCTTTGCCTGTTTAGTGATTTCTTCTGCAAGATGACAGCCTTGCAGAAGGACGTCACTGCTCTCCAACCTGACTCATCGCAAATCATAGCGCCCACAATGCTGGGGAGTGAGAGGTCACTCCCAATCAGCGATGTCAAGATGTGACGCTGGGGTCCCCAATCCTGCCAATTTGCTACTGTGTGGTGCACAGTGTCGACGGCCGCCCCACAAATACGGCAAGCAGGCGTCTCTTCGCAGCTAGCAATCTGGTGCAGATACTTGCCGAAGCAACCATGGCCACACTTGCAGATGAAGACCCGAGGTTCTCCTTCCATATTTCAGTCAGGGCCCTGTCGGATAGGATCCTGATTCTCTGAACCTATTCAGCAAGAGGCCGTTCGCCTCTATTCCTTATAGCTGCCCGACACTGATAGGCAGCCGCCAGGACCTCCGCCCGGAGTTCCCAGGGGGGATCGCTCGGGCAATCGAATCCACGGCTTCAGCTAGCGAAGCAAGTACTTGCACCATTGCACCAATGAGATCTCTAAATTAATTATAGTTATAGATGTGAGTTTTAATGATGACAGATGCAGTTGATCGGCAAATATATATAGGCTACAAGAAACACATGAATTCAGATAAACCGTATGTTCGTTTGTTCGCAGTTATTGGCGGTGAGGCCGCGTGGAGTGCAGTTGCAGCTCCTTGAAGTATGCCATGGAGAAAGAGATTGAAAGAGTGACCAACAATCAACCTTAATGATGGTGACCAAGGTACCGCTGGGTTTTCATGGGTATTTTGGCACAGCCAGAAAGTCCCACTCTCAGAACATATAAGCATTTCCCAGCGTAAAAAAAACAGACATGACGAAAACTTTTTCCTATAGAATACTCCAGAAGAGGTTTACTCAGTTCAAAAACGATGAAAACTGAAATTTAAATACGCCCTTAAAGGAATGGGTCGAACAGCAATTAACCCGATGAAATAAATGGCACAGATAGGACATTAAAAACAAACTATCGCCATTTAAAAGAAAGTTGCGCAATGTAAAGAAGGCGAGGGCCTTTTTAATCAAGCTTCTCAAATAAGACTTGATTTATAGTTCATCAACGTCGACTGGTTACGTCACTGATAAACTCTGGACGTCATAAAAACATTAGGGGCTTGCGTTCGAGATAATGTGATTGAATTTATAAAACATCGGCCTTTGTGTAGGCCATTGATAGCAATATTACACGAATAGTTCGAGAAAAAAAGCGTAACCACCTCAATGGTTTCATCACTGCCATATTCTTCTTATTGATCACTTGTTATTTTTGATACTAAGTTTTTATCATATTTAACTAAGCTGTAAGTAGCAACTTCATTCATTTACATCTGTAGTTTTTGTTACTCTTTTTACTTTATATTTATTTCCTGTTTAAGTCTTAGCTGTTGGTCTATTCATTGTAGTAGAGTAGGTAGTAAGTATGCATCTATATTGTATTGTATTTTGAAACAATATGTGACATAGATTACAACTAGGGTTGTGCGAATATCGTTCGAATCTAATTTCGAATGATAATGAAATTTCTCTGGATTTTTAATGGTTTCTATTTAAATCGTGTATCGAAATATTCGACTCACGAATTACAAGGTATTCCTATCCCTTCGACTGAAAGTGAAAGATTACATTCCACTGCTATGTATCTGATAAACGAACTCATTTTCACCAGATACAGGGTCGTATACATTATTTTTAAACAAAACAAATGTTGTATTTTTAGAATACTGTGATAAAATTTCTGTTACTCCATTTTCTTTAAAATAAAAAAAAACTAATAATTTTTCTATTTGTGTAAATATATTTCAAGGTTTAATTAAAATGTATATAGACTGTTACATTTATATTTGAATATTGAACATAAGAAATTCAGGGTGAATTGAAAATACTCGAAAATTCGGATCGAATAATTCGTAAGTTTGAATTCTTCGTACCCCTAATTATAGCCGAAATAATTGCAAGAGATACACTTAGGACAACATAATAATTGTGACTTCGAACACAGATCAGATTGATTAGCAATAATCATATTAATCTTCACTTAAAAGTGGTGTAACCTTTTCTTCAAACTATAATAGAAATGGAGCCAACTCACCTGCTAGAATGCAGCTGGAAGTTGCCGCCGTCGAGCAGACGAACTTTGGCGAAGAGGACAGCGGACACAAAAGGCACCTCGGTGAGCTCCTCGAGGCAACACTGGACCTCGAACTTGTACCGCTTTTTCTTCATCATGAACGCCATGATCCGCCAACATCGGGCCCGGCCTGCCGCTAACCGGTTACGACCGGATTGGTGCGGCGCGAACTGGTTCGAACCGGTATCGCGCACAAATCACTAGCACTTCACTTCACCTTCCCATGTGTGACACAACCAACACTAGTGAACCAACTACCCGAGCAAACTTTAAATAACTAACTGACTAATCTAAGTAGATAAGTAAGTGGTTGAACGATTAGTTTGGCATTAGGGTCGTGTCGAGCGCGGAGTGGTGCCCGCCCGCTGTTCACTCGCATATCGCCTGATGTCGTTAGCCTGCAAAGGAAATTACGACTGTAGATTACATTCATTTAAGTGTAAAAATATACCTTTATAAATGTTTCATATAAGTCTTTATCGAACATCTAATACACGTTGAATTATGCCACGTTTTACTACAATGATGTGTATAAATGAACTCTCCGTCAAATTACACGGTTATAGTTTTTACAGCGATATGAAATGCCATTTAATTCTTAAAAATTATACAAGTTACACTTCAAACTTTGTTTGTTAAAATAAATAAAATCCTGTATCTATTAAATGTTTCGTATGTCGCCTTAAAGCCAATATGGCTGTAGCTGTGACTCGCATCAGCTGGTCATGTAGCACATCTATTCTCATTCATACGTTCAAATTAAGTTTTACTTGCATTGTGGTTTTAGTAAAACCACACAATCAAAATTTTTGATGAAACATCTATAGCATTGCGTCGCCACGTCGCCTTTCTCCAATCGGTTGGCAGATTTGCCATCTCTCTCGCTATATTCACAACAGTACACGTAACATACGTGTTATTTCAAACATATTGATGCCAAACATCTTGCCAGGTATTTTTAACATAATATTTATAAAAGTAAAGTTTCATATACCACTCTACCTAATTATTAGTAAACCGATTGCGCTTCTAAACCGTCACTTACTATTGAAACGACCGCCTTAAGTCTTACATAATTGAAACAAAACACGAATATATTACAGTGGGTAATACTTGTTATTACACACTCGTTTCAGTAATACGAGGTAATATTCAGTAATAGTCTGAGAGACAGTGGAGCAAACAATTTTGTAATGATAAACTCCCACAAGTTTTAGAGACGTCAATTAATAAATTCAAAGTCTTTGTTAAAAGAAAGTTGATAGAAAAATCGTAATATAAGTTGCAAAATTACTAAGATGATAGAAACCCGTGGGAATGAGCGAACTGCTCTAATTTGAATTGAAATGTCGTTCATGAGTACCATCATCAGACGTACATTAGAATTAGAGTGTGGAAAAGAAAAGAAATATATTATTTGACGATTCAAAAGTGCTGTAATATGCCTACCTGAATAAAGATATTTTGAGATATCTAAGATTAGCTATAACCGTGTTAACCTGGTAATAGGTAAATTGCCTCTTGTAGTTTTTTATACAGCATCGTACCGAAATGCCAACTAATTTTATAGCAAAAGGTCTTTGTTGGTAGTGGTAACAAGTCAAGGTAAGCCTCCCACTAGACCGGACTCAGATAAATGCAAGCTTTCACTATAAATTTAAAAGAAACAGTTTAGGAAGCAAATGCGATTAAGAAATAACTAAAAATTTATTACATTCAATAACAGAATACCCAAGAATTAGTAAAGAACAAAAAATCGTCGAGTTAGAAATAAACAAAGAAATAAAACTAAAAAAATATGAAACCTTATGAATACAGAGAATACAAGGCAAATAATCTAAAAATATTGCGAAAAGTTGGCAAACACATAATAAAGGAAAATAAATCAACGTGATAATAATATATATAATACTAACAATTACATAACTACATTTATTAATAGGTATTACGCAATATACAAAGAATATATTTTACTTAAATAAACCTGATGATGTAAAGCTTTGATTAGTTTAGTTTTTTTTTATTTTAACTTATCATTATTTTAAAATAATTTATTACAATAGATAAGGTAATACTATCGAATACACGGCGTGTTGTACTGCTGTTGAAATTTAGGTTAGTAATTGTTTCCGACATATTTCGTTATTTTTATTTATTGTTTATCTAAAATGTGTTTCAAAACCATTTAACGGACATAGCTACAAAACAATATTTTAATGTAAATAATACATTTTCGACGTGTTCAATCGAGCTATACAAACTTACAGCCGTCTCTTAAAGCAGGTGCAAGATATACAAAACATGAGGTAATAATGATAACCTAGCTTCTAGCTTCATTTGCATAACAGAAGGCGAAAAGGATGTAATTAAGCGTTGCATTTGGAGAGTAAAATCTGTTGTGGGTAATCACCGCCATTATATCATTGAGAGCGACCTTCGCGTGCTCCCCACTTGCGCAAGCTGACTTATTATAGGTGAGCTGTAGCAGCATATCACATGCAACATTGCTAAATTTTTATTTTACTTATCTGGACGGTAAATGGTGCTGGTGATAGCTTTGTTTACAGAGGTTCAGGTATCGAAAATTGCATTATCTAATTTGTCTGAGTCTAAATTGGTGGGAAACTGCATGTTATTGAGTTACCACCTTGGAGAAACCATAAGAGGTAAATTAAGTAAGCGTGTCTTCGTCTAGATAAAAATTGGAATATACTTGGAACAATAAGGTGGAGGTCATCCAATACAATGATTTCATATATTGTACTATAAGAAATGGGGAAAACCGAAATTGTTCCAAATTCCAGAAGACTTGTTAAAATTAACAATTAAGGTAGCCGAATAAGTTTCAATAATAAACTTCTAGAAGACTTTTTTTAATAGCATTCAATCATAAAAATATTAGGATAAATTGAAGGATTTCATAGATTATATCTATATATATATATATAAGTCGGAATCAAATAGTTTTCGGAACGCCAGCGCCATCAATGAGTCACAGGCCGGCGGCGTTCTCGACAGTTCTCGAGTGTCAGTCCACCAGAGCGGTCGACTATTGAAAATGTCGCGCGTTCCTATTAATGTTGATGTGTTTGTTTGCACCTATGTTACCCACCGACGCACACACTTTGGAGGTTGAATTATGGACCCCACTAATGACGATGTTGACGGAAACTATGCTTGCTCCGACATATATTAAAATAACTTTTGTAATTTTATTCATCACCAGTGGTACATTGAAATAATATGAGGATGTATTGGACCATTCGTTTGCTGTAAAGGTCTATTTGAATAAAGGTTTTATTTAACTCGCTGTGAGATTAGACAAACTAGAAAAATATGTAGCCACGTGTTCACCTGCCTGATATTAACTAGCAAGTTCTCATCGGGATTGTTTATCCAGATACTTGAATAGTTTGGCCGGGAGCCAAACGCGGATCTGTTTCGATATCACCTTGGAAGTTTGAAGGAAATCGTTACGGACCGAAGCAACCGAGGGGTTACTTTGCGTTACAATATCAAAGTAATCTGCATTCAAAAATATTTAATAAGATGTTTAAACAAGTCTGTCCGTTGCCGATCAGACTACCACTCGCTAGGAGGGTTACGACGACTTTTTACGTAAACCTCTGAAGTATATTATAACCCAACTAAAAGAGCTCGTGCACTGCGGTTGCCGTATAATTACGTCTTTAAAATTATATTGTCAATATTTAGTGTTATAAATATAATTTTAAAAAGAGCGAAGTACACATGTCAGAAGTATAACTTCTGTGGCAAACAAATTGTCTATATTTATAGAAATCTAAAATTTTAGATTTCCGAGACTTAGAAGAAGGGAAAAACTTCCTATCACCATCCTTACAAAACCAATATAAATATTTTGATTTTTGAATAGATATACAAATTAAGAAAACCTCAGCATAATAAACAAATACAGTGATATAATAGCAATTCCACAAATAAAATAATAATGATCGCTAACAATATTTATACAAATCTAAAACTTTAGATTTCCGAGACTCAGAGAGAGGAGAAAAGGAAGATATGTTAAGAATTTAATTGTCATTAAAATATTAAGAGTCGAAAATCAAATAATTTATTGAAATCTCAAATGATGAATTGTAAATAACAATGCAACGTGCTTTTTGTCAATATTAGAACTCAATTATTAAATTTTGTGTTGGGATATGGTCACCGGAGAAAGTAAAAGACGTGTGTTCAACTTGGAGTACTGATTTAATATAAGGTATTTATTCGGTCGTACAAATACGAAGACGTACGAGTAAGTGATGACGTTGTAATGTTGGCAGGCTTGGATTTTTGTATTACCAACATTTTGTTTTTGAATTTAAAATTTAGAAAAGAGAATATATAAAATGACGAGTGGCAAATTAAAATGTCACATGTTATTTGTAATTATTAAAACTACCTAACCTTCAAACGAATTAACATAAAAAACGCGGCACATCTTCATGACGCTAATCACGTTTCATCCGTAAAAAAATTACCATCGTGCCCTTAAAGAAGTTTCACTTCAGAGATTATATTTTATCGGCATTTACCAAAATTATGAATGTTGATGTTACCATATAATATTCAACGCACTTAACAAAATAAACAACAACTGGTTCAAACATGTTCTCATACTTAAATATCTACTGGTACTGTACCTCCCGTATACGAGAAGTGTCTTTGCCAATGATCCCTTCGTATATTGTACGGTGTTTGATTACAAATAAATATTACTTTGACGGCCTCGCTGGCGCAGTGGTGCGAGTACTCGCCTTGCTAGCAGAGGCCTCGGGTTTGATCCTCGGTAGTGCGAATTTAGAACTGCCTCATTGGTCTAGTGGTTGGCATGTTCGACTACAGACATGAGGTCCTGGGTTCGAGTCCCAGGTCGGGCCAATTCGAAATCGATATTGAGTTTTCTATTAAAATTTTCTCAATATTTACCCGAAGTTGAGAAGTTGGCGGTGTGATCCACCCCCGTGCCTCGGAGAGCACGTTAAGCCGAACGTCCTGCGTCTGATCCGTTGGATTTCCGTCACACTTGTGTACTATGACTGCCAACCCGCAGTGGAGCAGCGTGGTGGGTCTATGTTCTAAAAACCCTCTCTCATATGAGGGAGGAGGCCTGTGCCCAGCAGTGGGACGTTAATGGGCTGCTACTTACTTTACCTTACTTACAGCAAAGTAGTACCTCGCCTCTTACTCAGATTAGCGCGCTTCCATCTTCACTTACCATCAGGTGAGATCACAGTCGAGCGCTAAACTGTCAGCAATAAAAAAAAGACCGCGACTTTGTTACGACGCATTTATACGCCAGCTGCAGCGAAAGGGTTAAGAATATGGTAAAAACAAAACACTATTTCTGTGAAAAAGAAAATGTGCAGTAATTAGAAATAAAAGCGGGGTGTTGACTCATTGCTTTATCGGGGACGGCGGTGCCTTTTAGCGCCATGGCAACGATAAACAGACAAACACACATTAAAGCACGCAACTTATGCAAACGACACAATACAATTTCCCGCAATGATAAATAATTTGATGACTGTATCACTAAGTGAATCATAGATAAATTTTGAATCATAGATCTAAAATTTTTTTTTTTTTTAATTTAAAAAAGGGATACATCTACAATTAGAATTAGAAGGTAACCTACTTACTGGTAGCCTCATCACGCTTATATAATAAAATTACACTAAAGGGGGAAAAAAATGACGTATTACACAGAGTGAAGAACAGAAACATGACTCAAACTAAAACTACAACAACAACTAACTTAAACATTTAATTAATCAAAAGTAACACTAAAGAATATAAAGTAAAAGGAAGCTGAGGAAGATGAAGCTAGTATTGGGCGAAGAAGAATTTTTTCAATTTGTTATTAAATATTGGCAGACTATCGTCCACTATATCGATATCGATAACTTTGCTAATATTATTATATGTTGTTATCATCCTTTTTATGGGTGCTGAATCACCAAGGTTCGTTTTGGTAACGGTGGGATTAAAAAGTAGAAAATTTTTTAGACGAGAGTTCGGCTTGGGTATTTTTAAAGAGATTTTTTGTAGTAAGTTACCAGCATCGACCAAGCCGTTTATTATTTTGTATAAATAGCATAAATCAAGAAATTTTCTGCGGTCAGAAAGTGTCAACAACCTATAATAGCTAGCTTTTTCCTCCAATTTCAATTATTGTTCAAGTAGGCCTTTACAGCACTTTTCGACAAAAGTAATGAAATCGACAAAAATATGTTGATTTTTATTATCTGGTCATAAATATATCTGGCAGATAGACTTCAATAGATTAAGATAATAATGACACATTAATTTGTTCTAGAAAGCGTTAACGACAATATTTTTTTATCTTTAATGTTCTCGGCTGGTTACTATATGTGTATATTTAACAGTTCACAGTCCCTGATCCCGTGGAAATATGTTTGTATACTTTTTTTATTGCACATCAATAAATAACAATTTAACATATTAACTTACTAATAAATGAATGTAGAAAAGGCGGTCTTGTCGCTAAATAGCGATTTCTTCCAGACAACCTTTGGGTTTAAAAAGTAGTGAGTATGGAAACTGATTGGCAATGGCATAAACATACATATTACATATATAACATGAAAATATAAGAATATATATAGCTCATATAATAATTAACTTACATATATTTAAAATATATCTAAATTATACATAAAATAATACATAAAAAAGGTAAGTAGCAGCCCATTAACGTCCCACTGCTGGGCACAGGCCTCCTCGCTCATATGAGAGAGGGTTTTAGAGCATAGACCCACCACGCTGCTCCACTGCGGATTGGCAGGCATAGTACACAAGTGCACTCTCTATTCCTTCACTCTCATAGTCCGATGTGACGGGAATCCGACACGACCGGAGAGAGATCAGGCGCAGGACCGACGGCTTAACGTGCTCTCCGAGGCACGGGGGTGGATCACACCGCCAACTTCCCAACTTCGGGCAAATATTGAGAAAATCTTAATAGAAAACTCAATATCGATTTCGAAATGGCCCGACCCGGGACTCGAACCCAGGACCTCATGTCTGTAGTCGAACATGCTAACCACTAGACCAATGACCAATGAGGGAGAGCAAATAATACATAAATCGTGTAAACTTTAGTCTTTAAAAGAAAATATGATGAAATGGGTTGTCAGTGAGTGATGACGTAGCAATAGCAATTTCAAGTCAATCGAAAGAATATCTTTGAAGATCTTGCCCTAAGTAAGGGTCAACATCGTGGCAATATATATGCTGAATTTCAAATCAGGTAAGATATTTTGACGACGTCCTGATGAGTAAGTGATCTGATGATGTCCTGACCTCCTGGGACAATATAGAAACCTGTTTATATAAGTGTCTTCAGCGTGACAGAAGTCACTGTCCCATATTTTTGGAGACTTCACAAGATCCCACATCCGACCAAGACAGCTCGAAAGACTAAATTCATACAATTGTTCCGCTTGTTAAAATTACCTCGTATTACATTACATTTAATATTACACTATGTTTTGTGTTATTTTTAAGTGTTGCCATTATATTACTCAATAATTCCTAACATTACAGAGCTATCAGTGTTGTCAGCCAACCACGGCAGTGAACCACGACCAGAGGAGGACGAGGATAATATATTTACGTATTAAATACGAGAAGATTCTTGATGATGATTTTTTGTCGTCATCAGCAATCGTTTTTCGGTTGACGACCGCAGCCGACGCACGCGGCGTGACGGTCATTTGTCGGTCAATTGGCCGCGTGGATTTTATATCAGTGCCTTATTGTATGGTGTCTTTATAAAGAAATGAAAAGACCCACATATACATTTGTAGGACTGATAAAAACAATTGGCTTTTGCAATAAAGCTTGATTATAAATAGTATTGATAGTTGATGCGAGAGACGATTGAAAAATTATTCATTTAAAACCACATCACACTTTGTCGTTGGTAGTTATTGAAATACAGTGGTAGCTCGACATAGGAGTTTAATTCGTTCCGCAACCTTGCTCGTATCTTGAATTACAACTGAACTACCTTCCGTTCCAACCTTCAAAATGTCACCAAATGTTATTGCACAAAAACAAAAAAGAGAATGTAAAGAAATACATTAGATATCCTCACTGGTCTTTGCCTTTTTCGCTACATTTTTCTCGCTTTCACCCGTAGGCCGTTTAGAAAAAAACATGTCCAAGAAGGTTTGTTTCTTCCTACCTCTCAGAATGTTCCGGAAATAAGTTAGGCAAGTATCATTAAAAAGGTCAGATGCACGACCTGTTGCAACTTTTTCTGGGTGTTTGTTTTTCCACGAACTATGAAACTCTCTCCCACATTCCTAAGATCTCCTTTATCTCACTTGTAGAAATAACCTCCTCCTCTGACTCCTAAAAACCAATTTCTTGTGACTGTAACTCTTGTATCTCCTCAGTCGTCAGTTCCTGGGTGTGCTCCTCGATGAGCTCGTTCACGTCTCTCTTCCACCTCAAGACCCATGGATTTCCCCAGAGATACTACCGAACCGAACTCGTATCTCGAATTTCGCTCGTAACTAAAAGCAAAAAATCACTTGCTCGTCGGCTCGTATCTCGAAAAACTCGTATGTCGAGGAACCACTGTAATAATAAAAAGTAAAAAGAAAATGAAAAGCAGGCCTAGGTCTCTATGGTGGAATAATACCAATACCATAACTAATAAAAAATAAAAGGAGCATACGTAATATATATGTCGGCGAATAGGAGAGAAGTAAGCCTAAATCATAGGGGCGTTGGGGTCTCCGCCGACATAGTCATTAATCACATCCATAATTTCCATACTGTGGGCATTTGTGGGTAACGTTGATGCAATCAAACACTTTATTAATTAACTGAGATTATACTGTTCAATCACTTAATGTTCCCTATATCAATTTACACAAACTCATTAATAATAATAGCCAGGAACACGACAGTTTCAAAAGTCGACCGCTCTGGCGGCCCGTCACCCGAGAACTGTCGAGAGACACGCGCCAGATTGTCACTTATTGACTCTGCCCCACGCCGATAGGCAGATGTTCCACAGACTATTGCACTCCGACATATATGCATAAATACAGAACAACCTAGATGTAAGAAAAACTAAGGTACAACAATAAACGCCGATCGATCAATCGGTGATGTACTTATTGACGAAGTTCTATTTTACTTGTGTTTTAAAAGATGATAAAGCCTTTGTTATCCCTCGAAAAAATTCATTCCAGAAACGAACTGCACTGACTCCAAATGATTCATTTTTAAAACCTGTGTGACCTGTGTGTGTTTGCTGACTGTACCCTCGTACAGTCAGCAAAATGCTTGAACAAATAATTGAATTTTGCTTTAAATATACAAGAGCAGATATTGTAGAGAATTGAGAAAAGCAAACAGATAATTCACAAACATCTCCTTTCGCGGATTGAAAACTATTCCAGTTTTGAACGATAAAATGATTAGTGTGTGGAAAAATTTGCGAACGCCGAAAATAAAGCGTATGCAAGTGTTCATGAGACGGTCAAACTTATTTATGATCAGATCAATGTTTACTTTATTAATCAACACAAAAAAGGGATAAAAGAAAAAACAATCGCTTAACATAATCTAGATTTAGTGTAGAATTGGGCGGTTTTATATATATAGCGATCTCTTCCAGAAAACCCTTGCGATTAGAGAAGAGTCAAAGAACTGTACTTAGCAGAAGACTCAGACAGAAGCTCTTCGAACAGTGCTTGTTGCCAGTCATTGGGCTATGCTCGGAGTTTCTCTACGCGATCAAATCAGAAATGAGGAGATCCGTAGCAGAACCAAAGTCACACAGCCCTACGAATCGCGAACCTGAAGTGGCAATGGGCGGGGCACATAGACCGAAGGTGCTAGAGTGACGACACCGCACCGGGCGGTGCAGTGTAGGGAGACCCCTCACAAGGTGGACCGACGACATAAAGAGGGTCGCCGGTAGCCGCTGGAGGCAGGCGGCGCAAGACCGGGCCTCGTGGACGTCATTACGTGAGACCTATGTCCAGCAGTGGACGTCCATCGGTTGAAGCGGCGGTACTGAGCAGTGGGACGTTAATAAATAAAAATATTGTGAAACACTAAATATCCGACGCAACGTTGCAATTAAAATGATGCATTGTATCGTATTACAGTAACGCAGCACAAACATGGCGCACTCTGATTTCGTGGTTAAAGAATTAATTCTCATGAGAATTTAAAAAACAAATACGCTGAAAATGGGACACAATATTTAAAATACATTGGACGTATGCAAATCTATGTTCTTAATACACAGTAGTATAAAAACACAATGAAATAAACTATAAAGCTTAAGTTAATTGATACCTTAAGGTATCTTATTTCTAATGTAGTCCTCTTGGCTTTAGTCCGTTTATTTTAGAAGACTTTTGAGTCATATTGACTATTTGAACGGCTACATACCACGATGGCGTTTTTTAATTTTGCCGATATTTCGACCCAGTTGCATGGATCGTGGTCACGACGATACTGCTGTGGTCGGTTGTGTCAAGCTGTCAAGGGCAGAATCTGTCTACCCTACGTCTGATTCTTTTATTTTTCACGGCACCCACATCCATTTGTCGGCATACTACACTCACAACGTCACGTTTTAATTTTGAAAAATTGCGTCGTTTGTTCATTTGGCTTAGCTTCAAATAGTCAATATGTTAATAAACCACGAAATTTTAAGTTTAAAACAGACTTTTGAGTCATTACAACGTATAAATTGTGCTAAAATTATTTGATAATCACATTGATATTGTGCACTGGGGATTTGAGTTCAATTACCGATAGGATAAATCACATCATCTATTCACGTAGATTCAGTAATCTCTGATTCTGCCGAGATTTTAACCACAATTTTTGTAATGAAACAACTAGAATCTAAACCAAATCTTTTCATCATTTCAATAACCTTTCGTGCAAGAAAGGTTATGGCAACAGGCGTTAAAGATTTTATTTCTTCTACCAAAACCGAATGAATTGTAAATATGCCAATGAATAAGTATTTTCTAATTTATATTATCATTGTGACACGATGGTTTCTACCATTACAAGCTTTTATTATATGGCAAAGAAAATTGCTTTTTGCCATTTGTATAAGTTTGGATTTGTGGGAGGTTTCAGTCGCGTCATGTCCTACCAGAAAAGACGTCCATAAATCAAAGAAACTATGAGAGGTATATTGACATTTACTAGGTCAACATGTTTCCACTTTAGATGCTATCAACACTTCCCATCTGACCCGTCAGAGAAAAAAAGTACCTGCTAACTAGTTATCGCATTTGCTATCTTAGACTTCTTTAATAAATCTTCTTTCAAAAAGTGGTCTCAGCCTCTTAAAGTAAACAAACTATCACAACAATTTCTTCGACATATCTAATACGAGGAAGTGCAAAAACACTTCAACTTTCAATACCTGTTGTAGCTCAGTCAATTATAGCTATCAGGAATTATTGAGAAATTGTGAAACGTACAGACAATAGGAACATCGGCTATGAGAACGAGCTTGTCGTGGAATTTATATCGAATTTCCATAATAAAAACCGTGTAACGTAAATATTTTAAAATATAACCAATTTATTTATTAGATTGATGCTCTTTCAAATTAGACTCGTCTTTGATGCTGCTGGTAATACGATAATCTCGTAAAAGGTAAAATATCTTTTCACGTTTTAATGCAACGCAAATTTTTACCAGTAAAATGTCTGATCTAGTAGAGTTTTCACTTTCCATCAGTCCAGATGTAAAGACATAAGCCGGAACTTTCGAGAAGCGTTTGCATAACCAAAGAAAATGCCCTTTAGGAATACTAATTGCTTAAACAGTTTTTTATCGACATTCCAATTGAAGGCAGTTTATTTTTTACAAGACTACTGCCTGCTTCTGTAGAATCGAATCGCTTCCCTAATCGGGCAATTGTATATTACGAATGACAAACTAAAACTTTAGAACAACCTTTCTTAACAGCAATAACTGGATAGACACTACATGGAAAGTGGTTTTTGACTGTTGGATGTTGTAGGGCTTAAGTTCTTCACAAATTGGCTACTCGGTTTAACTCCTAATATACTTCATACATATCTATATATATCTTTAGTTCTAGTGACATAAAATATAGATTACATTTAAGGGACCAATGTCATTCGACAATTTGGTGAAGCTTTTTTTTTATGCTGGGAAATGCATTTACGCACTCCGACCGTGGGGTCAGGAGTGTGGGACTCCGCGAGGGGGAAGAACTCGCAATACCCACTAAAACCTACCGGGACCGTCGTCAACCACGAGTGGGGAGCCAGAGGCTCGTTGAGGCATTCCTATCCGATCCCTTGGTTGTAGTCAGCTCACAGATATTCCACAGGGGGTGGAGTTGCATGAACCTCTGCCTCCTGTTTCCTACTCCCCTTGGTCTGGGCTGCAGTGTCCCAGCGGTATTCACCCTCTCCCTTTGTCGTGCCTCCTTAAGCGAGATGATAGTCTCACAAAAGGAGGCAACCGCTCTCCAGGCCTGCTCACCAATGAGCATTGCATCTATAATATTAGCCAGTGAGAGGTCTGTGCCGATCAGCTACGGCCACCATACGGCTGCCCCAGGCGGGACATTTTGCCACCGTATGGTAAGCTGTATCTAACGAGGCACCACACTCGTAATAGCTGGCCGACGGCTGACAGCCAACAGTTTGATACAGGTATTTACCGAAGCAACCATGACTGGTAAGCACCTTTTTTTTTTTTTTTTTTTTTTTTTGGTAAGACGGGAAAAAAATCCTCAATAGGATACCGGGACGCCGCGGACGTCCCGGTTATGCCGGACTCTTACCGGCTAAAAACGACCCGCCATCCTACGCACTGTCACAATGGCGGCGCTACAGGTTAGCTATAGAGTAAAACTGCGCGCGCCGCCGTGACTCCCCGTGAGGGGCCCCTACCTTGATCCTAAGGATCGAGCTACCTATGGGGCAGCGCGAAGGCGCGCCGCCCGACAACCTACGGAGCCTCGCTACGTGGGACGACGGCCTCCGCGGTCCGCCGTCCCAGAGGCTAGTGCTAAGGGGGAAGACGGCGGTCCTGGACCGCACGCCTTCTCGCCGGACGCCTACGACGGAGGGCGTGGGCGGCGGGATCCGCCTCCCGACGCCGCTCCGCGGCCTCTTTCAGCGACATCACCTCGTCGCTAAAGGAGGCCACCGCACTCCAACACTCCCTCCGCTCCACCATCGCTCGTACGACGGTGGGCAGAGAGAGGTCGGTCGACCCTAATACGGCCACTAGGGCAGATCTCTGTCTATCCCAACTGGGGCACACCGCAAGCGTGTGCTCCGCCGTGTCCACGGCGGATCCACACTCGTGGCATTCCTCAGTGGGCTCCCTACGGGCCACCCGGCATAGATACCTCCCGAAGCACCCGTGCCCCGAGAGGATCTGCGCCAAGTGGAAAGTGATCACGCCGTGACCACGCGACACCCACTGACCAAGGAGACTGGTAAGCACCTATACCAACCTGTAGGAGAGCGATCCGTGCTCTCTGCCCAGCCACTTATCCAGATGAGAGCGGATCGCCCCTACTATAGCCACGCCCGCCACTGGGGACCCGAGATCCTCCTGCCTTTGGGTCAAAGCTCTGTCAGCTAGAACCCTAGAATTTGGTGAGGCATGGCATACGTCCAAAAACCAAATTTCTCTCTTATTAGGAAACTGTGAGTGTGTTGAACCAAAAAATGTTATGCAATCCTTTCTCTTTATATAAGCAATACAAAGGAAGCGAACATTTCGCCCGTCTCTAATATAGCCATGATTATAACGTCCACAAGTCAATAAAACATGTAAATAAAACCAATAGGTATTTTTTTATAATACAATATCTAGTCGATCGAAGGTCGTCCGCGATACACAAGAATAGCACTTGAATCTTATCGGAGGCATTAATATCAATGATACGATATCAGTGCAGAACGTTTTAAAATACATAGACATCATCATCGAGTGTTATTTGCACGTCACAATCATAATACGCAGTCGCATAATAAGAATAAATAGCGTATCGGATACTATTGTATTGCGATCGCACATTCAATACGTCTGTTATGAAAACATAATGAATACGACGTTGGCGATCGTACACAAACAAAAAAACTGCAATTTGATAATACGCCTCATTCCCTTCGGGGTAGGCAGAGACAACGTCCTTCCACTTGCCACGATCCTTGCATATCTCCTTCGCTTCTTTCATTCTCATTAAACCTTTCATACAAGTGCGTCAGTTTAAATTACTCTTGACTTGGCCCTTATTTAAAATGTCCTGGATTTGATCCAGGACTGTTCGCCTTGCTCTTCCCCTTCCAACTTTCGCTTACTTAAATTTACCGTGCCGGAAACCCAGGATCTCTGCTAATGAACCAAATACTTATAGCATTGCGATAGTGAGATCATCCAAAGCAAAATGTGTATGTGATGCAAAACCCATGCATTTCTTATGGTTCTTTTAACCAGCAACACTTTGACTAAGACGACGGGGTTTACCTAACTTAGATGAGCCGTAAACTTTACTAAAATTGATTTCAGTACGCGCACGTGTAACTGTAATATCCCCGACATTATTGGACAGTCTCCTTCAGTTGAAAAAATGAAAATAAAGTAATAGACAATGAGGCAAGAGATTCCAATACAGCAGTTACAGCAATCGGGGTCACCCATTAGGGTCGGCGTCAGCCGAAACCGCATTCGAACTAGTTCTGTTGACCGGCGTTGTATAACGGTTGCGGGCATTCTATCTCTATTTGCAACAATCTCTTGCGTTTATAGCATGGCAGGTTCAAAAAGTTTATTTTTAGCAACAGACTTTTTACTATTGACAACGGCGTTGTTTGCCTTGAAAGCGTTATTAAAATAAAAATACCAAAAAAGTTGGTTTCAATTTTTAGGACCTTCGTCTGGTCCTTCTAGTCCTTAAACTCTCTGGATTAGCTTCGTCGTCGTCGTCCACCAGGATTTGTAGTGAAAAATTAGAAAATTGTCTAATAAGACAATATACCATAATACATATCTCCTTCGCTTCGTCATTCTCATCAAACCTCTCATACAAGTTCGTCCTTATTTAAAATATCCTGGATTTCTTCCAGGTACGTTTGCCTTGGTCTTCCTCTTCCAACTTACCCATTCACTCTTGACTCAAAAATATTTTTGTCAGTCTTTTTTCTTTCATTGTTTCTACATGCCCAAACTCTAAGCATACCTTCCTCAATTTTAGTCACTACATCTTCTTTTATACCATAATAACAATTCTAATTTAAATCTTATACTCAGGTTACACAGACTGTTAAGGTGGTATAACTCCACCTTCACAGAAAAGACATTCCGGACATCTTTCATAGAGCCATCGTGATGGTACGCTTACAATGATAGTGTCTGTGATTGTATAACAGTAAAATGCTGACATGTATGATAAAATATACATATAACAATATTTGAATATTACGTTGGACAACAGAAGATATAAACAATTCTGTATTGTGTTGAGTCCTTAACAAAATTTTCGATTATGAAACCATTACTAAACTTTTTGGAACATTAATGGAAAAGTTAGTGTAAAATTTCCACGTAGGCAACCTGAGTCAATACGTTATCTTGTATTTGCTGTAGAATACATTTACTTTAAGTTTGTACGAGACGTGTAAAGTGTTTTCATCACTTGCACGGTGTGGATGCAGTTGGCAGTGACTTTGACCGGCGCGTCGCGGTGTCTGCCTGCCGACGATCGCAACACAATGGCAAGGTCATGTAACTCTTTTAACGAGTTTCTACAATACTTTTTACCAGCCACGTAGACCTTTTACAGAAAAAACATGTTGCGAAACCTCAAAATTTATCGCTTTAAGCAGACAGACAATTTATCGTTTAAAGAAACTTCTCATATTCTACACATTTACTGCATACTAGCTAGACACCCGCATTACTCTCGATCCTGTGGAAATGTGGGGAAATACCGAGAGGTTTATTCGCGAAAGTCGTTGTGGTATAAAAGAAGAAGCAGTGACTAAAATTGAAAGGTATGCTTAGGTGGTTTGGACACGTAGAGAGAATGAAAGGAGACTGACAAAAAGGTTTCATGAGTCAATAGTGAAAGGGGAAGACTAAGGCGAACGTTCCTGAATCAAAACCAGGACATTTAAAATAACTTTAATGAAAAGTGTAATGAGAATGAAAGAAGCGAAGGAGATATGCAAGGATCATGTCAAGTGGAAGGACGTGGTCTTTGCCTACCCCAAAGGGAATCAGGCATGATGATATGCATGTATGCGAAATAACTTATATTAGAAAAACCTAACATTTAGATCGAACTCTTTGAACTGATTGCAAAGAAAGATGGCCACAAACCTTTTTTCTTAATTAACGATTGATATATAAGTATAGTGAGAGTGTGGTCTACTAGTAGCAATTGAAAAATATGTTACAAAATCATCGCATTCTTTCCAAATATTAAAAAGAATCACACTCGTAATTATAAAACTCTCACCGGCATTAGTGTAATATTTAGCTATTGTTACACAATTTCATATAATCGCAACTCAGTTTGCTGTAGACGAAAATTCGTTTACGTAAGCGACGAGACAACAGTTTATTAAAATATTGTCTTCATCATACCTTATTTTCAATGACGAAAGTGCCACAGGGCTTTCAGATTAAATGACATCAATGACTTGAAATTTTCGACGCATGCGCGCTTTATATGTCCAAATATTTGGCAATTTGCTTTGCTGCGTCATCAAAATTTGTTGTATTATTTCTTCTTCACTTAATTCCTCTTATGATTCATTATAACTTATTTTCCTTTATTAATTTAGCATATTGTGTTTCAAAGATTTTGATTGCATATCTAGTCTTTTTGTCATAAATGAATGGATAAACAACTTGTTGTTTAGTTAAGTAGTCAAAGAGAGAACGGATAATGAGCTATTCGCAGTGAAACACTGAAAATATTTAATTGAAGTTTTTTTTTTTATTGCTGACAGTTTAGCGCTTGACTGTGATCTCACCTGATGGTAAGTGGTGATACAGTCTAAGATGGAAGCGCGCTAATCTGTTAAGAGGCGTTATACCCCTTACGGTTTCTACACAGCATCGTGCCGGAACACAAATCTCTTTGTTTGGCGGTACGTTTTTGCTGGTAACTAGCCACGGCCGAAGCCACCCACCAGTCCAGACTCAGACAAATTAGAAAATACAATTTCCTAATTTTGTCCTACCGGGGATCGAACCCGGGACCTCCGCTAGCAAAGCGAATACTCGCACCACTGCGCCAGCAAGGCCGACAAAGTATTTATAAGTATATTTTATATGTAAAATAATTAGCCTAATTTATAAAAATGCTATTCAAATGTGCACAGCTAATGTAGAGTAATAAAAAAAACACACAGACCTTTTTGTAAACTTTCAATAGCTGAGCCTGTATATTTTGTTACAGATGTTTTTGAACTTTATGAAAAAGTTTTTTAACTAGTCTATCAGTTCTTCCAATCTATTAAAAGTCCACAAATATTTAATACTACATTACTTCAGAACGCTATATTTATTATTCACAACACTTTAATTACTTATCACTTTACTAATTTCAACATTTACTATTAAAACATAATGACAGTTCACTGCGTATACATATTAGAAAACTTGTTGTATGTACATAAAAACATTGACTCTTTTAATAAAAAGAGTGAATGTACATCATATAACTTACGAAACCAAAACAAACTTGTTATAAATTCTAGTAGGCTGCATAAGATTAACAACTCATTTAAGGGTAACTGTATACGTTTCTATAATAAACTCCCACAAGACGTTCTAAAGATGTCAATTAATAAATTCAAAGTCTTTGTTAAAAGAAAGTTGATAGAAAAATCGTATTATAATTTGCAAGAGTACTTAGACGATAGAAACGCCTGAGAGTGAACGAATTGCTCTAATTTTAATTGAAATATAGTAAACTAATATGATATTGTAATGATGATGATAACAAAAAAAAAATACCCGACTGAGTTTGTTGTGGGTAAGGAACCCTCGTAACTTTAGATTTTAAGCCGTTCTTGAGTACCATCATCAGAGTGTGGAAAAAAATTATAATTTGACGATTCAAAAGTGCTGTAATATGCCCACTTAAAGATATTTTTGATATGATTTTGATTTAAAAAACATAACAGAACTGCCTTGTGTATCTTTACCTGAGTTTTTATATGGCTTCTCCGTGGTGGTGCGAAACATCGGTAAAGATATACGAAAGGGCACGAAAGAGCGCTTCCGTTTCCTTTTAAATAATAATTGCAGTAAACTAATAATTATACTACTTTCGATTTAACAATCCATCTCCCAATTAAGATTTAAAAGGGAAATAGATGAAGGAGAGTGTGAACTAAGTTTAGAAAAAGAAAAAGCAAAGGTTTCCATAGCAACCAATGTACATGACGAAGGTACATGTAGCAAGAACAGCGTACAACAAACAGGCATTAAAGAGTTGTTTGCACGGCGTCACAATGAGTGTTTTGCACACAATTTACACAAGTGTCCGATACGCGATTGTTAGTGGGAACTGATATCGCCAAATGCACGATGTTTCATTTATTAAATACATTGCACACCGTCAATATAACTCGAGAACTCAATGATTCAAAACGAGACCATTATTGCTATGACACTTATAAAATCATAGCAGGAATATCGAAAGCAGATGATCTTTATTTTCAACCCGTTCTAGCTGTAATAGTAAAGGTAATGAAAGTAGCAGCTTTCAAATTTTGCAATTTTGGTAACAGGCATCCTCACTCATAGAAGGATTTTTAAAACATAGAACCATTACACTGCTCCAATTACTCGTGGGATATGCAGGATTCCTCGTCGTCGTCGTCGCCGCTTCAACCGATGGACATTCACTGCTGGACATAGGTCTCACGTAATGACGTCCACAAGGCCCAATCTTGCGCCGCTTGGCTCCAGCGGCTACCGGCAACCCTCTTTATATCATCGGTCCACCTTGTGGGGGGTCTGCCCAGCATAGCCCTCTCCATCGCACGCTGAGTGACTCTGAGCTTCCGCATAAGGCCCATAGTCAGCGACCACGTCTCAGAACCGTAGGTCATCACTGGCAACACGCACTGTTCGAAGACTTTGGTCTTCAGGCACTGAGGGATATTGGACGAAAAAGTCTTCCGGAACTTCCCGAACGCTGCCCAACCGAGTTGGATTCGGCGGTTGACCTCTTTCTCGAAATTGGACCTACCTAGCTGGACTATGTGTCCCAGGTATGTATACTCGTCAACAATTTCGAGTGTAGAGTTCTCAACGATGACTGGGTGGAGCGGAACATGGATATTGGACATAACTTTCGTCTTATCCATGTTCATTTTTAGGCCCACCTGTCGAGAAGCTCTGCTGAGGTCATCGAGCATTGCATTGAGATCTTCCAGAGTCTCTGCCATAATGACCACGTCGTCGGCAAACCGTAGATGAGTGATGTACTCGCCGTTGATGTTGATGCCCAGTCCGTTCCACTCCATAAGCTTAAACAGGTCCTCCAACGCCGCAGTAAAGAGCTTCGGGGAGATAACATCTCCCTGTCGCACTCCACGCTGCAGTTGGATAGACTCTGTGCTTTGGTCCTGTATACGGACTGACATGGTGGCGTTTTCGTACAAGCACTTCAACACGTGTATGTACCGGTAGTCAATTCGGCATCTCTGTAAAGATCTCAACACGGCCCATGTTTCCACCGAATCGAAGGCTTTCTCATAGTCCACGAACGCCAAGCAAAGTGGCCGATTATACTCCTCGGTCTTCTGTATAATCTGCCGCAGCGTAAAGATGTGGTCTATGGTACTAAAGCCTTTTCGGAATCCGGCTTGTTCGGG
>JACTOM010000912.1:6333937-6415925 GCA_015832385.1 Elymnias hypermnestra | reverse complement strand
TCGGACTATGAGAGTGAAGGAATAGAGAGTGCACTTGTGTACTATGCCTGCCAATCCGCAGTGGAGCAGCGTGGTGGGTCTATGCTCTAAAAACCCTCGCTCTTCGGAGTGAGGAGGCCTGTGCCCAGCAATGGGACGTTAATGGGCTGCTACTTACTTACTTACTCATAGTCAGTGAGAAACCATAGCTGGGTGACACTTAAGTTTAAAAAAATAGTGTATATTGTGTAGGATGGGTGATAAGAGAGGCGACCGTGCCCCGCTTGCGAGGAAACAACGCAATGAAATATATTAAGCAATTGCGATAAGAAACAACCGGGTCAAGTTCTTGTGGAATTAAGAAAGTTTATACATTTAAAATAAAGTATAAACAGTACTGAAGACTGCATTTGATGAGGTTATTCAGAGTAAACGAGTATGCAACATATGTTTACTTGTGTTAAAAACGCTTTCTCATGCAATTTTGCACGAAAATGATCCGTTTATAACTTGTTAATTGGGAATGTTTGAACGAATTATATTTGTAATAATTTTAAGAAACTAATGCTGATGATTATTGGTAAGATAGGTTTTGAAGCCAGTTAACCATATAAAACTGTATGTGTTACTACTGAGTTTCACCTGTTTCTAGAAACTACTTTCCGTACCGGTGGTGGATTCGTTACTAACAGACATACAAATAATAGTAAAAGAGCTTATTTGACAACATTCTTAGATTTCGAAACCTTGTTCTCATATTTTTAACTTGCTAGATACAAGTTTATATTTTTAGAATTAACCCTGCAAGAAATAGAAAGATGTTGAAATAGAAAGGTGTCTGTAAGAAATGAAAGGTGTTTCTGCAATAAATAGAAAGATATTTCTGCAAGAAATAGATATTTCTGCAAGATATAAAAAGCAGTTTTTGCAAGAAATAGAAAGATATTTCGGCAAGAGTTAGAAAGACTTTTCTGCAAAAAAATAGAAAGAAGTTTCTGCAAGAAATAGAAAGACATTTCTGCAAGAATTAGAAAGATTTTTCTGCAAGAAATAGAAAGATATTTCTGCAATAAATATAAAGAAGTTATTGCAAGAAATAGAAAGATGTTTTTGCAATAAATAGAAAGAAATTTCTGCAAGAAATCCAACTTAATTCCGCAATAATTAGAACCAGTTGAAATTCAGATGTCAATTCTGAGGGTTTCGTTATACCAATGGACAAGAGTTAATTGAGCCTGGCCTGATCCTGGAAGACAAAGAACTTTGAACTACCAATAACTACTCTATACTACAATACTAATAGAATACAATCTCTATACACCTATTTTAATATAATGCTAATAGGCTTAATACGGTTCACGTGATAACGCCTACCCAACTCGTTTTTAATAACCATTAAATGTTATCGGTGTACCTTCGTGGCTGAGAGCTATTTTCACAGAGTCGTAACGCTGCGAAAGGGCGATATACAAAGTGATGTTTAAGTTAAGGGGTAAAACTGGTGATATACCTTTAAAAACATAACAAAGATAACCGCGACAGGCCATAAAAACTTCGGAATTAATTAATTGTTCGACGAATAGACACGCGACGGTGTTTCTTTTGGATTTTTCTCAAAACAAAGCGATCAAACACCAATCTATATACGAGTATAATATATAAATCAATTGCTGTTCGTTAGCTTCTCTAAAACTCAAGAACGACTGGAATGATTTGGCTAATTTTGAATTATTTGTGAACGTCCAGGGAAGGTCTAAAAGGTGACTAAATATAAAAAAACGCTTGGAATACATACAAACATAGCATCACGTCTCATTCCCTTCGGTATAGGCAGAGACCACGTCCTTCCACTTGCCACGATTCTTGCACATCTCCTTCGCTTCTTTCATTCTCATTAAACCTTTCATACAAATTCGACGGTTTAGAGTACTCTTGACCTGGCCGTTACTTAAAATGTCAAGGAACGTTCGCCTTTGTCTTCTCCTTCCAACTTTCCCATTGACACTTGACTTGATTAATCCTTTTTGTCAGTCACCTTTCGTTCCTTCTGTCTACGTTCGAAAACCATGTAATCATACTTTTCTCGATTTCAGTCACTACATCTTCTTACGTTCTCTTGTCACACTATTTCATGGAATGTTTAACGTACCAGTACTTATCACCTCCGACAAAATTTTCCTCAATTCAAACCCGATAAACATTCGGAAACCTTAAAACAACCATTACTAATCTAAAATTACTAATTAACTTAACGATTTCAAATATACGTGACTTTATTATCGGCACCTCAATAAATTATGTCACTCGAAGTAAAACATCACTGACACACGTTGAAAAATTACTAAATTTGGATTATTTGATAACATTTAAATGGGACAATTTATAATGTTTACATAAAAGTATTTTTACAAATAAAATGTAACGTTTATTTTGTAAATTATCATATATTACATAGGGAGTGATCGCAATAAAATATTATATTGATGATAGTAAAGACTACTTTATTAGAATTACTAAAATAACTCAGTCTGCTTTCAAGCCTAAAATATTGGGACGGAGATAAAGTAGACGTTGGACAATGATATGCTGCTTTTTATTGTGAAAATAAGACTTGAAGAGGTTGAAACAGGGGATGAAAAGGACTGACCTTTCACCTTACACAGGTCCTTTCAGGGCATGGTTGTTTAGGGAGGTACCTGGGTCGGGTCGCGAAGAGAGAGATGACGGAGGAATGTCACGATTGTGGTGCGGTGGAGGACACCGCGGCACACACACTCGCTGTGTGTCCGCAGTAGGCCGACCGCCGAGCCGAACTGGTAACAGTTCTCGGGGACGACTTCTCTCTGCCTGCCGTGGTCTCTTTTTCCGTGGACGTGTCAGACAGAAAGACGGAGATGCGATCCAGCGATACGGAGACGGGGGGTTGTGCGCAGACGGTTAGCCTCTGGGCAATGGGTGCGTGACTTATTGCCCCTTTAGAAGGATTCCGAGATAGGACAGGTGGCATGCCACTAGAATAGAAGGAATACAAAGAAAGGAGCCCTGTTGACATATCGTCAACGAGAGTGCGGATGTATTCCGATCCCGTGCTTTCGCCAAAGAATGTAGGTTTTAGCCGGTAAGAGTCCTGCATAACCCGTAACACCTTCCCCCTTGGCGTTGCGGGTATCCATGAGGATTTCCCGACAAGAAAAAAGGGGGATGAAAAGGACGAAAAAATTTGAGGTAATAGATAAAAGGTTTCATTATAATAAATATATTTTTGCTACTACTACTATTCGCTTTGTGTCTTCTAAGATTTTCGTGCTTTTTTATTCATTTGTGCGCTATTACGTTTATTCTAGTTACATATGCTCTTGAGTAACCAGTTAAAAGCAATTGAAAAACAAGCCCTTAATTAATATGATAAGACCGTAGGGCCATCGTGAAGACCTTGCGATGTACTAGCAATCTTTAATATTTTTCCTCATCAGTAGTTAGACCTTGGCAGAGCGATTTACTGAATTTCCAATACGTTAAACGTTTTATCCTATATAAAAAGAACACGCCTATCCAAACATAAGACGACACCGGTTTAATAACAATTAAGGTAAAGGTATTTAGCGACCTATTAACGTCCCACTGCTGGACACAGGCCTCTTCTTTAGAGAAGGTTTTAAAACAATGGCTCGAAATGCTTTTCCTCTGTTGTTGGGAAGCCTATACATAACCCAGAGTTTCTCCAGGAATACACAGCTATCCTCCATAACAATCAAGCACGTATGTAATTTTTTTTAATGTCTAATCCCCATTAAAACTTATCGTCCTCTAAATTTTACACGGTGGTAAGAGAGGAACTAAACAGGAACTGATGGAAGCTGATTATCCAGTTCAGTCCAGGTCAGAGAGATTAGTAATCAAACAGCGTACATTTTTACATCGTTTTATACTTCATGTTATGTTTAAAATAAGGTTATGACATAAGACAATGACATAGGAAAGTTAACTTAAATAAAGGTGCACACAAGTTTTTTTGTGTATGTTTATGTTTTTGTATCTGTAAGCAAGTTTCCTTGCTCTACAATGGACTTATGCTTAATTTCACCAACATAAAGGGAACCCTTAGATATAGAAACAATCCCATTATCTTAAAGTTTTAGAAAAGGTTGCAAAAAATCCATGCGTCTCACCACTCTCTCACTCTCTCTCATTTCAACCGATAGACGTCCACAGCTGGATATATGTCTCACCTAATGATGCCCACTGTGCCCGATCTCGTGCCGCCTGGCTCCAGCAGCTACTGGCGACCCTCTTTATGTCGTCGGTCTACCATGTGGGGGGTCTGCCTACACTGCGCCTTCCGGTGCAGTGTCGACATTCCAGCACCTTTGGCCCCCAACGTCCATCGCTCCGTCGGACTATGTGCCCCGCCCATTGCCACTTAAGCTTCGTGATTCTTAGGACTATGTCGGTGACTTTGGTTTTTCTACGGATCTCCTCATTTGATCGCGTAGGGAAACTCCAAGCATAGCCCTCTCCATCGCACGCTGTGTGACTTATAGCTTTCGAATGAAGCCAATAGTCAGCGATCACGTTTTAGATCCGTAGGTAATCACTGGCAACACGCACTGTTCGAAGACTTTGGTCTTCTGGCACCGAGGCATATTGGAAGAAAAAGAAAAAAGATCATAATCGCACGTTTTTGAGAAAAAGGCTACATCAAGCAACAAAAGATTGACAAGTAAGCAAGCAGGTTTACTCATAGTTATTTTCCAAGGCCAATATTAATGATCTGCCAGTCTGCCGTTGAAACAGAAACTCATATAAATCTGTGTCACTGTCTGCTTCTGATAAATCGCGTTTTGTTAAATTGATGGATGCCGACCCGTCCGTCGCATCTGCTACGTGACACATACCAAACTAATAGTGATATCTCGAAACAATGATTCCATATAAATAACATGCGACAAATAATTGTTCAGTGGGATATCTTTATTCCAGAAGGCCTTTACAGCAGCTTCAAATCGTCTAAAGCTGATCTGAGAAGAATTCACTTAGTCAGATGTCCTTTTTCATCATCGTCTTTATGGTCTTCGTTTTGCTAATTTTGGACGTGGGGGATAGGGGAGTCTAGATCGGGTGCAGGTGCTCACCGGACACGGCTGTTTCGGGAAGTACTTGCATCAGATTGCTGGCCGAGAGGAATCGTCTATTTGCCATGAGTGTGGTGGCCCAGCGTGGGGCCCTCAGCGACATCTTCTGGTGTCACTGATTGGAGTTGAACTCTCGCTGGCTTGCATAGTAAGTGCGATGGTCGCCAGCGAAGCAGGGTGGAGAGCCGTAGCCACCTTTTGCGAGACTGTCATCTCCCTAAAGGAAGCTCGGGAAAGGGAGCGGGAGTTGGCTCTTGACGCCCCTGCAATCCGTCGCAGAAGGCTTGGGGGTAGAAGGCGTGGCTATGCGCGCCTCCTCCCACTGACTTGAAACTCGATTCGACTTCATCCGGGACACCATATTGGATTGCGCAAGCGAGCCGCTGGTGTCCCACTTGAGGATGACGAGGGCCCGCTGGGTTTTAGTGGGTATTCTACTAGACAGTGAGTCCCACACTACCGACTAGTCAGAGTGCTTGTTTTACATATTCCGATTGGGCGGTGTGCGTAAAAGCCCAGCGATAAAAAAAGGCAGTCTGGATGATGATTACGTCATCGGTAATTATTTACTTTTTCACAAAAATTTAAATAAAATCTAATCTCTATCCTGAAACTATATTTCTATTTTAAAAATTATAATTATAATATTAAAAAAATACATTTAAAATTGAAAAATATTTAAGTAAGCATGGGGGGAGGGGGTAAGAGGTTTGCATACTTTTGCTGACAAGGTGGATGTGGGGAATTGTAATACATCTGCTTATACGTAATATTTGAACGGCCCCTTTACAATATAAGTTCTGATGATATAGTTTTGTTTGAAGTGTAATGACAAAGTGCTAACCTGCCAAACGATAACAAACTTTGGCACGTCTTTGCTTATAAAGTTGTATGAAGATCTGTCGATAGCTGGACAAATTGAACACACAGTACATTTGTCCTTTCGGTAATTCATCCGGAAACCTTCGAGACAGCAGCGAGTTCGCGTACTATTATACCAGAATTCAATTCTATGTACTATCTAAATCTCCGGGTGACCAATTGAGCAAACTTTGAATTGCCTATTTAGTAATCTGTAGTTGATAAAGTCAACATCATTTCCTTTCCGTTTTCCTACTAAGTGGAGTTTGCATGCTTTGCATTTCTACATTCACACCCCTTACACACATATCCTCTTTCAAAAAGTTCATCTACACTTTTTTTGGTCGCCCTCTTCCGGCCCTTACCATCATATTTAGGGCCCTCTTGCATACATGGCTATCCTCGCTTCTCATAACGTGTCCATACCAGGATAGCCTTTCACGCCTTAACCTTTCAGTCACGGGTGCTATTTTCATACTTCCTCTAATGTATATTAATCTTTCCTAATCTTGTCTACTTTTGTCCCTCCACACACCCATCTCAATATTCGCATCTCCGCTGCATACAATTTCCTGTCATTCTTCGCTTGTGGCACAGCACTCTGATCCACATAGAACGACAGGTCTTACGATCGTCTTATAAATTTTCCCTTTTAGTTTGAGGGGCATTCGGGCATCGCAAATTGTTCCCGAGACCTGTCGCCACTCCATCCAACCTGCACTTATCCTGCTAGTAAGATCGCGGTCAATGTCGGCGTCAATTTTGAAGATAGAGCCGAGGTAACGGAAATTGGAGCAGACTCGAAGGGATACACCCTGGATGGATCCCCGAAATCACAGAACAGATGTAGATAGTACTTGATAAAGTATATATCCTTAATTATCGGGCTTAGTTTTATAATTTACTGGCTTTTCCCCGCGGAACCTACCGTGTCATTATAGGAAGATAACTTTGCTAAAAATTAATAAGCGAATTAAATGTCTAAAACCATTCAAATATTTCCTTTCTAATGTATTACATATGATTCACAACGCTACGTAATCATAAAGCATTTACGTTGGATATCCTAATTAGTACTTCATTATAACGATTTACCAACAACATATTCTAATATTTACCATGCGTACAATGAATTTATCGTGATGTGCAAATATTACATCTGTACAAAGCGATGTGGCATTGTGATAAGATACATGACGTCAACCTTGATTCACCGATACGGCTTGCAAAAAGATATACCTACTCAAATTTTATAGCTATCTAATTCAGGGAAAACCAAGATATCTTCAAAATCCCTCGCTTAAATACGGATAGACTGCTATTTCAATTTAAATTTCAGTCCCAAAGAAAAATGATTCCTAGTGTCTACACCCTTTAACTCTGTTAAGGATATTAAACAATATTTTATTTAAAAAAGACAAGAACTTTTAGAAATGTTAATATCTAAAAAAGGCATTTTATATAAGCAGGTGCAATCACTGAACTTTCTGGGTTAGATAGATAGATAGTATACTTTAATACCACAAAAAAAATACAATGACCTAACTTAAAATAATTCTAGTGTACTATGGGCGGTCTTATCGCTATTTAGCTATCTCTTCCAGACAACCCAAAATATAGGGAGACTGTCAAAGAAAGGAGAGAGAAGGTAGGCGGTGTTTATAGGTTAAAAAGCAAACATATATTACTTAAAATATATACATACTTATATATACTAATATGAATACATATACATACAATAAATAAATACACTCTTCTGGACACATCTATTGGCCCACCTTAGAGTTTAGGTTTCGATGGCCCCTACCGAAATATTATTGCTAGATTGAACAAAAACTATTGATGCAGTTTTAAACCTGGTACTTTTTACCATCTTTTTCGATCGTAATGTTTTAAATTTGAATTCAGAATACCACACGACATGGAGCTACGCCTAACAAGTCGGGTATGCGCCTTGATGAAGGCACTTGATTATTGAATAAAAAACATGTTCAATTTAATAAAGGTTTCATTTAATAACGCGTGTTGCCTCCATAGGCTTCTACCACAGCTCTCCAGCTCTCATACGATTAGGCATAGAGTTTATCCAGCGCTCTATGAAATTTTGGGGGATCATCTCCCATTCCTCTTCTATGGCAGTTTTCAACTCCTGCGTCGCCTGGGCAACTGGCTGACGAGCCCTAACAAGTATTTTTAGCTCGTCCCACATGTGCTCAATGGGGTTCATGTCTGGGCTTCTGGCTGGCCAGTCCATAACTATGATGTTCACATCCCGAAGTTATTCCCTGACGATGCCGGCCGTATGGGCTCTTGCATTATTATGCATAAAAAGGAAATTTGGGCCCACATAGTCCGTGTATAGCATCACGTGAGGTTCTAAGCACTCACGAATGTACCTTTCAGCATTTAATGTTGGCAGCCGTGGTCCCGTAACAATCTCAAGTTGAGTTTTACCGCTCGCAGATATCCCGCCCCAGACAGTCCATGATCCACTCTCCCTTACGTCGGTAGACCTTCTTCCTTCCATCATTGCCGTGTAACACAATTTTAGACTCATCAGAAAAGAGTACACGGCTCCAATACTGCTAAGGCGCGCTGTTCGATGGGCTCGCGTTAGTTTGGGGCCATTAGCTGGCTTCTGTGGTATGGTGGTACCATATCGCGTTCTTTTAACCTTCTCCGAACTGTTCGAGCGCTCACAGATACTCCATGGAAGTCGCGAAGTTGGTTTTGTATCTCAATGGAGGTAACGTGACGATTTCTCAAGCTGGTCGTCACGATGAATCGATCCTGCCTTTCAGTTGTGACCCGAGATCGTGGCCTTCCTTGGCGACGAACAAAGCCGCCAGTCTCTAGGTACCGCGAATAAACATTTCGGACCGCAGATCGACTTAAATTAAGTTGAACACTCACATTTCGTTGGCTGTGTCCCGCCTGGATAAGTGCCACAGCTTGGGCGGCGACTTCAGGCGAAGTATCCATTGATTATTGATAGAACCTTACCTTAATGGTAAGAATAAGTAATGTTTGTTGCAAAACCAATGAGAAAAATCACACTTTCAAGAATTAAATCCGAGTAAACCAATAAAATCAAGTTTTTTTTAGTATTCGATTGTTTGTTAACAACGAACAGGCTCCAAATTGTCTTTTGTTTCTTTAAATTCTGTGTTCGAAATTCAAAAAAAGACTATTGAATTAAATTATGAATGTGCCAGGTTCAAAACTGCATAAAAACTTTTTGCTCCACCTAATATAAAATTTTAGCTAGGACCAAACGAAGCTGAAAATGCAAGGTGGGCCAATAGATGTGTCCAGAAGTATATATAAGGAATAGATACATTTAAATATATATAATACATTATCCATGCCTGTATTTAATGAAGTTGACATTATTGTAATAAGGAGAGATAGTGCTCTACTACATGCTTCTTGAATGTGGAGATACTTTGGCACTAGCTAATTTTGACAGAAAGCGTGTTCCAGAGCTTAATTGCACAAATCAGGTAAAGGATTTATGGAAAATTTTTGTTTTAGTGTTGTGATTGTAGAAATGTCTATAGAAATGAAATTTATTTGCTTGGCATCACTGCTTTACTCGATAAGGTGTTAAATATCCAGAGGCGAAGCCTTCTACCTATCAATCTATACCTAGATGGAACAGAAACCATACTTTCTTGCTTGGAATTGGATCGAGAGATATTGTTAACAAAACGAACACCACAATGATGTTGTCAACACATTTCATTTAAAATATCACTGTGGTCTCCACACATTTTGATTTTATCACAGTGAGAATCCACCTCCTGTGGTCATTGCTCACTGCTGTGCATCATGATGTTCCTGATGTTGTGCAGGTTGTGCCATTTTTCTTGTCATCAAAACTACTGAAAGAGAGAATCCATGGCCATTCTCTCTGATACTTGTGTACCTTGTCAAGGAAAGCCTCACATATCTGACATGTAATTACCCTGCCTGGTCTATAGACAAAATTTTAATCTAATATGAAGAAATTCACAATATATTCCCAGTATTGAAAACTAAGAAAAGCAACAATATAATGAAAGAAGAAAGAAAGAAAGAAAACATCTTTATTCTGCATTTTACAGGTATAAGAAATACAAACTAAAACAATAATTATAACACACAATTTAAAAGAGAGCAATACAATAAATTAAAAACTATATAACAAACTTAAAAATGCAGAAAAGGTCTGCAGATCAGCATGGTTGCCGAGCGTCAGGCCGGCAGCCTAACACACAGCGCTGATTTTCAGCTGCAGCCTATAAAAATGACCCCACATATACGCAACTGACATGCTTTTATGTGTCCAAATAAATACACAATGTGCAAATAAATGGCTGAATGACAATGGCTGAAATTAAAAACTATATAACAAACTTAAAAATGCAGAAAAGGTCTGCAGATCAGCATGGTTGCCGAGCGTCAGGCCGGCAGCCTAACACACAGCGCTGATTTTCAGCTGCAGCCTATAAAAATGACCCCACGTATACGCACCTGACATGCTTTTATGTATGTGTCCAAATAAATACACAATGTGCAAATAAATGGCTGAAATTTAGTCACATGGAGTTTGTTTTGATATACCCTAACTAATATAAAAAATCTATAAATATATTAGAAAAGGGTTTGGTGTATGAAATTTCTAACATTTTGTCTCATCATTGGTAACAAAATCTTTACAATAAATCATTTGATACTATTTCTATTCCGACCAAATAATCACCTGAGTGTTAACACATCCTAATGAAAAACTGTTATGTTATATTTTTTGATTTTACTGTGTTAATTTGTTATTTTTTTATAACACAGATAAGACAAATTTTCTCTTAAAATTTTTTACACCTAACCATCAATAGATTTATGTAAAACCATGTGCCTCTTTGGCATAAACAACATATCTATAATTTAACATTTGTAATTTAATGGTCAAAATAAATATAGAAAGGCAATAAATTTGCTTTTATTTCTTATATCTTTTATGTTAACTTGCACACAACCATTTCAAATTTATATATATACATGTATAATAGACAAACAAGTAACTTATCACCTACAGTTTTTGCTACAATATAGTATGCCCAGGTTATTTATTATATAAATTAAATAAATACTTCAAATAACATTTTTTTCCTAACAATTATGGCGCTTATCTTTAATCTCACCTAAAGGTATATTACCTATGAAGAATATTTTAAGAAGATCTTTGTTATTCAAGATTCTAAAACCATTTTCTTAAGAATTAATGATATTTTATAAATAATTTCTTTAATTTAAATCTTTTATTATATTATTAAACTAACAATATGTTAGCAACTTATTACATGATATAATTTTTGAATTTTCAACTACAAATTAAAATAAGTACCCGATAGATTTTTCATTCACCATTTTCGATGGTGGAATGGTAAACAACCTATACTAATAAAAAATCTTTAAAAAAGGAATTTACTCTGCTGAGATTCAAACCGGGGACCGCAAATATTGTATCATAACACCAATGAGGCTATCAAAAGTTGTACTTAGCAGTATCTTATATTGCATGTACTACATATATAGTTTTTTACGTATATCACATCATGATAACAATGTTATAGTTTTTCATTAATTCATGAAGCAACAGGTGTTAAAATGAAGGACATTTGATAATTTTTGTGAACTAAAAAAATGGAGTGATCTCTGTACTGTACGAGATTCTTACTAAAACAGTATAAATAAACAAGATCTTGAACGAAAATTGAGTATTAAACTCCAGAAGTCAAATAAAATGTTTATGCACAGACATTATTCTGACAACGAAGTGTAGTTGATTATAAGAATTTGTCTAGGTTGAGTGATGCGAAGCAATGCATATTATAAACTGGTTGACAAAGTTTATGTTAGTGCATACGCGTTCCTCCTATACAAAAAAACATGTAGAAATTGGTGATAAAGAGTGCAAAAATCCATTTTAAGCTTTAGAAAGATATTTACTGCTATGCCAACTTACCAAAAACAAATTTCACATCAAATTCTAATTGTAAATAACTAATCTTTATAACACTCACAGTTAAGTGCAAATCACAGTCATTAACACAAACAGTCTTCAAATAATATTGTTTTCGAGTTTCGAGATAATAATTTAAAATGTTTTACAACATAACATACAACGGCACTGTCATGCCACCGAACCCGTCTATTTAATCGGCCATTGCAATTTTCACGAATCCCAGACACCACCACAGATTAATATTACACAAAAGAACACTATGAGACCACAGGTGGTATGTACAAAAAAAAAATGGAAAATATAACCAGAAATAAAATCCCTAATGTAGATGATTATCTAAATTTATATGAATATGTTATTTAATTTCTTTCGTAGCTTTTTCATTTATATGGACTCTTTTTTTAGATAATGGTTAAAATGTTCATAAATATTAGTGATTTATCCGTCATAGACTTTGATTTGATTTTGTAATGTTCACGGGGAAAACAACATCGCCTTTAAAATAAAGAGTTAAAATGTATAACCATTATTAATCTTCACAAAACGAAATCATCATCTCATATCGTCTTTGAAGTTTTTGTGTTATGCATTACACTGTGTAATTTATATAAATAAATAGAAGTTTAAAGATGTCAATTTTCACTTTCATAATTATTTTCAGCAAAGGAATAGGAAATACCAAGTTTATAACTTAATGAATAAAGAAATTATGAGTGGCTTCTACTTCAATACTACAATAGCGATGTAAATTATAATAGTGTGGCATAGAAAGCCAGTTTAACATAAAAGTGCATTGAATTAAATAGTAAATAAAAATTGGTAACATATATTGAGGTTATTATTTTCAAAGCAAATATCTCTAATAAGAAAATCCCTCAACTTTCATACATTCACTAAAAATTTCGATTTAACTTCATAAATGAGGCGGGAATTTTGAAAATAACATATAAGATGGTGCAAATTCGAAATGCCGCTAATGCTTTTAAATGTTTGAACGGACTTATTTGTGTGTATAAACCGCCCGGAGTATCAGTAAAGCATGTGCAGCATATAATTTTGACGAAATTGTGCCAAGGTTAGTATTTCTGATTTAGAAAAAAATTGTTTCATAAATACAGTTTTAAAAATGTTATTGATTTAATTATTCCGGTTTATGTTGTATTTTTTACCTAATCTACCATTTTGCCAAGGCTAGCCACATAAAGATTAATACTGTTTGCAATGTAGCAGTTTCTTTTTATAGGGCTATTATATTCATTAGTTAAATTTATTTTGTGTAAAATTGTACTGCATCATCATATGATGTTCCAATTCAGAAACATCAAAGGTTTCCTTCCCTGTAATGATTTAAAAAAAAGTGCAAGATGGCATAGAAATTTTTTTTTTTAAATTACAGATTTAAATGCATTACCAGATAGGCCAAGAGAAAAGAGAGTAGAGATTATTGGTGCAACAAATGCACCTATGCATGTGAAAGTTGTGCCAAATTATGCTGATGATCCCCTGGTTTGTGGGCCCAGATATATAGATAAAGACTTCAGATGCAGCTGGGCGACATATTTAGGACGACTTAGTAGTGGAATTTTGTGTAAGTATGATGTATCTACCTATCTCATGGAACTTACATAGCTAGTTGTGAAGTCTGAATGCATAAAAAGTGCACTCATGTGTATATAAATCCTTGTACACTATAATATCTCCTGTGCAAAATGCCTATTCTCTGGGTGAGATGGTCTGCTCTGGATAAATTTCAGTCTGATGAGTCTTATTTATAGAAACTATTAAATTTTTAATGATATAACTATGACATATTAAAAGGTTTTTTTTAACTTTCTAAGATTTGAACTTGCTAATTTTCTTAATCCACAAGTCTCACCACTTGGCCATAGTGGCTTGTATTTTATTTTGACTGCAGGTTATTTGCTTTTTTTCAGTATTAGGCATCAATGATGGCACAAAACTGACATATTTAATAAACACAGCAAGACCCACAAGAGCGTTCAAAGTGCATGGTCAGCTGGGCAAAGCGACTGACACACACTTCAGCAATGGAAAGACTGTTGAGAGAACCACATATGGACATGTGACACGGGAAAAAATAGATCGAGTGGTAGCTCACATGCAAGCAGCACATCAGAAGACTATGTATGAGTATGTATCCATTTAAATTATATATTTGTATATACAGGTACAAAGCCGTGATCATTGAATTGGGAATGTCACTTTGAACAGATTCTTTTTGTGAAATGTATATGCTTTATTGTTGTTATATTTGTATCACAGCTGAAGTGTTATTGTCTTCTTATACTGATGGCTTTAATATGTCACTGGCTCCAGGACTAGATGTATCTGTGCTATATAAAAGAAGGTAATAAAATATGTCTAGGGAATTAAGAAAATAGCAAAGTAACCATATTTAACATGCTGAGAGATATGAAAATGTTGTGGAATGAATATTAGTATCAGTAAAGCAAATAGTTATGTATTGTCAAATACTTTAATTTCATTTTAGGTTGTCAGGTGTTCACATGGATTCACAAACAATGTATGACATTGCATCAAGTGGTGTGCTGCGACCAGCCAACAGTAAACTACCTGTCATTTATGGCTTGAAATGTGTACACTTTGAACCTCCACACTTCACTTTAGGTAACTATTTATAATAAAAATCAACCATCAACTCAGCATATAGTTCACAATTAACATATAGTTCCAATTAGTTCTTAAAGTGAAAACTTCTTTTGCAATGTTGAGATTTTAAAGTTGATGAAATGAAAAAGACATGGATTGATAATATTGACTGTGGGAGAAATTGAGATAGCAAGTGTTATACTGCGTCTCATTTCTATAGCTAAGGGGTCCCCTAAATACATTTAGGGATCCCTTAAGAACATTTTAGGTGGCAGTTATTTTCTATTGTCATATTATTGAAGAAGAATGTTCTTTATTACAGTTATTTATTTATTATATTAAAATTATTTCTAGGGCATATATATCTTACATTTACTTTCAGAAATTCAGTCAATAAATGAGTATGATAAATACTTCTGGACCCTTGTACATGATTTAGGCATTCAGCTCAAGTCTTCAGCACATTGCACCGCTGTGCAGTGCATCAGGCAGGGTCGGTTTAACCTGGACCTAGCACTGCTGAGGAAACACTGGCAACTGGATTATATTTTGGACAATATGGATCAATGTAGACAGATACTGGAAGATAATGAAAGTTTAATGAAACCACAATCTGCACAACTTATTTAAGTTAATAAATATATAATTGTTTACTTATTTTTTTTTATGTTATTTAGACTTGTCTTATTTATTAATTTCTATATAAAAATAACAATGTTTAAGAAAAGATTATTTCTATTGGTAATGTCATGTCATTCCCATTGTAACATCACTTTAATGTAAAACATTGATAACCTATGGTGATCAAATTAAAACTTCTTTTGCAATATCCCAAGTTGGACTACTAAGATGGCTTTACGGTAAACCAACTTCAAACCAAATTAGATCATTTTAAGTTTTCAGTGATTGTCTTTCGCTACAATTTCTAATACATCAGAGGAGGAGAGAGAGGTTTTGTATATTTTTTATTTGGCCCCACAGCCCTTAGCCACAGTCTATTTGGTTTCATAGATTACCTATTTTAAATCTAGACTCGAGGTTGCTTTCCATTGTGATTATGCACTACATACCATCAAATATTTAGGTGGTCCATAGAACAATGCTCTTTTTGATCATTTACATATTTCAATGGTACTTTATAGTCAATTTAAAAATCTAAAATAAAAGTAATAATGATTAGCAACAAGGTCGATTGTAGCTTAGTTTAATTGACACCAATTGTCTTTGATACATATATCATGTACTATAAACAACTTTTTCACAATGTGTGAACAAAGATATTAATCAATTCCATGTATTCCATATTCTCTTAATTTGCTGTACTTGATGGTGTATTTGAAGTTGGAGTGTTTGCTTGTTTTTCTAATTGCTCTATCCTCTTATGCCTTATCATGTTGGATAGAATACCATCAAAAGAAGTGGTTTTCTTTTTAGCAGAGCCCCGAAGTGTGTCCTCACCTTCTCTTCGAACCCGCAATCTCAGGGAGCTGACTTCATCCATGAAATCAAAGTCGGAT
The DNA here is from genome assembly GCA_015832385.1 of Elymnias hypermnestra. Classification (NCBI taxonomy): domain Eukaryota; kingdom Metazoa; phylum Arthropoda; class Insecta; order Lepidoptera; family Nymphalidae; genus Elymnias; species Elymnias hypermnestra. The sequence goes on along the minus strand of JACTOM010000912.1, from coordinate 6,399,798 downwards.
TTCTCCTCTCGGATGGGAGACGTTGGTATATCCGCTTGATTTTCTTTACTTACAGGGATTGGTGATGGCGCTCGTCTTCCGGGACATTTCCACTCCAAGGTCAATGTGCCAGTCTTTTCTATTGTTTTATACAATTCTTCCAATTCATTAGGATCGGGCATCCAGCTCTTGCCGACGAAGACTCCACACTTTGATAATTCATCATCGGAACATGGGTAGTCCCAATCATCACCTTGCATTTCAGACCCTATTTTCAAAGTAATACGGTAATTTTAAAAGTACAATCAAGTATTCAAATATTTTGCATGTAGACAACGCTTGATAATTGAAATCTCCCAGTCAATGTTTATAATTCTGTATTTAGAATAAAAGTATAAACAAAATAGGCCCTAATTTGAATTATCATTACTCTGTGACTACAACATTGAACAAGTTAGAAGTGCTCTGTGAAAAGTAATGTTCACAGATAATACCTATATAGGTACTGGTAATGTTCCAAATTGCCACAAAATATAATAAACATAATTTATATATTAATTTTAGCTCCCTAAAGTCATGAAATTAATAATTTGCACTTGTCGACGTTATAATGACGTAAAAGCAAAGTCATAGCTAGATTGAGATTCTTATTAATTAAAAATATATATTTTTTTGTGAATGTTTTCATTTTATACTTCTATCAGAACATATGAAAATTGACACAACCATAGGAGTCTCATAGATTAGTATATAGTGAATTATTATATTAAGTCGTAACAAAAATGTTAAGTTTTCTCGAGATAAGTTAATCTGTATTCTGCGCTCTGTAAACTTATTGACATTTCGCAAATTAGCACTTGTTTGTTGTACTCATTGCAATTGCACTGTTATTGGATATAAATTGATGTCCAACAATTATTATAAATAAACATGCCTTCAACATTAGTGGAACTACGTCCAGACAGGCGACTCTTAGATCACGAGTTCGAAGGATATAAGTTGAACTTGCAATCTCTCCCGCTGTTTTCCTTAGAACTCTCTTCTCCCGTCGATAGGCTGTACCCTGATGAAATACAATTTTCTTTTGTTCATGCTAAACTATTTGCTCTACATAATCACTTGGTGTTAGATTTTTGGGATCACCAGTACAATTATTATTACATAGATAATCGACAACAAGTACGAAACGTAACATTCGATAATATAAATAAAACATTCCAGACTGCTGTAGTATACAAAGTGCCTGCCCGCGTTGAAAGGAGATCTGGTCACTTTAATCTTTCCCTAACATTTCCTTCTAACAATTTAGCAGTAGTCAGTGATGGTGCTGGGTTTATACACATCATTGACACAGGAACTAGAAATAGACCTGCAGGTGACAAGCAATCATGGGACACCTTACATTCAAGTGTACCACTAGGAGAAGGGAAATGTTTTACTATAGTTGACACCAGGTTACAAGATAAAGACAACATTAAAATATTACATTGTCTTTTACAATCTGTGAAGCAAAGAGAAACACGTTTTGATACAATTTTAACATGGATAACAATCACTAACGATAATGAAATGTGGAAACAAACATCTATCAAACAAATCCAAGGTAAAGGTATAGTACACTATGCAGCACTAGAAACCACCTATAATGCTGTTTATGTGGCTTCCGATAATTTATTCAAGTTCACATTAGATTCAGATAAAGAAATTATAGTAAAAGCTAAAGAGGAGCCAAGGAAAATATTTTATACTTGGATGCAATCATATGATGATATGACTATCACATTGAAATTGCAAAGTAACTTTGATGCAAAACTACTGTCTATAGATGTATCTCCATCATCATCAATAAAAGTTAGTTATGCTGGTAAGGACTTCATAAATGGTAAATTAAGTCACAGAGTTGATAGCGAGTTAACAACTTGGCATGTTAATAAAGATGGTCAAGTAGACATATTGGTAACGAAATCTGAGAGTAAATTATGGAATTATCTAACTGAAGATGCTGATGTAAATGGAGAGCAAATAATGGATGCAAATTTAGTAGAGGAAGTCCATCAAAGGCTAGTCCATTTGTGCTCTGAAACAGAAGTGACAGCTGACCAGAGTGCACCCAGTCTCAACACACAAGAACTGGAAGAATGTGATGCAGCATCAGAGGATGATACTGTTTTAGGTATGTCTGGTGTCTGGTAACATAAAAAATTCAGTTGGCACAATACTGAAATAGGGGTTTTTAAAGTAAGATCATTTTTAGCATCATTAAAAAAAAATGCTTCATATATCATTTTTGCCTACATGTGCATATTTCTCTTTATAGTGTTGCTTTTTCGTTTCATCTCCTTACCCATGATAAAGCTAAAGAACCTTACACTTAATAAACAAACTCAATGTAGATTTTGTTTCTTAAAGTTTGTACTATTAAGTAGATTTAAAATCTTTATTTGCAGTTCGACTGGATTCAACTAATCATGAAATAACTCACAGAACACCTCTTAGTGTCCACCAATACTTGTTCAGTGTCAAGTTAGAAATTCACAGTGTACCAGCTATTGCTCTACGACATGATGTAGACGCTTGCATTTGGCAGCCGTATGCACAACTGGTTAACAGTGAGACATGGCCCATCAAACATGATGGTACTCTCATGGCCTTTGGTTACGTACAATCATCAAAGCAAAACAGAAAATTTGTTACATGTGCACCAAATTTTTCATACAGTGTAGTCTGTGAAGCTTCACGTCATATATTTATTTACAAAAGTACAGGAAACCAGGATTGCCAATTAAGAAAAAGAACTGAAGGAGTCATGAAGAAAATAAAAATAGGACAACAGCATGTTGTGAATATTGATAAATATGGAGAAGTACTAGGAATTAATGCAACTAACGAGTACTTATTTGTATTAACAGAGACTACATTAATAGCTATTGGAATATAATTGTAGCTTGTGGACTATAAAGGCTTAAAACAAATATTTATATGTGACTATATTAATACCTTGTTTTTACATATTACAGTGTTAGCAATATCCTCTAAGACTGCCTGTTAGAGCTAGTCCTTACTAATGTCTATCCCGCTTTCATGCCAAAAATACTGAACCAATTTAAATGAAATTTGTTACACAGATAGTCTAAGAGCTTCAAAAAGGACATAAGCTTTTTTTTCATATAAAAAAAATAGTGAAAATAATTGAAGAATTTTTCATTATTGCAGAGTATAAGACAGAGTGTTATTGACCAGTAATGAGATTTTTTCTGTTTATATATATATAGAGAGAGATATATAGAGGGAAGTATATGCCTGGTGTTTATGCTTATGTATTATGTCTGCCAGTGGAGCAGCATTTTGGGTCATTGCTCAAAAATTGCCTATTAGATTGGTAACGCATCGGTGGTTCCTTTGGTGCTGCAGGTGTCCATGGGCAGCGGTAATCACTTAACATCAGGTGACCCGCTAGCTCGTTTGCCTGCCAAGTCTATAGAAAAAAAAATCCCTCTCTCTTTATAGTGAGGAGGCCTCTTTTCAGCTGTGGGATGGTAATGTGCTGCTATTTGCTTTATCTACACTATTAATATAAAGACAAAAGATTTGTATTTTAGTATGTAACAAACAAACTCAAAAAGTACTGGACCGATTTTAATAATTCTTTTTTTACTAGAAAGTTACATTATCACTGAGTAACATAAATTATATTTAGTACTAGATTACTACAGAAATCTTTAAAAATTCCTATTAAAACCAACCGAAGGTGTAAAAAAATGTCTTTCATCGCATATGCTGTGTAGAGTATTAATGATAGGACTAAAAAATGTTCGACAATATTATAGAATATATCAATATCTACAAAAAACTTCGCGAGACCATATGTCTACCTACCTGTAATTACGTCACTAGAACTACTTTTTTATATTTAACAAATTGATAGAAATGCGGATCAAAATCAGACCGTGTTACTCATACCATTTATAATTTTATATCCAAATAAATAATTAATATTCAAGACTGTCTCAATACCTGATGATTACTTTTTGAATTATTGAAATCAGATATTCCATTCAAAAGATATCATGAAATTAAAATAAAAATACCTGCCGGCGGCGGCCGCCACGCAGCGCATCGAGTAACTCTCTCGACGAGAGGGGCAGTGCGGAAGAAGGGGGTGCACCATTATGAACTAGGTTACCTTACGCAGTGGACGCAAGCGACATTGAATATTTCGAGTTTTTTAATACATTTTTATGCTTCACTTAAAAAGTTCTTTTCAGAGTACTGTATTCATACTAAAAAGATGTATTTGCTGGCAGTGCTACAGGATATTGAAAAATTTGTTACATTGTGACTTGGTATTAGAGATATTAAAGTTAGATATTGGATTATAAATGAATAAATACTGTGAAATTACTGTTTATTTCTGATCCTTTTCATCTTCGCTACAACTGATGCTTTCCTCTGATGAATAACCAGTTGTGAAAAGAAGGTTTTTGGGTCTCTTCTTCCTTGCTTCTTTGATTTCTTTCTGTATTTCTAGTTTCTTCTCTTCTGCTATCTTCTCTGTTAATAATGGTTTATGTCTTTTTCTCTTGTTGTCTTCTCTATGTTCCGATTTGGTTTCAATATTTACAGTATTAGTACTGATTGATTTCAGATCATTTATATTTTCCTCAACTTTGTTTTTGTTATCTTCATTTTTATTATCTTTTATATCACAATCAAATTCAATATCTACAAAAAATAATAGATCAAACAACAAAAAAAATGAGTTAGACAAAAAATAATTAAAAGCATATATTAATAAGTAAAAAAAATTCTTTACTGTAACCTAGAAATAAAATAAATTTATATGTATATTAATATGCAATATACATATAAACTACTTATATATTATTTACTGTCACTGTTTGATAATTAAATCTTTAAATTTAAAAATGTTATGTAGTAATAGATTAACATCATATAAGTTACAATACTGTACAGTATAATATGAATTGTGTCAAGAGATAATTATAATTTATATAGATACTGCCAGACTGATATATTTCAGCTATTTTAACAGCATTTTGTCATATGGTATTCTACTTTGGGGTAATGCTGCTGATTTACAATATGGGTCCAAGAGAGTCGCTAAGAAACAAATTCAAGGCAGTTAACATAATGAAAGTTCGCTGCGTATACATAATAGAAAAGTTGTTGTATGTACATAAAACCATTGACTCTTTTAATAAAAAGAGTGAATGTACATCATATACTCTACGAAACCCAAACAAACTTGTTGTAATTTCTAGTAGGCTGCATAAAATTAAGAACTCATTTAAGGGTAACTGTATACGTTTCTATAATAAACTCCCACAAGACGTTTTAGAGATGTCAATTAATAAATTCAAAGTCTTTGTTAAAAGAAAGTTGATAGAAAAATCGTATTATAACTTGCAAGAGTACTTAGACGATAGAAACGCCTGGGAGTGAACGAATTGCTATAATTTTAATTAATATATAGTAAATTATTTATTATATATGATATTGTAATGATGACGGTAACACGAAACAAATATGCGACTGAGTTTGTTGTGGGTTCTTCTCGGATCACGAAGGAACCCTCGTGACTTTAGATTTTAAGCAGTTCTCGAGTACCATCATCAGACGTATTTTAGAATTAGAGTGTGGAAAAAAAAATATAATTCGACGATTCAAAAGTGCGGTAATATGCCTACTTGAATAAAGATATTTTTGATTTTTTTTTCTATAGCTTTTTAATTTCTATCCAAAACGAAATATGTCACTATAATGAATAATGCACTGATTCTCAGAATTATTTATTTTTATGACAATATTTGTCAATGGAGTCAAAGCGATTAAACCAAGTTTGATGATTTTTCATTTTGCAAGATTTCTTCCCACTTAGGATATAGGTTCCCATTAGGCTTTAATGTTTTTTCCAATAAGAGATTTTTGTGCATGAGTTCTGCTATTAATTAAGTTACGTAAACATCAATTACTAAGTAGATAGTGCCATATTCAAGTTAGTTTGTGTTTAGTTATACTGCAGCTTTAAGTGTACACACACAAAGTTGTGTGAGTTACCTAGCATTATTATAAGTGTTATAAAATACCTGCAATGATTTCGAAATTATAAGCATGATCCTTAAGCACAATGAATATGATTGGAAATTCCACAATACATTTTCCAGACAAGTTTTCCATCAGCGATTCTGATATATCCAATTCAAAGAACTTTTTAGCAGATCCTTGTAGTTTTTCAGCTGCAAAAATGATATATGTATGTATATTGTGTAATTATTAAATTATAGACACCAATGCTTAATTAAATAAATTTTATATATTAAATCATCTTACGCCTATTACAGCACTTTTGAATTGTCAAATATATATTTATTTCACAAACAAATTGTAATGTATGATGACGGTATTAAAGAACAACATAAAATCTAAAGTTAAGAGAGTGCCTTCATGCCCTGTCCTGAGAACGACATCCTTAACCTAAACACAACAACCTCAGTAGGGTATTTTGTATTTTTTTGTTGCCATCATCATTATCATATTAGTTTAATGTGTTTAAATTCAAATTAGAGCAATAAGTTCACTCCCGCACATTTCTTTCGCCTAACTTAGCTTGTAAGTTGATATAAAAATTATATAATATAATTTTTATATCTACTTTATTTTAACAAAGACTATGAATTTCTTAATTGACATCTCTAGAACATCTTGTGGGAGTAATCATATATTAGACAAATCAAATTATATAGTCTTCATTATTGGCAGGCTTTTTGGTTACTGAAACTTCTTTAATTAATGTTTTTGTCACAATATTTTCTATATATCTGATCTAATGATGATGTTACAGCATGGTTTTTAAATCTAAATTTACAAGAGTTCCCTTGCACCTTGTTCCAAGAATAACCTATAACCAACTCAGTTTGGTATCCTTTTTAAAATTATAATAATATTTAAATAAACATATGTATGTTTTCTGCAAAGCTTTGTAATTGTCTTATTCAAATAAGTAGTAAAACATTCTATACCTTTCAATAAAACTTTGATTCCACTAAATCCAACTGACTTGTAATATGTTAACTCTTCAGATCCTTTAAATGGTTGTACATTGGGATTTAAATATTTATCCAAAATCTCTGAGAGTTTCCTGCTTTCAGGGCATTTTTCTTCAAGGAATTTCAAAGGCTTCGAATCAACATTTGGGAACACCCATTCAATTCGCCATTGTATTTCATTTGTTTTGTAAATATACCTTGTGGTGTTTATTTTATGCCTTGTAAAATTCTGTGCGAGAAATTGTAAAACAGTCCCTCTTTTCCTTGCAGCCAGCCTTAGTTTATGCAAATGCTGAAGAATAAAAAGTTATTGTGTGATTTTTTGATATCATAAAGCATTTGTAATAGCTGATATGAACATCGCCAATCTTAACGAGAGCCTTTCATTTTACCTAAAACTCTGGTGCCGCCTATAATGATGATTCAAATGACCTTACTAAACATACTTAGATAATATACTCACAATAGGTAAATCCTTGTCAATTCTAGTGAACTTTTTCTTTTCATCTTTCTTAACGCCATAAACAAATCGTGCGCATTCCTCTAATAACCTGTAATCACTTAGCAAGTCTGTATCAGTAAAATCTTTCATATAAACGAACTTCGTGCGATCCCTTATACCACTGCATACGAGTTCCTTCTTGTGAATAATGACACAATCTAAACAACATGTTTTTACTTCACATTTGGGGCACGTGTATTTAGCTTCTTTCAATCCGCACACTTCGCAGTCGCCTAGTCTGAAATAAATAAATTCAATTAATTAACGAAACACTTACAGTAAATCACATACGCTTTATATTTACCTAGGCGGAGGTACGTTTTTATCTTCGATATCACTATTTGAGTCTGATGTCGAAGACATTTTAAAAATCCTAGCTTTTTGAATTGAATACTTCTTGTTATTATTTACATTCACCATCACTATACAGACTAGAACCAGAACAGAGGTGGGGCACAGAGTGTTTATTTGACATAAATCACAGAGTATAAAATTCAAGTTCCGTCCATACTGTTAATAAGTCGTCAATTTTCTACGTTGAATGGGATGCTTCCCAGCGAGAATTTGCTGTTGGTGAAAGAGAGATTAATTACCACTATCAGCTGGAAATCTGTTTCAAAACTTTTAATAAACAAACTCGGGATTATACAACTGTATAATTTAAAGTGTTGCTTGCTAAGTATATTTACCAACTGGTAAATATAATTAGCAAGCAACACTATAAATTATTATTTTTTCTTTTGTTAAACCGAAATTTTAATAAAAGAAAATATTTTTATTATTTCTTCGTCCATTATCGCACTTTCAGTTACAGTTGGCCGCGAACTCAAAGGTGTTAGGTAGAGCAGTTAAGGCCAATATGGCGGCTCACAATAACTGTTACTAACAACGTGGTTTCATAAAACCTTAAAATGTTTTAATCTAATTTTTTTGTTTCTTAGTTACTGAGATTTATTTTTTAATGTACATGCCTGTAATTTAGGTTTGTTCATACAAAAAAAAAAACAAAATATGTCGTTAGCCATTTGTATAATTCTTCTTCTTCTTCTTTAATTTATGGCTTTTATAGGTGCCAATCGGGCCCAGTTATTCCGCCAACGACGTGTTTTCTGTGTTATTATCGAAGTCATTTTCCATTGTCCTTGGAGCACTTCAATTAAAGCGCTCACGTTATTTTAAAAAGTCTTACAAACGTTTATTAGTGTCTTAATATTTTGATAACTAGCAGCTTCTTATCTTCATGTTAATGATGTTATATTTTATTTTACTTTTGGCGCGTTAGCCATTTTTACTCTTCCATCTTGAAAAACTCCTTTGTATAATTAAAAAGAATCGAAAATTGGTAGAATTAAAAAACTAATCGATATCCATTTTTTGACAAATATATAGGTATTATCTATGGAGCATTTCCTTTAAGACTTACANACCCCCTTTTTTTTCGCGTTAATTAAAAATATGTATAAACAAAAGATTCGTTTATCAAAAATCCTTATACGTGCGTCTTCTACTTCTACGTGACACTGGCGAAGTAAATTGTGCCAGTGTGGCACAGGAAAAAGCCATATATCCAAAATAATAATAATACAATAAATCAGTTTGTTTTAAATATTTTCATCTACCTACGATAGATTTCAATTTTAAACGCTGCTTCTTAATTATAATTGGGCAAACATTAACAGTTATTAAAATTAAAAGACATAGTTAAATAGTTAAATTGATATTAGTTTCGTATAAGATACCAGAAAGTAAGTGAAAACTATGTCTAAAGCAGAAACATGTTCCATGGTTTCTAAGAAACAGTGTGACTATCGCAATATGCCATTTACTAGTGAAGTGCAGTCTAAGGTATACTAGTATTTGATACTTTAACCAACTACATTGACGCTGGGTTGTTCTCATACATCATTTAATTCTCATTTCATTAAATTTCAGGCAGATTTTTATACATTTATGCATGTTGATACCTTAAGGGCACACTGTGATGAAAACAAAGAAAATATTGTACAATGCCGTACTATTGGTATTTTGGAAAGTGTCAATGGTGATTTCTATTTAAAAGATGTAAGATATTTTTAATATTGTGGACAGGTCTACCTTTGATTGTATTCTTAGCTGATGGTAAGTGATAATACAGTCTATGCACTAACTTGGTAATTTGGGTCTTAATGGTGTACAGCATCAGACCAGAAAGCAAATTTTTGTTTTGCTCTTTTATACACAATTCTTTGCATCTAGGGAGATTACTAACTGTAAGTAACATCTAACATAAGTCTAGCTTAAGGTGAATTGGAAAATATACCTCTCTAAATTTTCCCTTCTGGGAATCATACACACACCAGCTAGTGAGTACTCACACATTTTATGGTAGAAAAACAGTGAAAAATTACAAATAATTTTAAGCATGTTGTTGCTAACAATATTATTGCAAGCTTTCTTGTATAAAGATTGTTTACTTTTACTATCATTCAGTGGATTAAAGACTTACATATTCATTGGAAGGAATTCTTTTTATATAAACTAAAGGTTTGATTTGTGTAGCATAGTTAAAAAATATGTTAGATTTGTGTGGTTGACTTTACTAATAATTTAGCAAGTATCCTTTATAGACCCTCTCACTTATAAGTGATGAGGCCTGTGTTCTGTAGTGGGATGTTAATGGGATGCTGTTTACCATACCTTTATAAAAGGATTCACTGAAAAGGTGTCAATTGTGTTTAGATCATCAAGGTACAGAAACATGGACATCCCACAGATCTGTACCAAGCATTTTATCTAATAGTTTCTGAACCACATTGCAAATAACCAATGACTTAACATCTTCCATGTTTCCTAACTCCTACAAATGCAGGGTGAATAGGCATCTCCTAGGCAAGCATGGCCCATTCTAGGCTGCATCAACACTTAACATCAGAAGTGAATGCAGCCAAGCACATGCCTGTTATGAATAAATTTAAAATTGATTAGGAGGATGCACTGGTAAGATTGCAATAATAAGAGAGCCTCCACCACCTCCACAGTTTGCTATAGCATATAAACCTTCATAGATAAGGTTGCAATTGTAAGCGACTCTCCACTGATAAGTTGGGAAATGTTAATGATATATTGATGGTGTGCAGTATATATTTTTAATTAAAAATAACTCAGAATTTTCTAATTCAGGTAAATACCAAAAGCAATGCTTGTGCAATAAAAGTCTCAATGGCTTATATGAAGGTGTCACTTCCGTCCACAATAATTCCTTATATAGTCCAAATGTTTGGCACTATACAATGGCTTGGTAAACCAGTCATACATGCTAAAATCGTGCAGGTAAAAGAAACAGTTTCAACTTTAGATAATCAATCACATTTAATATTTCCTATTCTTGCTACCTTCCTTATTTGTAACATACAAATTAGTTTGTCCAATATAACACTGATGCTAACATTATAAGGATAGCAGATGATTCCATAAATAACTCAATTAAGTATCACTGTATTGCATTAAATGATAAAGCCCATCAGGAACTTGTTATTCTGGAAGAGATCTCTTATAAATTTAATTAATTTAGAAATATGAATTGATAGAAAACTTGTCCATTTTAAACTTAAAGGAATCCTTGATTTCAGGTGCTGGATACTGCTCTAGGTTTAAGATTAAATGAAGCTATAACAAATATAACACGTGTTCATTTAGCAAATAAATTGAATAGCAGTACTCTATAATATTGATGCTGGTAAGCAAATACATATTAAGTAGCAAAATATGGTCTTAAACAAAACTTCAGGGTTATGGCTATTAAAATCAATCGGTTTAGTAACAAAATATACAGTGTTAATTTGTCAACACTTTACAGCACTGTTTTATCAAAAACCGTAAAACATTGTTCTGTAAAAACCCGTTACACATTGTTCTATCAAAACCCGTAACACAGTACTATAAAAACCCGTAAAACATTTTTTTAGGAAAATTCGTAAAGAATTCTTTGAGCATAACTTTACATAGCATATAATAGTTTATTTCGATGTACTTTGGAAAAGGAATAAAAATGTTAGCGTGGATTTGTGGATAAGAAATTGCTTTATTCATATGCCAATAACATTTATAGTACATATTTATGTTCTTGTAAATATAACATTCAACATGTTCAAAAAATGTTTATAATTCATTGAATAAAGAGAAAATGAAAACAAGAGAAAAACAACCTTTGTTATATCGTGTAGTTACTCTGAAATCCATCGTTTTGTGTTTAGTCAATGATGAACTACAACAATGAAACTACATTTCTGTGGGTAGTTAAATAAATTAACTTTCTAGTTGAAAAGTCCAGTGACTCCTGTTAACGGTCTTCGCATTTTCAATTTTTCAAATTTGATTGCATTTATTAGAGATCTTATCAACAATTAATATTAAAAATTTGTTATCATAGTATCTGAATAGATAATGTCAAAATAAAACTCGTGCATTTGGAAAGAATACATATTTATTACATCTTAGAATAAATACAATTATCAACAAGACATAAACATTTACACCGTCCAGTCACTGTACGCATTAAAAAAATTAGCTAAACTTCAATCATATTTAATTTGTATTTGTGTTTACATTTAAGGTTATGAACATCCCACTGCTGGGCCTCTTTACACATACTTCTGCCTAAGATTTGAAGCTATAATTTTGGATTTTTTTTTTAAATTTGGAGATTAATTATGAGGTTTTTTCTCCGACCTATTAGTATTTCATTAAAATGATAAATAAAAAATAAACAGGGACGAGACAATAAATGGTGAGTGTGCGATATCCATGTATCATATGTGATACATTGGGAACCATTTAAATAACATCACACAATTGTATGGAATGCAATTAAAACAACACTCTGGTAACAATTTGGAACAATGGAATAAGTGTTAAAAAATTTTCACAACAAATTTTGGTATTTCTATCATACTAAGCATTTATATTTAAGTATGGAAACAGTTCTACGATGAAAAATATAGTCCTGGCCCAATTGAGTTCGGACTGGAAGAGTTCAAATGTAGTTGGGCAAGAACCGTTACTTCACACCATAAGTATAACCAATTCTACATAGTTAAATATTGCAACGTTATATTAAAACCGTTACTAAAATAAATTGGGACAGTAGCAACTTGAAAGTCCCACAGCTGGGCATAAACTGACTCATAGGAAAGGAAGCTTTTAGTTGTATTATTGCTATGCAAATTTCAGACAGTTTTTATTTGCATATTTGTTTGTAAGTGTTGAATCGAATAATGATGAATCTCTAATAAAATATCGATATTAAAATATAGGAGCTAATCTCATATCGAATATAATATTTGAATGCCGAATAGAATCTCAAATCCAATATTTGTATCACGATCAATATTCGATTTGACTCGAACGATATTCACACAAAAATAGCTCAATGACGTTTTGTAATAACTATTTAGTAAATTTGGGGATATTTTTATTCAAATGTGTCTATTTATGACGTCACATGTAAACAAATTTAGTTATCCGAATTTCGCATAGTGACGGTTTTAAAATTAAAAAAACGATTGACAATCCCAGGTACAGGCTCTTTAAGTACCCTAAAGCACCCAGAAGTACAGTACGAAGACCAACAGTATCACTGCACCCGCTGTGGCTTTCACCAACATGGACTTAGTATTCAAGTACGTTGCGTCCTTTTTGTATTTCTGCGACATCATTGACAATTTTTGTGTTTTTGTGTCCAATTCTGAAAATAAAACATTAATTAATCAATACACAGACAGTCCTGCACAACATTATTGCCTAATGATTTGATGTATGGACTTATGTACCCACGCAGGAAAACAAACCCCTTGTTTAATCAACATCCGTATAACATTGTGCTATCAAAATCATAGCATAAAAACGCTGCACATCTTCGTGACGCTAATCACGCGTTTCACCCGTAAACAGTTTAGCCTCATGCGCCAAAAGAAGTTTCACTTCAATATTAAAATTAATTCTTCTTAGATGACTAAATTTCACCAACAAATACAAATACACTCACTCTTACATACCCACTCACACCTACATATCACTCACTAACTCCTCGTAAATACATAGCAAATATCTCAGTTTTGTCTTTTCATTGTTTCCAAATTCTTATTTATTTTTTAATCATTCATTTGTGTAATCCGTAATTGGTCTTATTTTAAGTATATTCATTATTCCATGTAACAATTTGTTAAAACACTGTTGGATTACCAATAAATAAATAAAATACTTTAAAAATCGCTGGTGTCAAGATGTGGTTGTAAGAGTTAAAACAAACCTGAAAGGATGGCTCCACGTTGAAGCACATCGTCGATGTTCTGCATCATGATTCGCTGCACGTCTCCTAGCTGCCCGCCCAGCTGGGCCGCAGCACCAGCTCTTCGGGCTCGGGCTCCGCCCTCCGCATACTGTTTCCGTGTCCGCTGCATCCACGTATCGAATTCTATAAAGGTGTAGGGCCTCGTCACTGTGTTCACCTGTAAACGAGCATTTCACATATTTTTATTGTCTTCAGTCATCTGTTATAAACAGACTCCGTTTCTTTGGATGCATAATGACCCAATGCAAGAGTGTCAAAAGTTACATTTTTTTGTATGTGCATAAAATAATGACAGTTTTCATAAGAAATGTATTTGCATCTCATATCATAAAGTAATAAAATTAAAAAATACTTTGAACAAATAAATATTTATTTAAATTGTAGTGTTCATGGTAAAAAGAACAGCTTTGTAAAAGAAACCATGGTAATTTTAATCATACATTAGTAATAATATAAAAATGGTTTTTGGAGGAGGAATGGTAATTGCGATAAATAATGAATATTTGACTCATTATATCAGTGATAAAAAGCAAAACTACCTAAATTCCATATTTATCATTGAGTTTATAATATATGGACACTAGTTCTATATTTTATTGATTAAACTGATTTTGAGTGTCGTATTCCTGATGGGCAATGTTAATGGTTTCTTGAGTCAATATAATGATTGCTCAGTTTATATACATAAATAAAAGTTTTTGAACTCACTCTTTTTCCGTATTGCTGATAAAATTCCTGTGATATCTCCTCTAAGTAACTGAATGCGAGTCTTTTGCTGTAATTTCTTTCACACAATACAAGGTAGCATATCTCATTCTCTATTAAATAGCTGGAAAGAGAAGGTATTAAGTTTAATATGAAAACTAACCCTAACATATTTCAGATAGTCAATAATCTTTTTAAAATCTTAGTTACAACATTCTGAACTGAATGGGATTATCAATAGATATAAGGATTAATAGTAGTGTAAATTAATATTTATTAACAAAACTCAAAAATCAACTCTCATATAATGCGGTAGTCTCAGAAGACAGTTTCCATATTTAGCAGAGCTGAAATTGGAACAGCCTATATGGTACTCTTACCATACAAAACTGTAGATGGTTTCTATACAACATGGTACAAATTAGCCTGATTTGTACAATTAAATCCAAGTTTCTTATAGCATGGTGTCCATATAACGCAGTACACACTCACTATGTTATATGAGGGTTGACTGTTTATATATACACACATATATGAGATAATTGACGACTATGCAGTGGTGCGAGTTCTCGCTTTGCTAGCAGAGGTCCCAAGTTCGATTCCCGGCCGGATGAATTTAGGAAATTGTATTTTATAATTTGTCTGAGTCTGGTCTGGTGGGAGGCTTCAACTGTTACCACCCTACCAGCAAAGATGTACCGCCAAAACAAAGACTTTTGTGTTCTGGTATGATGCTGTGTAGAAATCATAAAGGGTATATTGCCTCTTACTAGATTAGAACACTTCCATCTTAGAATGTATCAGCATTTACCATTAGGTGAGATCACAGTCAAGCACTAAACTGTCGGCAAAAATATTTTTGGAAAAAGTTGAGGAGTTTAAATTTGTAATGTTTATTAAAGGCAGGTAGATGTAATGTGAATTTAATATTATACCACTACAAAAAACAAAACTGGTTCTTATATTTTTATTCACTTTACCATTTTATAAATAATTTACAATTTTGTTGAACATTTTTTGTACAGTAATGAGCAACATTCTCATTTATCATTTCATCATCCTAAAAGCATGTTTTTATGTGTATATGAGGGAATAAAAAGTGTTTAGAATAATCATTTGTTTACTTAAGAAGCATTCTAAATTCTACAATGTTCTTGAACAACACTGTGTAAAATAATAAAATAGCAGTAATACTCAACTTAAATTTAGTGTCAAATCTATGAAAATAATAAAGAAAAGCAGAAAGCATAACTCACTGGAAGAGATAAGGTCCAGTTTCGATGGAGCACCGTATTGGCGACTGAGGAATTAACTTTCTAAACAGCATTTTAGCTTGGTTTTGGTACTCCAATACGTTGCAACCACTCTGAAAACCATCGCAAAACAAAAATTATAATGGAACTTAAATATAGTGAAATGAACTGTTACGGCTAGGAAACGTATGTTTGTGTGATATACTATGTGAACATTCTAGATTTTTGTTAACTAGCGATGCAAAGTATTGTAAATGTAGCAACATATGTCGAGGAATAAATAATCACCTGTTCATCTTCTTGCATCGTAGCCGCTAAAGGCAATCCATCCACAACACGAGCGATCATCGTCATTAAAACCATCTTGTCAGTTCTATTTGTCCTATATAGCTAATTAAAAAAATATACACTCTTCTAGAAATTAGAATACACTTATTTTTTTCTTGTCATTATTTGAATGTCTGGATAAATTTATTTCAATTCGTACTAATATCGAGTTCGATTCGTGCTTCGTAGACAGTTGCGCTTAAACGTCAAAACGACTTCACAATCTGACATGACAACAACACGTCAGCTTATCTATTTAGAGTTGCGTTTAGAAATTGGAATTATCAATTTGCATTTGAAAATTAATATTGTCTATGCTAATATTCCATCTGTTTTATTAACTCCGAGTTTAAAATAACTCCTACCGCACAAATTAGAAGTACTCATCAATTTGCATAATGAATTGATATATCTTTAACAAAAGTATTTTTATTCCGCTGGGAAATGCATTTGCACACCCCTGACAGCAGGCAGGGAGTGTGGTATTCGCCGGCCAGGCCAGCGATACCCTCCTCACCCTTTGGGAGTGTCAGAAGCTCCCTTGCGCAGTCACCCTGACACTTCCGGATGAAACCGACTGAGGGTTAAAAGGATTCTTACTTTATCAACATGAATAGAAATATAATAGGGAACCAAATACTTTTATTAATATATTAAAGTGTTCAAGAAGTGAAAAATTGGTCATTTATTGAAGACATTAAAGTTAAATAAGGTTTCGTAAGGTTAGTAGCAGCCTATTAACTTCCCACTGCTGCTGCTTCCCAATGCAGGATACACGTACCCTAGAGATATGTAGGTTTCCTTACTATATTTTCTTTTACCAGTTTAATACGGAGTGAGGCTATTATTTATTTATTGGTCCGAGAAATCGAACGTGCGAAGTCAGATATAATTTATTGTTATAGGCTAGCTTTATGATTTTATTATGTATCTTTTAAATGACCACTATCGACGCCATTCTACGGAGATTACAAGGCTGTCGAGTTTCTGGTCGTAGGTAGTTGTAAATTCTTTAATGATAGACGATGAGTAAACAGATCTCTGCCCAGCTGTGGGTCGTTAATAAGGCCTCGTTCAATAAATATAGTTTCATTTGGTAGCATAATAATATATTTGTGTTCACAACATCTAGTGGCGAAAGCGTTACATCAAATATGCCATATCTACAATATATCGCAATCAACAGACCACGTATAATTATTGTTAATAAACAAAAATAACATTTCTGTAAATGCTATACACGCCTCCAATACCTTCTGTTAACCTTTATTTATTCAATAAACGACCTTGGCAATGGCTGCTGTGACAAGGGGTTTGATCTTCTCCCCAATATTCGCATACACCCAACATTATAATTTATTTTTGATTAGGCAATGTAATTTAGCCCAAATTTCAAATTATGCCATATATTTTAATTTTGTTTAAGATTTTCATATCGAGCATTTGTAGTGTAGTCCCTCTCAGATGAAATTGTCTCTTTTGTGAGGTAGCTTTATATAAAAAACGGAATTTATTGAGCAGTATAAATAATGAGTCAACGTGGTCGTAGAGCACGAATGAAAAACGGGATATTTGACAAAAACATAGGTTTGTATTTTATTGTGGATATTTTATTAACATTATCATCATGCATCAAATTTATATGCTAAATCATTTACACTTACAACTAGCTATACATAGAAAAAGAAATAACTTAACTAGGGGGCAGAAAATACAGTATTTGTTAAAAATTAAACAACTAAAATTACAATTAAAATAATCGGACTTTATCTGTATAAAACTAAAAGCAAATGTAAATCACTAACGCACAAGACTCTCAGAACTAACTTTTTTTGTAATAAATGAAATAACGCAAAGCGAAATCAACTTTTAATCAAACCCTTTAGAAAGCAAAATAAAACAATCCACACGCTTTCACCGATTGTGTATTGAATTAACGGATATTAACTAGTGAATAAGAAATACATTGAGACGTAGACACACACACGTTTCACTGTCGTCTCCCCCCTCCCCTAATACCGAATTCACTAACCTTCTGATTGCTTTCGCGCATATTTTTCATATTTCACCTATCTAGCGACGCCACTGACTACTCGTTCCTTATAAAGGTGTGCGTTTGGATTATTTTAGTATTGTATATACATTTTGGTGCAATAATCGAATCGTCATAGACTATAACAGACAACGTCGTGCAGCGGCATCTGCCGTCACCATGCCTTCAAGTAGATTAAATAAAGTCTTATTTTGAGTTATAAACTGACAGCCGATTCAAGTACTCGTAGTACAAATACCTGTAACAGTGATATTGCCATATCAAAATATTGTTGCCTATTTTGTATATAGCATTTAATATTTTATTCGAGTTTATTTATCTCTAAAAAAATTTCGTCTAACAGTAATTATTTATATCAAAATCTGTCCGTTGGGAACGAATATATCTAAGGAAGTTTATATAGTTATGATGAAACAACTCAAAATATGACGAAGTATCTCTTAAAGGCATTGCGTTGATGAATCGACAGAAACGGCGCCCCAAATAATTTAATAAACGAATCGTATGACACTAAGACTAGGCTCAATAAAAATAGTTTTTTTTTTAATAACAATAATTTTCACGAAGTGCTGGTAAAAATTTACATTGAACTTTCATTTAAGTACATTAATCATTAGAAACTTTGATTTTATATCAACAACATCAATTTGACTAAAATATTTTTTAAAAACTTCGCCGAGCATCTTTTTTAAATGTTTGCTCAAACATTTTGCCATCTAACCGGTAACTCGTAAACTTTTCACACTAGCCGAATTATAAATTCTGAGAGCGCTCCCCTGCCATCACGTGGTCCATTCATTACTACCAATACTTTTATCAATAAAAAATATGTATATTACAATAAAATTTGTAGCCTATAGAACGAAATTTCCTAGAAAAATAGTATAACACATCCCTAGACCCGCGCACAGATTAAATAAAACTCTTTAAACATAGATAATATATAACAATATGTCGCATTAAAAAGTGGTATAATAATTTAACTACATCCGAATATTAATCAAATAAATTTACGTATTAGTTTACTTTTAATCTATCTCTTAAATGCGCGGATCTGGATGCTATACTTTTGCAAGACGAAATAAATAAGTTAATACCTACAATTATATTTACAAAAAGAAACAGATTAAAAAGAAAGATTTTTATCATTCTGAGAATTTCACCTAACTATTATAAAAATACAATTAAAATTCCACTTTATATCATATGTATAACTTTAAATCACATGAAACGGGCACTGGACTTGTTCGTAGAAAGGGGACGGCCATTTTGTTTCACGTAGATCTTGTACACATATCGATAATCGACTTATTTCACTGTAGTATTTTTTTTTTGGTTAAAACAACAGCGCGTACAAGTAATTGTCCCACGTATATATTTGGACCGCCCCCTTCGGACACTGAGATCGTTCACTGACACCGAACAACACACTACGCACTGGGTGCGTCTATTGTACACTACACTTAGACAACTGTGGTTTGTCGGTCGGATCTATTAAATACAGTATGGTTTCCGCGTTCATCCACCGGTCGGTCCCACACTTAGCACCCATTTACTTGACATTTCGATTCCCTTAGCACATCACTAACCCTTTCGGTCAATCGATACGCGCAGCCCTAGCACTAGGTATAACACGCTATAGACTCCTTACACGCTAAATAATTTATATACTTCGTTTTTCAATACAAAAATATTGCATAACATTCGGAATTTATAGTTAATATTGTGCGAAGGCTGCGCATCTCGCTCCTTTATACTGGACACACACTACAACGCGATTCATAACGGATTCATAAGAAATCAACTGAGAGAAAGTAACGGTAGACAACTGTACTATAAAAAAAATCATTGCAGATGTAACTCGGTCCTGAAATGCATCAGCAGTGGCTATTGTTAAACTCAGTGGCTAAATAACTCAGTTAAAAACTGCCTAAAGTGTAATTCTTCAATTACATAACTGTCACATTCTAATGTTTATATAAAAGCTAGAAGATCCGTTTTTATTCAATGTTTATAGATACTTATTGTAAATAACGACATATAATATATAATTGTCAGTTTTTGGTACAGATTATAAATTTTATGGTATTAATAGTCTATGGTTATAATGACATTGACATATTTATCTTGATGACAAAAACGAATATAGATTATAAATGGAAACGTTAGACAATTGTTAGAACAGATTAAAAATGATTTATATTGATAGACGTGCATTTAAGAAGTCATAATTTTTTTATAAATATATTATTATATATATAATTATATTATTAAATTGAGATTATTTCCATAAAGGCCTGCACAATTCTCCCCAATATGTAGCTTTTTTCGAACACTTGGTGTCCAACTAAGTTAAATAGCCACTCAGAGCAAAAGCCGAGCAGGACGGATTAGTTGTCTGTCGATACTTATATAAACATTTTCAGTTTGCTAGCGTGTTCGTATCGTTATAAACTCAACGCGAACTAGACTACGGCTTAATCTGATCTTCATAACTTCTATCTAGTTTTAAAAGTATTATGATTCATTAACATTGGACCACAAATCCTAATTAATTATTAATAATATTTACTCAGGTAACAAAAAATAGGGGCCCCGCGCAGACGCCTCGCAAACAAATTATATCACATTAAATCTTTCGTAATAAGGTATTTTTTTGTATTTTGATATGCCGATAAATAAGGATGAGGGTATACGAATGTCACAGTTTGATATGTGGTCCGAGCGACCGCCCGGGGCCCCTTGTAGGCTTACAGTAAGTTTAAATAAACGAAATAAACTAGAACATGTCCACTTAAAACATCTCACTTACAGTAAACATCTATCTGTAATAATTAACACAAATAACGCACAAAGAAAAACTCATACCTTAAACTATACATTCAGTTCTCTAACAGAAAGTTGGCAGTTGGTTTCAGTACTCTAGTAGAATTACTCCACAAACAAGAAGCTTAATAATATCAACTGGAATTCGGTTTCAATCGAAGACGAATTTATATGAAACAATAGATTTCAGGCTGCGGCGTTTCGAGGGGGACCGGTCGACAATTTGCTCTATAAATTTCAACTAACTTGTACTTATTCAAAAAAAGGATGGCAACACCGTCCAGTATAATTTCCCTACAAAATAAACCATAGACAATAGTTCTGCAGACATCCTCGAGACCATCGAAGGGCCGCCCTCGAACCGCGAGCGAACGAAGGAACAACAGCTAGACAACCGGTCATAATATAAATTGATTTAATATTATACATAGAAATATATATTTGAGGTCGATCGTTCAACAAGGTGTAAATATGCAAAGCGCTAAGGCTCCATGCTTTGTTTCAGGGCAAATATACGATACTTCTGTCGTTACAATATAAACATTTTTTTACGTAAATATTTCTTTAATATAAACTCTTATTTAGACTATAATATTACTTATTGCATATTGTAAAAACTGTTCTTTCCAATAAATTGTATATTCATAATACGTAATATTAGTTTTGCGTAGTTTTGAGGTAGGAAGTTCTGATTCTTGCGATATAATATGTGTAGAAACATCACAAACTTTATTTAAAAATTCGTTTTAACATTATACAAAAAATCACTCCGTATCCATATAACATCTAGCAAATTTTAGTGTTCCTTTCTGAAATTTCCCCTAAAAATAGGTAATATATAAACATTTGAGCAATCGATTCCGTCTCTCCTATTCTGTATAAATACTCGATTCATTAATAACTTTACGACATTAGTTCGACGCGAGAACAACGTTAACTTTAAGAGCGTTATCAGAAGCGATTTCGGAAAAACGTAATGCATGATGATCTGAAAAATAGACGAATTTATTCTCCTCCAAAGTATTATAAGTTAGTGAAAAAACCGTACGAAATAGCGAAACGAACGCTACGAGTAGTTACGTGTGAGAGAACGGAGAATCTACGCCAGCGAGCAGTCGATCTCCACTATGTCCTTGGGCACGTCCACGAACTGGTACACGAGCCGCTGGCCGTCCACCTTGGCCAGGATGCCGCGCTGGTAGTAGTAGCGCAGCGCGCGGCCCATGGTCTCGTAGTTCATGTCGGGCTTGTTCTTGTGCAGGCCCCACAGGCGCGACACCGCCTTGGAGTCCACCAGCTTGAACACGCCCTTCTCGCGGTTGGTCCACTTGATGTACCGCGGGCAGTACTCGCGGTCCTGCAGCAGCTTCAGCAGGAACTCCCAGAGGTAGGTGGTGGAGCCCTCGCGGCTCTTGCGCTTGACGCCGGGCGCGGGTGGGCCGTCGGCGCGCGGCCTCTTCTTGGGCTTGAGCTTGGAGTGGTACTGGTGCCGCTGGTAGTCGCCGAAGTCGAACACGGAGTAGGGCAGCTCGTCGTGCGGCAGGGGCGGCGGCGCCGGCGCGGCGAAGTGGTGTCCGCCGCCCCCGCCGCCGTACCCGTAGCCGTACGCGTCGCGCTCCACGCCCGCCACTGCAACGGACAAACGCACCGTTAGCTTCACACTATATCTTTTGTGAGAGAGGAAAATCGACCCTCCTTAAACCATACAACCAAATAGTTGGCGTTATCCAGATCACTAGAGTGAAATGCGAAAAGAACCCGTTAATGACCTCAAAACAAAGAATCTGCACGGTCTTAGTGAATTTAAAATGAATTTACCAACCCCGCCTAAGCGACCGACGATAGTGTGGGATTCACCTATAATACCAGAATATTCACTAAAACCCAGCGGACCCCTCGTCGTTCGTAAGAGTTGGATAAACCTTCGTCCTAGTAGCAAGTCCCCCAATCCAACTGGAAGGATTTGGTGGGTGACAAAAAATAGATTCTGGAGAATATAGATTCGTTTTTGTTCTCAAGATTTGACGATTTTGCTGGCATTAAGGTGCGAGTATTCGCTTCGCACGAAGATCTTTGTCCCGAGTTCAATTTCCGGCAGGGCAGATTTAGGAAGTTACATTTTCTAATTAGTCACAGTCTGGACGGGAGGTTTCGGTTAAAGGGCTTAATAACCTCTTACCAAGATAGGGCGCTTCTGTCTTAGAATTTGTCATCACTTACCAGATGAGATTTCAGTCAAGTTATATTGTTTATAATAGAAAAATGAAAACATAAAAAGTAAAATGCCGCAAAATTAAAAGAAAATTCGGATTATAGAAATATAAATTAAACACTTATTGCAACGAAAACAATCTAAAGTGAACACAAAAAAGACTGGTTATTTGAGGCGCGTTGCAATTTGCTAAGTGGGTTAGTCGATCGCCGTCAATGTAATTTCCTGTAAGTCTTTTTTCCAACGATTATTATTTAGCTGAAATAGTTTCCTAATTCGTAGAAATGGAGCCGATTCAGTATCGTTAATGACCGCTACATTTTTATTAATTCATTTAATGAGAAAGGCAAAGACAATATATCCCCGGCCTTCAATTTGAAAAAAGTCCCTACAATCTTGAATAAAAATAAAATAGACTAGTATATAATAAAGTAAGCTAATTCATTACATTCTATACTATTTAGATCTAGTACCTCTCTTTTTTATATATTATAATAAAAGAGATTCAATGCACAGTTTAGTCAGTTAAACAATGTAAGCCTAGACAAACGTTCTCACGCAGCTATGGGAGCACGATACATCTTTAGCTTTAAATAAAAATGTTTTGACTGCAGATTTTGGTGTATTCACAGAGAATATATATTCAAGTAAACACTATATATTAATAAGTCTTTTGAGTTGTGCAAACTCCATTTTAACTGAAATAGCTTTAAAAACCGAGTATATTTCGTTATGTTCTAACTGTAATTGGAATATATAAATCTCGAAGCCTATAAAGAAGGTTATAAGTTTTTGTCACGAGGAAATAACAAAAGAATACGCCCAAACGAAGTCACATTTCAGGGCCCTTCTGTTTCTCAATCTAAATAAAATATCTAACAGTTAAAAATACAGCAAACGCTTTGATAACAGCGTGAATAGATAAAGTGAGTTGATTGCGTCAACTCGCCTTGACCCCAATGGCTGCGGCCAGTCGCCTGCGCGCATTTTCCTCCACGATCTACCACATGTCATGAGTTTCACTTCGAAATAACACCACGCCGGTGCTTTATCAAATGTCTAAAAACACTGACATTTACTCGTTTTACGAATATCATATCAATAAATGATTCTATAAGGTACATTAAAAGGCTAGAATCCAGGGCCGTAAAATTATACACGGAGCGTTTCAAGTATTTATTCTCTTTTGTTATTATCTGTATTTTGGTGTGACACAATTAAACAGTTATAAAATATAATCTATTTTATCTGTGGTTTCTTATGTATGATAACCATCACAGAGTACACTGTCATAGTTTTAATATATGAAATAGATCTTTTGATTGTGTTTAATGTAATTATTACTTTAAGAAAATATATTTCATTCCATTTCGTTGTCTAAAGAATACTCTTAATCAGAATATAGTGAATGAAAAAAAATAGAGCGACGACGAGTTATAATGATTATCTCGTTCACATATCTGTAGTTGTACAGTGATTTTTTTACTCGAGTACGCTTATGTAACAATTATAATTCGTTAATTATCTCTTTCTGAAATAACTCACGCGAACTGTACAAGAATTTGCTAAATAACAATTTTGCAAAAAGAAAATACGTGAATGTATTTATAATCTTGTTTTCGAGATGGATTTAAATATTAATACAAAAAATACTTTCAAGGTGATAATTTAGATTCCGAACTTAGTGTGATTATTAACCTTTGTAAATTACGTTTATCCATAAATGCTGTAGGCTTTGTGGTCTTAAAACTTGTCTTTCCTATTAAAGGGGTCATTTATGTTGTCGAACACTGTAAAATTTTAATTAATCACATGTGCCGAATGAGCAAATGATTTATCTATATTTACATTAACGCAGCAGATATGTAAACGTATCAATTTTTGTCTGTATTTTAATGTGATCTGCGCGCGGTTCGCATCGCTGTAAACTCGTTGGTATCCGCCATTTTCTTTCTAATATTATCTAACTCGCGTATTTTCGCGCGTCTTATCAACAGGTCGTTAACCCCGACACGTGTGTCTTACATTTGTCATCGTTTAGCGTAAAACAACCGACACTAAGGGCTTCCTAATTCCATGTTTAGATTATCCATTATAAATATTGAAAGAGTGGCAGTGTGGTATTATAATATAATCGACGTCATAGCACAGAGTATCATCTGTGGCTATGTATAGCATTATCTGTGGCAATCATAAAACGGTTAATGTTTAAATTAATAATAATCTTTCCTAGGTATAATTTAAATTAAACTTAAATAATAATGCAATGTTATTCATTTCGTTAAAAAAGGTCATGGATTCAATTTTCCTATCTATCACTTTACCAGTTTTATACTACTTATTAACGGGTTAGAGAGTTAACTAATTTACAAAACTAGGTGATATTGCAGTTAAGCAATGGGTTGTACGCAAATAAAAAAATTCAGTATAAAAATATATGGTATTTACGACTTAATGCACCGTTCCTTGTTTACGCCATAAAATCCCCCGCCAGCCTGGGAACGCTAACAAAAAATGTTTATTATGCGCTGGCGGGTCTATTTTTAGCTGAACGCATCCTACTGGTTTTTAATGCTGCATTATCAAGGTTACAACGTCCGTGCCTGTACAGCCTAGAATGTCATCTCCACTCGGCTACTCTGTGGACCCCAGCGCCAGTGCGAAAAGAAAACTACTCGAGCCTGCGACCAAGCTACTCTATGCCCTATGGCATTGGATTACAGCTTAAAATCAATCGATAAACGTTGTCTATGGTGTTTATTCCCGGATACAAGAATGCGAACGTTAGCGGAGGAGGGAAACAACCGGTCGCATCCCGCTCGCAATAAATGGGTTACCCCACAAACCTCTTGCGATACAAACACTATTGTTTTATAGATAGACACAACAAAACCGCATAACAACTTTTTGTGAGACTAGCAATGTTTTTTATACGTTAACCCAAAACGGTGTGTAATGTTTTAGCGTTATTTATATTAATAATGGATATAATATATCAAATCACCTTAACTTTTAGATGTTGATGTGAATTACAGTCCTTTCATTTTATTGAGTAGCACAGATTATATGTAAAATATTTGAAACAAATCCAATATGGCGGCTTTCTGATACCGTTTTGAAATGTGAAAGAAAACATTTACTTCAACAACCATAAAGTTAAAATTATTTTTCTGTGCTTTGCATTTTTTCTATAATAATAAATAATTTATTTCACTATCTATATTTAAGGGAACGAGGTGTTCCAAAAGTCTAACTTTAGGTTATATAATCTATCACCTGTTTGGAACACTGACTCTACTGAAAAGTAACTAAGTGGTTCCTTTTATTCTAAGTATTTCTTTATTATCAAATTCTAAAAGACCGCCTTGCGTTAAATAATTTCTTTTACTTTATTATATAAGATTTTGTGAAGAAAGTATATTTCATTTTTTGAAATTTCTCGCCAGTCATCGTATTTGATAAAACAGTATATATAGAATATATCTGTGACGTTGTACGTTTACAAATTGTTATCACGATAAAGCTGTGATAAGATTTCGTACATTTCCTCCAGGCAACGAGCAATGCAACAGAAATACAAACACGATAGTTGTTTATCTAGCGAAATTTCTTAGCCGGAAGTGATAAATTCGTATTGCAAATGTTATATATTCGATTAGTATTTTTTTTGCAATTTGTTTTTGTATAACGTCTAGGCTTTTTATTTCGTCAGGAAATCCTCATGGATACCTCCGGGACATCTCTATGCCCCGTACCCGTTGCCTAGAGGTCACTCTCTAGGGAGGTAGCCGCACGTCTCCTGCCCACCTTTCTTCTGCGTCTGGCGGGAGCGGCCACGTCTTCCTCTCTCAACCTAACTTCTCGCAAAATGAGACCATCGCTTTCCAGGAAATTTCGCTGCAAGTCATAACGCTGACGACGGGCGGCAGCCAAATTTCCACTCCAAAATAATGTCTAGGCTGGTTAAGTAATAACTAGCCACAGCTGGAGCCTCCCATCAGTCTCAACTTAGTGTAAATTAATACTTTCCTACTAAAAATACTTTCCATTTATTTTCCACGCCATTATCGTATCCATACAAATTAAAAAATATAATTTCTAATTTCGAAAAGAATCAGAATTGGCAACCTTAGAATATAAGCTTATTTACTGTATCTTCTAAGCATGGGAGTTATTGCTTATTTTCAATAACTATAACTCTCACGTTATTATAGGTCTAATAACCGATATTTTATCACTAAATATACTACACTAAATATACAATAGCTACTGGCTATCTATATATAGAACATATAAGTACAAGCTTATAAAACAATTAAAAGTATTTCTTCAGAGTAAATCGATTCGGGATAAGCATTGTCTATTTATTAACAAATATAATAGATTTGTCTATCATGGATTGTCAATTGAATTCTATAACATTTAATTCGGTCTCTATCACACTGCTTTGTTACTAGTTATTATTGACAGTAACGTAATAACGCTCTTTTGGATTTCAGTTATCGTTACTTGTTATTTTATCAGTGAAGTAGCAAATAACGGATATGTTAAGTGAGTTATTCCTTGCTTAGTATATTCGTATGAAGGCAGGCTTATAGAGGCTTTCGTCATTGGGAAGTCGTATAGCTATCCTAGTTAGATGGTCATGCATAAACAATGCAATTTTTACCCGCTCATATCCTCCCATAGAGCGTGCACAATGGTCGTGTACGTTTTCCTGTGCCGCCGGAAAGCGGTGTGCGTGTTTCTAAGAGTGCACAGCGTGTGTGTGTGCAGACGGCCGCCGCAGCCAATGACCAGGAAATGACGCCGACGGTTGACCTTCACGAGTACGCACACTGGCGCATCCCTACGCTCCCATCGCTCCCGGCCTACAACATTTCGCCTCGTATTTTCCATAGCCCGTTTATAATGTTGCACGTCTATTAGCCCTTTTCTATGTCGTGTTGAATTCATAGCTACTATCACTATAATACCAATAATAGCCTTGATTTACATTTGATTTCTTTCTTTCCTGATCCGTACAACAAAACTGTCGAATACCCTGCCTTGTTCTATTTTTCTCGAAACCTACAACCGAAATCTTTTCAAAACAAAGGTGAATAGAATCATCATCATAGCTTTCGATCAGGTGTGATTAAGGTCAAGCGCAAACCTTGCGTAAATAATCGTAAAAAAGCTTTACATAGATTGTTATAACGTTATAATTTCTATAAGTTAAACGTATATACCTATACGAGTTCTTTATTTTTAATTTTTCCATGCAACTCTGTTCAATAATATACTCCTGCCACTTGACTTATATCAACATCTCTTCTTTGTTGTTGTCTTCATTTTATGCTCTACTCTACTAAGAATATTTTGAAATTTCATATCAATTTCCTCGTTTTATTCCAAATAATATTTATATTAAACTTAATGTTTACCACGTTTAGCGAATCTACATTAAATTTTATATAAAAAAGTAATTTACTCTATGGTCACAACACAAAAGTGTCAAACTCGAATATTAGTTAACTAACACTTTGAATGTTGGCACATAATGCTCTAGAAGCAATAAATAATTAATTTGAAACATGTAATGTCTTTTATGTGTAAAGAGTTATTTATTTCTACATTTAACAGTAAAGAGTTTAGACTACACGACGCACCTACCTCATCACCATGGAGATATGTGACCATAGATAACGATGTCTTTTTTTATTTCTCCGTAAACAGACTAAGTATTCAACAACACCGTCGCTGATAACTACATTATGTATTTCTTATCAAGGTGACTTCACGTCGTCTAATTTATACAATTAACCTTAATTTTGTACTCAACGTTGTGATAATGTAAAAAGAAACTTTATACAGATTAAAATAAACACTAAGCATTGGTAGTTTGTGGTTAGACGCGTGGATTCTTATTCAAATCTTTCGTAGGCTTCACGTTATTAAATAATTTAAGTTTCTATTCACATTTAAGAGTAAATATTGTGCTTTTCGATTCCTTTCTTTTAGGAAATTAGATTGTAATGTACCTAACTTTACAAAACATATCAGTGAAATTTACGCGACACGTTAAGAAAACTGTGCATTTTTTCTGAAATTTGTTCCAAATTTCCTTGTTTCGAATCTAGTAGCGATGCCGTTGTGTAACAGAATGCCGAAGATAACACAATCGGTTAATTACTTTCAACCTAATCATATCGTAAAACCTGTCGAGATATTATTTATATATATTCAGATACTGTTTTCAATTGATTATACCATGGAGTAATGTTGTTTCACCCAAGTTGATACACGGTTATAGAAAAATTTGTCTCTTTTAGTAGGGGTCAAATCTAAGATGGTAAAATGTTTGCTAAAATTTGGGCAGAGGTTTAAGTTTCTGCCATAGCACGTTTGGGAATATTTGCGATACAAGTTGTGCAAGCTACATATGTATGATTATGTATAATTGGCTGGATCTTTATTGAACTCAGTAATACTTTATTGAGAAAGAAAACACGACAAAACACTTACATATAACATTAATTGAAATTTGAATTATAAAGTTCCACTTTTTTCACGTCATAGAGTTTATGTATCTGTAAACTTTGCGGTTAGTCTATGATTAGATGAAGACACTGTATACCCTAACTAAGACATTAACGTTTAAAGCTATTATAACATTTTCAACCGATCACCGATTTTCTATGAGTCAATCTTTCACAATATACAAACGTAGCTAATGTATATTGTCAACAGAACGGTATAAATGGCGCGTCCCATTATGTTTTGTACAAACATTTAAGAGAATAACTCTGTATTTTATATGAAATGTGTACACAGATTGAAGCCTCGTTGTCTCAATGCTATTGGGTCAATAACAATTTTCGTTTACGTTAATAAACTGTAGGGACCGAGTGTTTTGTTGCACTTCACCAGTTTCCTTTAGCAGACTAAATAGGTATGAAGGTGACACTAGAGGTTACAATGTTTACGATATTTATATAACGGCAAGTTTTATCGTTACCTGTTTATTGTACGTTGATACTTTTCCACTCTTTTATTTTACTGGTGATATGAGAGTATTTGGAAATG
The DNA here is from genome assembly GCA_015832385.1 of Elymnias hypermnestra. Lineage (NCBI taxonomy): Eukaryota > Metazoa > Arthropoda > Insecta > Lepidoptera > Nymphalidae > Elymnias > Elymnias hypermnestra. The sequence goes on along the minus strand of JACTOM010000912.1, from coordinate 6,369,478 downwards.
AAAGTATTCTTCGTTCGGAGTAGCATTAACAAGATTTCGTTAAGTTTGTCTTACGGGAAGATACAAGCGAGAAACTCTTCACATTTAAGACGTGTACGAGTATGCTTAGCAACAATAAAACGAAAAAGCAACAGTAAAAAGACACATAAATTGATTACATTGAACATGGAATGGTAAGTGATGGGACAGTCAAAGTTGGTAGCGCGCTAACCTGGTAAGAGATAAACGAACATTTAGGGGTCGGTTAAGGGGACTGTTTTTATATATAAGTGGTCCCCTAAATATGTGCTGCTTTAGCGAATGTTGTTGAAATCGGATATAAGCCCTTTCAATACCATTCGAGGTTTCACTTCTACATTTGTTTCTATTTACAAGCTACTTTTGACCATAGACAAAACCAACGGTTTCTTTTTATAAATAGAGTATTTAGTAATGTGTATCACACAAAAATCTGTTATTTTTACTTAAATTCTAAGCTTCTTTATGGACCTTCATCTTAATAATTTAATTTCCTTTTTTTAGCCTTCACTAGTTTGTATGCAACATTAAAAATAATCCATCATTGATTTTAAATATACAGATAAATTTAATAAATATTATTATGTAGTTAATATGAATAAGTACCTTATTAATTGGGAAGCAATTAGTTAACACGAATAGGTTTTTTATGCATTAGGAAACGACTATAAACATTACGGCTATATTTTTTGTTGAGTGTTGAACGAAAAACGTAAAAAAGTGGAAAAAATTGTGGCTTTGAAACATTTATGAAAACGTCAGTAATATTTATTAAACTCATAATTTTTTGCGCATTTCCTACTTAGATGTTAGACAGATAAAAAATTAATAAAATTGACAACTATTATTGGACAATCAACAGATTGCGGTTCTATAATCTATGAATTATATTTCAGTCTATCAAATTTGTTATTAAAAGCAACACAAATAAGTCAATTTAATTATCGCAAATCAAAATAAAAAGAAGATATTCAAGGTAGCACTTTCGAAACATCTTTCATTTTATTGTATATAAATATTGTACCAACAACAAACTAAATCAGGAACAATATAATTTCAAATATTTTATATTTTAAAATCGTTAAATTACCACAGAGTAGTCGGGCACTTGACAGCACATCAGTCGCTCATTATCTAAATAGGAAGTTGCCACTTATCTAATACACATTTTTGTCGCATTTAACGCATATTGAAACGAGCGAATAACTTTCGTAAAATTTATTATACGTATTTCTAATATACTTTATTAATTGACATCTCTAAAACGTCTTGTGGGAGTTTATTATAGAAACGTATACAGTTACCCTTAAATGAGTTGTTAATCTTATGCAGCCTACTAGAATTTATAACAAGTTTGTTTTGGTTTCGTAAGTTATATGATGTACATTCACTCTTTTTATTAAAAGAGTCAATGTTTTTATGTACATACAACAAGTTTTCTAATATATTTACGCAGTGAACTGTCATTATGTTAACTGCCTTGAATTTGTTAACATTGTCCAATAATATATTTCCAAAATAAAACTGTTTTTTCACTTGTTTTATTATAAAAATATTCAGTTTGTCATTGATTATAGATACACATCGATATCCGCAAAACATCGGATCGCAATTAAATCCATCAATGAGATTTTTATGTGTTCAAAGGTTATTGTATGAATAAAATGGTTTAAAGTGTCTGACTGTATTTGGAATCGCATTTCCTTAATTGGCAATGAATTTTTTTTTATTATATAACAAAATCGAAAACAAGATACGAGTTAACGAACTAACAGTATCGATAACTTTCATTTAGACGGGAACGCAAGCACCCATTCACGATAACCTACAGGCTATCACCTAAAAGTATTTTTTTTAAATAAAATTTATGCAAATATCGTGCCGGATGCAGTTATCGGTCGCTGGTACGACTGTTGTTTGTGTATGCCGGCTATTTATTTAGGCCGAATTATACATTGCACGCATGTGTTGTGGAAGGTCAGGATCGATTAGGCCGAGCACAGGAAGATAGGGAGTCCGTTGTATTTATCATCGACTGTATTTTATTTGTGTCTAATTAATGTTTTTCTTTTTAAAATAGCATAGGTATTCCAAGATCTCGAGCCTTTTAAGTTTTTTGAGGAAAAAAGTGATTAAAAACGTTTGAATAAAATGCTTACCTATTATAGTATTTTTACAGCGTAAAAAGTACGTCGCGATAAATTAAATAGGTATAAGTCGAGTGTATTTTCTACAGGAACCATTTCAAAAAAATAGTTTTGTTATTATTAAATTATTATCTTTCGCGATGCCCTGCGTTGAACTAGTTATTTGATATCTGTAGGTATATGAACTACCGTGAGATATACTCTGTGGTGACATCTCTGTACTTTTGACATTGTCAACTTTCCCGCGCGAACCAAATGACGTCGACTCTCGTAAGACATCTTGTTTGTCGTTTCGGTTTTATCGAAAACTACTTTTATTGTCGATTCGACCTCAACCTGTATATTGGGACGCGGCGAAGGTGATTCGGCGCAGAGTTCGTGTACCCCGCTTACGTAAATACATGTAACTAAATAAAATGTCGCCTTGTTATAATATTGCTTTAATGTTTTTACACTGCTAACTGGGCAAGGTCGCAGCGACACCCGCGACACCGAAGTTTCTTTGTGCCGCAGTTTAAATTGTTTGTCGTCATTTTTTACTATGAAGTTACAGTTAACTGCTAAGTGATCTTGGGTAAACTGTTGCGCAAATATGTTTCTATTTCCAGTGGTGCTAGGACCAATGGGGCGCTCTGCTAGTGCCGGCTTTATTAATAATTATTAACATTGACACAGAAATTGGTAAAGAGCACAGTGAAAGAGAGTTCAGGCATTTTTAATCTATTAAGGGTGATTTTTGACGATGCTCTATGGTCTTGAACTTCAAAAACGCCACATTTACGTCCAGATTCCCGCCAAAGTCTGTCAAATATTATAGTTGCGATCAGAAATTGTTGGTTGTCAATGAAAAAAAAAATAAACAAAATTATTATTCTTTTAATTTGATTTCTAAACGACGTGACGATAGGTAGGGAACCTTTATTCCAAAAATTTCTTTCCTATTTAGTCGTCTCATAAAAACCTTTACCTTCCACAAACAATTGAAAACCAAAATTAGACAAATCGTTCTTTAGTTTTACTGAGACTAACAAATAGCACGTAGATACCGATCTCGTGGTAGTGGTCTAGCAAGGGTTATTTTTTTAAATTGACATTTTAAATTCGTTACATCTTTCAAATGAAATGTCCGATTTTAATAATTTCAAAAGCATTTTCATTTAATATTTATATGATTATTAGTTTCCGCAGCGCACGCGATGACAGATTTTTTCATACCTTGGCTTAAATTAATGTGTTCTTAGGAATCCCTATTTTTTGAGGAAGTAATACAGCCTATGTCGCTCAGTGAGAGAACGTTAGAGATATCCAACTATATATTGATAAAAAAGTGTGATGAAGATTCAAAAGTGTCCTTAAAGTATTTGTGATTGGATGCGTTAGAAGACATCGATAATAGTGAGCCATCGAGTGATTGATCCAAGATGGCGTCCCGCAAGGAAGTGCAGGAATTTGCGAGGCGCTGGAGGACGCGGGCGGAGGGGCCGGAGGGGGCGGCGGGGGCCCGTGACCTTCGCGCGTTGATGCAATGTCGCCGTGTCATTGACCACGCGCGCAAACAGTTGCAGCCCCGCGCCCCCCGCGCCCCGCCATCTATCACCCGCCGACCCCCGCCGACCCCGCCGACCCCCGCGCCTGCACTCACTTTCGCATTGCGCCCGACTACTACAACTTTTCACCGTACCACTACAAAAATTTACTCCATTGCAGAATGGTACTGATACCATTTTTATTGTACATACAAAAAAAGTTAAAGCGCGTGCGTACAAAGTACACATGTCAGAAGTGATTCTTTGGCAAGCCAATTATTAAGTCTCGTTTATATTAATACAAATCTAAAACTTTGGATTTCGGAGACTGAGAGGGAACATATTAGGAATTTAATTGTCATTCAAATATTTAAAGTGTCGAATAATTTATTGAAATTGTAAATAATTTTTATATTTTATGAAAATTAGTGTATTAAATTATTCAATGCCAAATGACAAATTGAAATGCCACATTTTATTCGTGAATCTACCTAACCATCAAACGAATTAGCTGAAACGCGATCAATCCCCCAATTTAACCCTCATGCGCCTAAATAACCTGATGGTAAGTGATGATACAGTCTATGATGCGCTAATCTGTATAGAGGCAATTAGCCTCTTATGGTTTCTATACGGCATCGTACCGGAACACAAATCTCTTTGTTGGGCGGCAGGTCTTTGCTGGTGGTAACTAGCTTCGGCCGAAACTTGCCACCACTCAGACAGCTAATGTATATTGTTAAAAACTTGAAAACAGCATTAAATAATAATTTAGATAAAAGTTGTGTCATTGCTGGAGACGTTAAAAATAAGAATTAATGATTTCATTGAATTACCATATTATTAACAGGTCAACACGTCTTATCTAATGTCAGTGAAATGCGATCGTTATAACTGTTTTGTAATAAATATATTTGCCTAAGTTTTACGTCTGTATTTTATTTTACTAAGTAAGCACAAGCTAATACTCTGTACTGTATCACGAGTGAAAGCCAAAACCAAACTACTCTGTTGTGTATTGCTCTGTATGCCAAAGTTTACACACTGCTCTGTGTACGCAGTATGCTCGAAAGGCTAACTGTTCTCTTCAGGTATGTATATGTTTTTAACGCAGAATAGAGTGGAATAAGTTAATAAACATATTTGAATGTATGGTAAGGATGTACGTAAAACTAGTTTTATGCTGCGTCGGCGCAGTTTGCGTGCTATGCGAGAAGTTTTGCCTTCCGCTCGTCTCTAATTTAGTTTCCGGCTGCCGGTAGTGTTAACCGCCGCGGCCTACATAAAGTTAAAAAAAACAAGATTTTATTGTTTACAACTCACGGGAGATCTAATTAAAGTACGATTCAGGTTAAAACACTAGTAAATTTGCTTCATATTGCTAATATATATTACGTCTTATACGTTTTTTATAAAGATTATTAGACTGGCGTGCAGTTTACTAGGTATTAAATGAATTTCGTTGCCCGTGAGTCAATTTGTGGGATTAGTTTGACTGTCTTGACCACAATCCCCTGGAAACTGGTTCCCTCTTTTACGCAAAGACATACTGCTACTTTAAATTGGTATTTTTGGGGGTCCGTGTCTACAATATCTAAATTTACGATCTATAACTGATACGGTTTAATGTTTAGGTTCATTTACAGTTAATAAGGTTCTGGATTTGGGTACAAAATATTGTTAAATTCTTCTAGTATATGTAAATATAATTTCTCATAGACCCCTATCAAATTTTTCCTGATTCTATACTACCATATTACCAAAACGTAACTGAAAATAGACCAATTTTCATAGACTCTCGCTTACTAATTGTAAACCCACATTTTTTTCACGCTAACGTACACCCCCATCGAGTCCCTCGTGGACCCCTGGGGGTCCACTTGGACCACTTTGGAAATCTTTTAACGTACAACGATTAATGAGTCATCTGGAAGTCGTACCGCTTGTTAAATCTATTAAATAGTTTTGAATTCGTGAATATGTTTGTAATTGATTTTAGAGACATTTTCCACCAGTCCTATAGCCTTCAATATAACATAAAATGAATCACGTATAATCCGCAATGATTGCTATATCTGATGTCGGTCTATTCAAGTGGATTGTGTAGTAGAAATGTTTGATTTATATAAACGTGTAGTATGATATGATAATTCTAGTATCGGTCTGTCGTAAGAGTCGTGTGAAGTGGCGGAGTGGGTTGAGGGCCGGCCGCGGCCGGTCAAGGCTTAGATTTTCATCGTTGCCACACTCGACCCTGACTCGGCAACCAGGCCGGAACGACCAGTACCCAATTATTAAATTGACAACTGGCAACACTGACCGGCCGTTGATAAGCCTCGCGTAACAGCCGCGATATTTTTCCTGGACTGAGTAATCTAACGTTACGTCAGTTTAGTAAACGGTTCGCCGTAAATGGTATACAATCGGATAGCTGAATTCGTAAAATTGTATATAAATTGTCTACTTATGAAGGTATCTTTTAATTTGTAACATTTTTTATATTGTCATTAACAAGTTCGACGTTGTAGTGATGACTCAGTCTGTGGTAGGTGATATAATCCACAAAAGGGATAACGGTTAGGCAATTTTTAGATATATCGCATTCCATGAGTCAAAAATTGCATTAATTAAAAGACATTCGGTGTAAACAGCACACAACCATATAGTTCAATTCGTGTAATTGTATATAAATTGTCTCCTAATAGAGGCATTTTTAAAATTGGTAACTTTTTTACATTGTCATTAACAAGTGACATTCTATAGATGACTCAGTCTATGGATGATATAATATCGAGGAAAGGTATAACTAATTTGTAATGGAATAATTAACCTTCAGGAAATAAAGATTCATTTTTTTAAATGAGACAGAACGGCATTCCACTGATGATTCCAGTGATAGATGAAATTATTCTGGGATGGGATAACAGCTTGTCATCAACAAGCTAAACTTTCTGTAGACGACTGAGTCTATGGTATATGATATAATCAAGGGAAGGATATCCGCAGGATAAGAAATAAAGGTTTTTATGATTATTTATATAACTCCAAATCCGCTAGTGAAAACTGCAGTAATTGAAACACATTTGCCTCACAAATAATTCACTTACAACATTACTATGCAATTTTTTAATATAAATATATAAAGCTGTACGAGTGGATAGAATTCATTTTATGAAATTTAAAATGAAACTGTAACTAAGTATGTTTAAATGAAAATATAAATAAATACCTATTGGCAAGGCAGCACTTGGACAAACATTAAGTGTGAATATAATGGATGCTTTAATATATGAATCATTTAAACAAATTATTGAGTAACTGGCGAATAACAAAATTATATATTAATGCCTTTACATAAAATACTTTAATATCTTGTGTAATAAATTGTTGAAAAAATCATTCTGGGAAGAGTAGCATTTACACTTTGCTTCTTGTTACTGAAAGCCTTGATTTAAAAAATACAATTGTCTATGAATCTAGAAATTTCTAAAGACAGCTTTTAGATGCACAGATAAAATTAGAGAAAAATGTTGACTTTTTCAACGATGTTTTCTTCCTACAGAAGTATTGTGTTACTGAAAAGATCTTTATTGTGAAAATTATATTTATATGTGGATAATTAATGATGGAACTTTGGTCCAGAATAAATTTATAAAATTTCTCCAAACCTGGAACTATTCTATCTTTTCATATAAAGTAAATGTAACTGTGCGATGTAATAATACAAGTGTTATATAACGCCAGTGCATTGATAAATGCAAATACCCGCATACATTATGATATTTTCAATGAACAAGTCGGAGAATACCTGCTGGTTTATATTTATTTTTGTTGCTTTTTTATAAATTCATACAAATTCGTTCCATTTTTACTAATTTGTATAATAATTTTAAAAAAAGTGTGTCAATATTTATTAATACATTTGCATTGTCTTTAGGCTTTTGTAAGACAAGAACCCAGAGCAGTTAAACCATAGATAATAATATATTTTTACGGGATTCCTTTTTTGTAATTATTTGTGTTATCTGTATTAGTATTTCTTTTCATTGGGCTCTAAAAGACTGGAACCCAGGGCCGTTAAATATATTTTTTACATCGATCCTTCCTTTGTGTGATAAAAAGTATTTTTATTATATTATTTCCACTTCAATATATAATTATATTAACATTTTTACATGGATATAATATAGGTAACAAAAGATGGCAGCCTCGGTTTAACTGGAAACAGTGGCGTGGTTCATTTTGGCACAGACTCTGCGTAAACAGTTGCGAAATGTACGCAGCATTCGCGTTTGTGTCCGATACGTTCTTGGGAAATACATTTAAATCAGTAAAAAAATTGGTCACTGACAAAATTTAAAGAAAAATAGAGTCCCTACATTTAAAAAAATTATAAAAAGTCTTTCAGTATTGATTGACAATAAGCTATAAGAACCCGAAATGTTTTCGGAAATAGTAGATTTCTAATATAATCGCGTTATAACAGCTCGAGTTTGGATTTGTATAAGGCATCTTACACTGCCTATTTTTGTTTTATATTTATGCCCTTTTTTTTGTTAAGATACCAGATATACAAGGTCACGGACTCATTAAGATTTCTCCAAAACTATGCAATAGGTATAAGTGATACTTAGTAAAAAGATTCCTTTCGTGATCTTCCCGTATTCCCTCGGGTTTAACTTGCCCCTATAAGTTTTATTGCATTTTAACAAGCTCTAACGAAATTTTTACAACTAGAACCATTATTAATTCGCATTATAGCCTAATATGTAAAACCGAGTGATCGTAAGCGTTATAAGCATCAAATAGATTTCTTGAAGTATCACATTTTAGTCCACAAATACGAAGTTGCGCAGTTATTTTATGAATTATTCTGACACAGAATACCCTAAACCTAACTTCGACTAATATGATCCAAGAGTGCAACGAAGCGAACGAGAGGCAGGGAGGGGGGAAGTGCGTCTATTTATGCAGCGGTATGCGGTCTAACACTGACCCCGATAGTGGCAGCATCACAAGGATAGCTATCACCCTCATTTCATCACGTCCTTTAAAATAAACAGAATTGAAGTTGTTTTTGCTTCACAATTTAAGCTTTTCGAAGGATTCGCTGGCGTAATTGTGTCAATTCTCTTTTCAATTGCGTTCCATTCAATTTTGCTAAAGGTATTAATTTTTATGTAGCCATTTGCAATGCTACCAATGACGACTTCTAAATATATATTCGCAACAGTTTTAGAATGAAATAGCAATAGCCCATAGCCCAGGAGGCATAAAAAAGGTCTGCCAAAACATTTAATCAAATATCTAGCTAAATAGCTTCCTGAAAAGTAACCATTAAATGCGATGAAGAAATTTGTACAATAAATCATAAAATACTACAAATCTAATGATGCAACACATTCGTGTGTCAAGATAAGATAAATAGATATTACAACATTGTTCCAGTTAAACATAGAGGTAAAGATAGTGACATCTTCCTTTAGGTTTTAGGACACGACTGATTGTATTTTATTTTATCATAAACCAAAAATGTTAGTGAGTAATATTAGGCTGAAGGTTCCCTTACTTATTAAACGAAAGGAAGCAATGTGGAGATGTGATACTTCCTTGGTCAAACCAGCACAATTACGAGCTGCAGTAGGCGACTGACTCGAGCAAGGCTTTGCCATTGTTAGACATAGTTAGTTTTTAATGTAGTAAGTAGATTAATAATTAATGTCAAATTTGACATTAATTTTCTCTTACATCTACCAATTGATTCTCTTGAACCAGATAAATTTTAAGTACGTCTTTTGCATTATGTGCAATAAAAGTTATAAATAAAGTTTGTAAGGCTATTTAATTGAGCGGCAAGTTAATTTGAAATCGGTATTTTCCGCGATACTTACCAAGGGCCATGAGCTGGATCATTGGCAATATCTCGGGTCGTCCACTATTAGATTATCCTAAGTTAATGGCTATACCGGTGAATAAGTTACAATTTATTAGCACTGCAACAAAGATACGGCAAATTATAATTCTATTTAGAGTGTTGGGGGCTGCGGTGTGTAAAGGGCGCCCTTGTCGCTTCACCGGGAACGAGCGGATAATTTTAAAACGGGCAGGAAACCAGTGGAGCGCGTATGTAGGCCGCCTGGACTCCGGCGCCCCTCTGTTTTTATACCTATCGTAAAAGAAGCACGCTCGAGGTTTCCGGGGAAGTAGGTTGGGATTGGAGGCGGAATTAGGTCGCCGTAACACAGACGATCGTATCACACGAAGATGTGATTAATAAATGAAATCGATACCGTTGCAGATCATGTGAATTAAATAAACTATATATTAATATTAGTAAACGAAATCTAAATGATTGAATAAGAAAAAGTACCCTACTGTCGCCAGGTTAATACAAAATCAATTACAGATGAAATTAGTACTTCCATTTGAGGTGTGTAGGAAAGTTTGGGACTGGTAATGCGGGCGATTGCAAACGCAAATTTAATTAAAAACAATGAACACTACTTATTTTGTGGTACTCGGAGGAAATGCATATTATTAATATTAGGAAACGTAAAAATAATCTGTTAAAAGAAATGTGAGATTTTATCTTGGAGCAGAACTTGGTCGTGATAATCGCGATCGTAACGTATGTAGACGTTGTGACCAACAAATTAAATAGTTGCTATTGAGTTAATTTATTTAAAATAAACCATTTATTCATCAGAATACTGAAGTACAATAAATGATTTGATTTGTAATACAATATATATTTAAGGCAAATAACAGTGTTACTGATGGACTCTTAGGAACTATATTATAAAATATACAAAATATTGACTGTGGAGGAGTTTACCAATAAGTTTTCAGAAGGTTCTCCGTAAACCATCCTTTGGTTCACGTCATAGACCTTGTTTACGATATATAACTTTACAGAAAAAAGTTTGTGGGATAGATAGCAATGCATAAGTCAATGCATAGATTGCTTGTTGACGCAATATTAGCAGCTTCTGTGAGTCATGGGATGGAACCTATGTGTGGTTTTCTGATAACTGACGTTGTTATTGGCAGGTCACGTACGCATTTGACCCGATGTAAGGCGTAGAAGTGTAGAAAAATCTAATGTATTACTTAATCGAATTATTTGCTAAACTCTTGATCCAGAATAAGGAATGAAAACAAGAAATATCAACCTTATTGAGTCTACAGTCGGTTAGTACTTCCTTGATGTTGGCGCTTTATAGCGAGTAGGATTCAAAATTCTGGGATATCAACAAAAATATGCCAAACAAATCATATCAACTAAAACATATAGGGGTTTGTCGGATGTTTGTCGATGACGTCTGGGACGTTATTGGAATAAACGGGGAAATTGTGTTTAAATTGTCTAGTCATTGAGTAATGAGATGCAAGCATACTATTATTGGACTCTAGGGTCTACATGGTCATTTGGCCTCCTGTTACGTATTGGTTGAGTAGGACACGTCTTCTGGATGGACAGCGTACCTTATTTGGGTGATCCCAGGCAAGATTACGTGATCTATATGCTCATAAAGCAAGCGCGATTTAGACTCCAGGGTCTATATGGTCATTTTGTTATGTATAGGTTGAGTAGGACACGTCTTCTGGATGAACAACATATCTTATTTGGGTTATCCCAGGCAAGATTACGTGATCTAGATGCTCATAAAGCCAGCGCAATTTGGACTGCAGGGTCTACTCGTACATGGTCATTTGGCATCTTATTATGTATAGGTTGAGTAGGACACGTCTTCTGGATGGACAGCGTATCTTATTTGGGTGATCCCAGGCAAGATTGCGTGATCTCTATGCTCATAAAGCCAGCATGGTTTGGACTCTAGGGTCTACATGGTCATTTGGCCTCCTGTTACGTATTGGTTGAGTAGGACACGTCTTCTGGATGAACAACATATCTTATTTGAGCGAATCCAGGCAAATTGCGTGATCTATATGCCCATAAAGCCAGCGCAATTTGGACTGCAGGGTCTACATGGTCATTTGTTATCTTCTTATGTATAGGTTGAGTAGGACTCGTCTTTTGGATGAACAACATATCTTATTTGGGCGATTCCAGGTAAGATTGCGTGATTTAAATGCTCATAAAGGCAGCGTGGTTTGGAATCTAGGGTCTACATGGTCATTTGGCCTCCTGTTACGTATTGGTTGAGTAGGACACGTCTTCTGGATGGACAGCGTATCTTATTTGGGTGATCCCAGGCAAGATTGCGTGATCTACATGCTCATAAAGGCAGCGTGGTTTGGACTCTAGGGTCTACATGGTCATTTGGCCTCCTGTTACGTATTGGTTGAGTAGCACACGTCTTCTTGATGGACAGCGTATCGTATTTGGGTGATCCCAGGCAAAATTGCGTGATCTATATGCTCATAAAGCCAGCGCGATTTTGGTCATTTGGCATCGTGTTGTGTATAGGTTGCGTGGGGCACGTCTCCTGGATGGGCAGCGTGTGTTGCCGGTGCGGGCGCGCGTGTCACGTTACGGCGGTGGATTCCGGGAGCCGTGCGGTCCTTTCGCTTTCGCGGCGCGTGCGCTGCGCAACGCCCAAGGTCGCGGGCCGTTCAACTCGGATGCGACGAGCGTTGCGACACACAAATATGTAATTGTAGAGGAGTAGAGGCGTTTGGCAGCGGCCGCGGCGCAACTGGGTCGCCTTGCGCAACCGCGAGGCACAGATGGCGCGCGCGTCTTCCCCGACGAAACTCTCGCTTTTGTTTAGGACCCAACTAAGCAGAATGAGGCTGGGTAGCCTACATCGTTGACTTTCCCATTAAGCCTATATGGTACTTTGACCGTACATATACGGGTACCATCCAGTATGTCTAAAAGTACAGTCTGTAGTATTGGTATAGTATAAAGCAACGAATAATATACCTTATATACTCCTTCTCCTATATAATCAAAATTAGTTGAAAGATTCGGTCAAACACTTTGCCTGTTACCATTAAAGGGACAAATAAACTAAAAAACTAACTGAAGCGGATTAAGCCGTGGTTTAAATCGATATTATGATTTCCCTTCCCGTCGATGTTGCTCGAGTTCTTCCTTCCTAAATATGACTTTAGTTTAATCGTAGCAGTAAGAGTTAACGTAGTAAAATTTTAATGCTAAGGCTATGGTTAGCACATAGCTACGAACACACAAATACTCTCTATTTCATCAGCATTTTAATTTTCCCCGACCCGGGACTCGGGATTTTGTCATTTGTAGTCAAACATGCAGATACCTACACCAACGAGGCAGCTATATCTATATTTATTATACAAAGGGTACTTGTAAAGTTCAGGAAAGGCTAGACAGATGTCTAAAAGGCTAAATTTGTGAATACATTTTACCCAGAAGTATATCCCAAAAGTATAAATAATAACAAATTTAGCCACTTGAAAGAGTGGTCAGGTTTGACTAGCTATAAAAATAATTAGAATAACACGCGAGCCGCTCTATACTTGTATATTATTATTTGATGTAGTAATATTCGCATATTCAATCTATAAAAATTGTTTCCAAAATGTCATAGGTCAATGGTAAATGACACCAATATATGTAAAATACTTAGATATTTTGACGGCCTCGCTGGCGCAGTACTTGCTTCGCTAGCAGAAGTCTTGGGTCCTTATCAGCGCAATAATTTGTTTTATTTCCATTAGGGAGATCATAACATAACCTGTGTATACAAAACATTAACATAGTTCTTTGTTCACTCTTTAAATCAACGCCTGAACTTCTAAACGGCGCTTCTGTACACCTAGAACTCAAAGAACTGGTCCTTCGAGCCGGATCAGTTGTTCAGATCAGCTTTCAAAGTTTCTTTTAGATACTCTCTTGGACTTATAGATCGTACTAACAGTCATTTTATGCAGTGCCAATGTTGTAAAATACCATAGAGATACAGAGAGAGAATACTTTATAGTACACTACAAATATATGCAATAACTTAATCTTAAAAAGGTACTTATTTCTGCCAGGAAAACTTAGGGTTTGGGAAATTTTGTTGCGAAAAACGGTAGTTGGTGTCTCATATATATGTTGGATTTTGACGTGTGTTTCGAAAATATTTATATACCGCAGATGATTGCCCAAAGAGCATTGTTTTATGGGAAATAATAATACTGATGATAGCAATTAAAGAGCGAAATTACAATCTAAAATTACGAGGGTTCCTTTGCGTCCTGATCTGAGAAGAGCCGACAGCAAACTCAGTCGAATGTACGTCTTTTTTTGGCGTTATCATTACAACGTATATTTTAAATTTATTCTATATCAAGATATATATATAGAGGGATTCATTCACTCTCACGCTTTTTCATCTTGTATTCCTTCTAATTATAAAACGATTTCTCAATTGGCTTTCTTTTAATAATTGGTTAGCATGTTTGACTACAGACATGTGAGGTCATGAGTTCGAGTCCTGAGTAGGGCTAATTTGTCCGAAGCACATTGATCCGATTGTGTCGAAATCTTGTCTAGTCACTTATGTACTATGCCCGCCAATCCAGAACCTCTCTCATATGAGTGAGGAGGCCTGTGTCCAGCAGTGGGACGACATTGCTGTCTGCTACCTATTTTTTTTATACAGTTACCATAACGACTTGTCACATGAGGTGCATTCCCTTGTTTTCGTTTATTATATTGAGTCTATTTATTCAGACATATAAATAGATGTCGGGTGTGGTGAAAAGCGTTGGAGCGCCGGCGGTGGCAAACAGGAAAAGCGCTCGCCGCCGAGTGATGTAAGTTCGATTTGGAAGTTCGCAAATGTCGATAATAACTTTCCGGTCCCCCCGAGCCCCGAGGCGAGAATAGTCGCCAACTATTAATACGAGCGCTGCACTGCCCTTGAAACGGGCCGATCACCTCGCGCACACTGCCACTCCGGCGCACGCCCACACGCGCGGCTTATCGCGCCACCGCCGTTTCCATTTCGCTTGTGCATCTGTGTCACGATCACCGCGATTTTTATTTACCCAACGCACATACGAGCCTAGGCCTCACGTCTACAGCCAGACTAGGCGCAGATGGAACTTATGCGCTACACTCCCTCAAGCGGTTACTCTCCCCTACTCGATTATGCTGACGTATGTTTCCCTGATGCGACCGATGCGATTTCGTCTTCAATTAAAGTGGCTCCCCATCCGAATACTCCGGAATCTGCACTCTTATGACCATAATTTCTCAGAAATATTTTCAGTAAGGCCTCCTTCCATTTTAAAGCAAAGCAACACCTCTCTATTACATGATAACATGGTTATTTATACCAAATATTGATACATTTGTACAGCTTATATATTACATTATTATATTGTTTATATATTCATATAAGTATAGGTTTATGTATGTTAATACTATTTTTCTTTTTAGTTAATTAAGTTTTATCGTTGTTAAATTATTGTATATAGTTATGTTTGGTTACACATACTGGTACTTATACCGCACCTCATTAAGAACTCTCCTACGTACATTCATTATCGTTTTATATTGTTTTATCTGTTTTTGTACATAAATAAATAAATACACATCGTTCCAAATCATAAGTTAATAATCGATTCCAAGAAAAAAAATACCAAAATTCGAATAGTTTTTCGAAATTATTCGTAAACTATTACATTATTAGTAAATTTTCGAGTATTTAACAGTCTATAATCTGTCGTTCTTTCGAATACTTTGTTGCGTAACAAATTAAAAATTGTAGAAATACAGTAAATGATTCCCTGTTGATTATTCTTTCGGAATCACTTGCCAATATTACCATTTGTGGTACATATATTAAAAATGAGCAATTGTATCCTCTGGGTAATCGATTTATAAACGAAAAGTATATTATTCGTAAATCGAATATTTCTATGCACGATTTAAATTATTTAAATAGAAATACTTGAACATCCATTAATTAATTAATTCGTAAATTATTCGGAAATTTTCAAATTTCGATTCGAATATGGATAATCGATTCGATTCGAATGTTATTCGCACACCCCTAACATCGAGTAGTACAGCTAGTAGATTTCAAAATATTGTTATGGATTACAATACTTTCCTAAGCTAACAATATAAAGAGGAAATATGTGTTTTTGTATGTATGTAATGTTTTCACACATTAGAAAGTTAAATTTCTTAAAAAGAAATAGGGATCCCCAATAGAAATGCATTAATGTAACCGAAGGTGTGAAACTATTGATGACAGAACAAAAATATGTTCTACAATATCATAGAAGGTATTGATATCTACAAAAAATCCATATGTCCCACTACTGTATGCCACTGTAACTAGTTTTTTAGATTTTAAAGGTTACAATCAATAATCAAACCATATTAATTATACATCAGTATTAATCCTTAATGCCTACCTCATTGGTCTAGTGGTTAGGATGTTCGACTACAGACATGATGTCCTAGGTTCGAGTCCCGGTTTAAGATTAAGATTTTCTCAATATTTGCCCGAAGTTGGGAAGTTGGCGGTGTGATCCACCCCCGTGCCTCGGAGAGCACGTTAAGCCGTCGGTCCTGCGCCTGATCTCTCTCCGGTTGTATCCGATTCCCGTCACACCGGACTCTGAGAGTGAAGGGATAGAGAGTGGACTTGTGTACTATGCCTGCCAATCCGCAGTGGAGCAGCGCGGTGGGTCTATGCTCTAAAAACCCTCTCTCATATGATTAGGAGGCCTGTGCCCAGCAGTGGGACGTTAATGGGCTGTTACTTAAAAAAACTAATTAAAAATTTGTCCCAAAACAATCAAAGCGCATTTCATTTTAATTTACAAAATGGCGCCTGTCATTAGTAAATGCGCCATTTTTTTATGTTTTTGACCAAAGCTTAGATGTTTTATACATTTAAGTTTACATTATACTCTATAAGAAACCGATTTAAAATGATTAAAATATTTATATCTTTGTAACGTTAATGACATATCAAAACGCATTTTTTATAAATCATCCTTTGAATTGAAAAGGCAAAGATTTGAGCCTAAAGTCCAGGTTGAACCAATAATGTGTTTTTTTGCTTTTAAATAAAATTAACCTGTACAATAATCAGTCAGTGTTAGAAAATTAGACTTGTTTACAGTCCCAGAGACTTTTTTTAATTATTTGACGTTGGTAAATTTTTCATAGACGATTTGAAATCTCACCAGAACTGTCTCGACGAGACAGATCCAGGTCAGTATGATAAATAGAAAAACAACCGTGTGGATATCGCGCCGGTGTAACGGCGAGAGGATATCACGCAATCACGTCCAATCGGACCTGCTAATCGACTCCACTTCTACTTACTGTAATAAAAACCGTCTAGATAAGAGACGTAGTCGACTAATAATTCAATATCAATAATCAAAATCAAAATCAAAATCAAAATATTCTTTATTCAAGTAGGCTCAAAAAGCACTTTTGAATCGTCAGTAGTCTGTCCGTTGGTAACAAATCTACCACCGGTTCGGAAAGTTGATTCCGCTGAGAAGAAGCCGGCAAGAAACTCAACGGTTACTCCTTTTAACATAGCTTTTTTGTAGGTTACAATGTGTTTAGCTTTCATATGCAACTGGAATCATGTCCAAACATCTTTGTCGCTTAAATAATCTTCCACATTATAATATGCCTTTTTTATTAGGACATTTTTAACATACTTCTTAAAACTATGTGGAGACAAACCCAGAAGTGATTCAGGTATCTTATTAAATATGCGTATGCTCAACCCGACAAATGACTTCTGAATCTTTTTCACTCTAAAATATGGCATTACAAGTTTGTGTTTATTTCTTGTATTAGAATTATGTGTTTCGCTCCTTTTGCTGTATAAATGAATATTGTCACGGATGTACAAAATGTTATTTAATATATATATATTTAATATATATAATAAAATGTTATTTATGTACTGTGAGAATAGATATATCTTTGAATTTTTCTCTTAATGAAATTGTACAAATCTATGTTAACAGATAATTATTCTCAAAAGAAGGACTTCATAAGATAAAAAAGTGCGTACGTCCAAAGTAAATATGTCAGAAGTAGAACTTCTTTGGAAAACTAATTTTTAAGTCTTGTACAAATTGTATTTATAAAAATCTAAAAGTTTACATTTCAAAGACATAGAGAGAGAGAGAGGGGGAAAGAGGAAGATATGTTAGGAATTTCATGAATTTATAATTTTATTTTATATTTTATTAATTGTTATCTAAGTAAATATTGAAATTACCTAACCTTCAAACGACTTAGCATAAAAAACGCTGCACATATTCGTGACGATAATCACGCGATTCATCCCTCAATTTTACCCTTATGCGTCTAAATAAGTTTCATAGTTAAGAGGTGTGTTATATATATATAAAGGTATAGTAAGGTAAGTAGCAGTCCATTCACGTCCCACTGCTGGGCACCGACCTCCTCACTCATAGGAGAGAGGGTTTTTAGAGCATAGACTTGCCAAGCTGCTCCACTGCGGATTGGCAGGTATAGTACACAAATGCACTCTCTATTCCTCCACTTTCATAGTCCGATGTGATGGAAATCCTGAGATCAGGCGCAGGACCGACGGCTTAACGTGCTCTCGGAGGCACGGGGGTGGATCACACCGCCAACTTCTCAACTTCGGGCAAATATAAAGAAAATAATAGAAAACTCAATATTGGTTTTTGAAGTGGCCCGACCCGGGACTCGAACCCAGGACCATTAGACCAATGAGGCAGGTGTTATATGCAGGAGTTAATTATGATAAAAAAAGTAAAAATACAGAAGAATGATTACCTCCTTTTTTTAAGTCGGTTAAAATTTGAGTAAGTGTGTGTGTGTGTGTGTGTAACTTCTGTATTTTTTTAAATTACAAATTTTTTTTTGCATATTATATCATTACATTACATGATTATAGATTACTATTTACTACTTTATTTTAATGAACTACTAGACTCTATATTTTTCAACCATTGCCTTACATTTTTTTTTTATATTAATTTGACATTGACATTGACATGATGATGTTTTAAGCTATACATTTAGTTGTTCGATTCCCGTTACTTACAAAGCGTTTCTGGATTCCATTAAATAATTAAGTAAATGTTATAATTTTTCGTATCTGTCTGTTAGTGCGATGTTGAAGAATGGTGTTTCACATCAGCGTACGTCACGATATTGGCCAATCCAGTCAAGGCTCTGATGATTGTGTTGTGATACGAGCGATATACAAGTGTTTGTGTTTCGACATATTTCAGAATTAAATTACATAGATTTTAACGCCTCTTTCGAGGATATTTAACCGCAGAGATGTTAAACTTTTCTCAAGTGGACATAAGAGTTGCAGACCTTAACATCGCGAAGATATTGTGATGTAATGTTCCAAAAGGGTTATTGGTGCGGTTCTGATTAAGTCCTTTAATGATGAGTGAGTTTCAAGCAAGATAGATCAAGGGAAAGAGGTCTCCTTCTAAAACGAAGCTTCTAATATGAGGTGTCTTGTAATTGAAACGAAATCCAAGTAAGGTTTTGTTACTTTACTTTTAGTGGCATTGTTGTGAAATTTAGTATATTACGCACCTAGGGCTGAAACCAAGACATTGCCGCCCGCGTGATTATTGTAAATGGGATACTTTCGTCCCGTTGTGTGTATACAATTTTTCATGTAAATAATATAGCCTAAAAGTAATGTTAAACAAAAACACAATAAATCTGCTAAAATTAATAAAATGTTTAAAATAAATTGATGGAAATTACTTCTAATTAATCGTAAGAAGCTTGTTGATTATTATTTTGGATTTATGGCTTTTTCCTGTGCCACACTGGCACAATTTACTTCGCCAGTGTCATGTTGAAGTAGAAGACGCGAAGCTTGTTGATGTAGCAAGTGCGCATGCGTCGAAAATTTGAGAACACTTTCGTCACTTAAAACTGCGCCGAAAGTACGAACTTCTGATACAGGTATTGTGATTTTGTTTTTGTATCTTCTTTCGTTTTAAAACGCTTGTAAAAAGATAAACATTTTGCGTTACTTTACGATAATTTGCCATTAGGGATGTGCATCTCTCGTCGATAATTAAAGGCTTTTTTTTTAATTTAATGACATTAATAGGTAAAAACGTAACATTAAATGCTCCACCTGTGTGGAAATGTTCAGTGAGGACGTGTATTGATTAAAGATTTGAATGCCTATCGCGGCACATACTCGAATCAGGTTTCGACTGCCCAATACGTATAGGAAGGTCGTGTGTTTCGCGCCGGTACTGTTTCGCAATATGTTTGCAACATCGAAATTTCGTGTGTGGTTACAGCAACGAGCCTTCCAACACGACATGATCCAAACAGCCTCCGTACAATTTACAATAGCCGACGGTGAATACAATTCATGACGCCTAGAACTTTTACGAAACATTTATTAGCGGTTGAACTGCATTGGGAAAGACCAAATGTTTTTTCTTCTTATTGTTGACAGGTCTACTCGACTGTTATCTCACCTGATGTTAAATGATGATACAGTCTACGATGGAAACTGCATTCCGTGGTTAATTACCATCATACAAGCGTAGATGTGTCGAAAAGCAAGAGATTCGTTGGTTATTTTAAAATTTAATTACTATAACTTCCATTGTATCCAATATTAAGCTGTAAGGAATAAAAAAAACCATTGCAAAGGACGTGACACATTGTTATGGTCGCTTTTCCTGTCTGTTATCATTTTTTTTTGACGGATCTTATCTATTCCGTTGCCCCATCTAACTAAACTGTTTCGCTGTGTTTTTTTTTAAATTTTAATAATACAGTAATAACAAGTGGAATTTGCATCACATGAACCGTGTGTGTCTTTGTCGGTTTATTTCAATAAAAAAAATCAACAATATATGTCAATAATACGCGGGAAAACGTAACAGAGTATCTATCGCAATTTATACAAGTTAAAAAGTTCGAAATAATTTATTATGTTTGATCCTAAAATCTACAATTAGTGTTCATGTGATTTTATTATGTAAAGTTTCGTAATACAAACTTGCAACTGAAAATTGTTCAAGATTAAAAATATAAATGACATTTGGCATCACCGTTAATTAAAGGAAAACATGCCGCCATTAGAGTACAGAGTAATGAGACGCGGCGTAGAGTGTAAACTCTACCCTACATCTAATCTATGGGAACGGTATTTTTTGTTATACTGGTGTTTTTATTTTTGCTGATAACTGTAAGCTGGTAAGAGGTATTTTACCTCTTATGTGCGAAAATGTCAGCCGTCAAATGTCAATTTCGACTTAATAACGTATGTTTTTTTTTAATTATCTAGATTCCAGCATATTAGTATAGATCGAAGCGTTTGTTCAAATCAGTCAAATGAATCACGTAGCGGGTAATTTTGTAATGCAAGAATCGAAAGTCCCCTATTAGCATGCGGGGCATACGGACGACGGGCGTATTTTTTGCATCTTTATATTATTAGGAGCACTGACCTTGTACAATGTCAAATAGCTGAGGACAGGCGTCCGATGCATCGCTATGCCAACTGGTTCCGCGCTAGGGATGCGCCACCTACTTACTGTTTGCATTTTTACCGGTTTTCTATATTTTTTTTTATTGTATCTTCATATACATGTTTTGACAGATAAAAAACTATAATTTTTTATACGTACATTTCATTTCGCCTTTTTTTGTATAAAAGTTACATTATGTCTTTCTTTTTTTACTTAGTGATTAGGAATGATGATGTTGTGCTACAAATTTGTTGCCGGTTAAGAGGGCTGAGGCCATTGCCAGCTTATTTCCATCCCAAACGGGTTGCCACTTTATAATTTAGCTTGGGATTGGGGCTGCGATAAGAGATCATTGTGGTTTAAAAAAGATGTAGTGTCTAATTGAGAAAGGAAAGCTTAGATGGTTAGATGAATGAAAGGAGATTGGCAAAAAAGGATTTATGAGTTAAGAGTGAATGGAAAAGTTGGGAGGGGAAGACCAAGGCGAACTTACATGGACCTAATCCAGGACATTTAAATAAGGTCCAGGGCAAGAGTACTTTAAACCGACGAACTGGTATGAAAGGTTTAATTAGAATGAAAGAAGCGAAGGAGATATGCGAGGATCGTGGCAAGTGGAAGGACGCCTCTGACTTCCCCTATGGGAATGAGGTGAATTCATTATTTGACGACACCATACTTCCCAAATAAAAAGCTGCGTTCAGCTGTGATTTCTCACTGTTATACGAATAAAAAATGCAGTTCATAATCATTTTTATCCATACAGCTTATTGTATCGGGGGCAACATTTCTTAAATCCTGGAGACATCTTTCCCGATGTGTTAAATCAGGCGTTGAATTGATCGCTTTGTTTACAAAAATGTACTTATCTCGTACGTTTCTCTCTTACAAATTGTAGCGAATGCAACGTGAGTTATTGCGGAGTGAGACATCGTGAGGCGGCGAAATAATTTGGGAGTTTTAATGGGGCTGGTGCGGGGGCCAACTGGCTTTCGTCCAGTCCAACACGCCTCCGGAAGTCGGTACAGTGATAACAGAAAAACATCTAGCTCCCGTCATGATTTTCGAATGTGTAAACGTACTGTACAATGATATTAATTAGTCTGTGGGGAGATGAAGACAAGTTGATTAGTCTGTGATCGATTGTTTAATCTGGGACTGGAGAAGACATGATTTTTAATTCTGTATATGAACAATAGACTAGATGACAGAAATAGAGATGGACGGGCCACATGGACCAACAAGGTATTTGTATGGTACCCAAGAACCGGGTAAAGACGCAGAGGCAGCCCAGTAAAGAGATGGGAGGACGATCTGGCGAAGATTGGCTACAGAGCGAAACAAAAGAGTAAGTTATTGACAGCTTAAGCCGATGGTGTTTAAAAAAATAGTGAATATATAAAGAATTACATTAAAATATAATATCTAGATTAAAGTAATTTTAAATATTACATCGGTCAGAGAATAAAGGCTATTTTCATATTTATAAAAACGATAAATTAATTACTCTGTGTGAAGATGAAGATTATTGATTAGTCTGTGGTCGGTTGGAGAAGTCGTAAGATATTCTACTCTGTATATCTTGTGTTTGTGAGTAACTTAACTGGTTTAAGAACAGTTATTTATAATTTTACATGCACGATACAAAATGGCTGGTCTTGTTTTCATAGAAAACTAACGTGAAGTAGCCTGTCGATTTTTTAGATCAGCATGGTGGGTATAAGCTTTGTTCAGAGTAAAGGTTTGCAGCTAGCAGGAATTTTTGGCTACTGAATGACTGTACATAGTTTTTGCTACAAAATTAACAAAAGAGATTATTCATTTATTAAATATTTATAAAGATATTTCACAGGCATTCGTGTGTTTGCAAAAAAATATATACAATGTCATTAAATCTTTCGTAACACATGCATATTTATATTGCAATTAATATATAATATTATTTTGGGTTTTATAAGATGATATGTAATGAAAAATACGTGGAGTGCGATTATGTAATGCTACTGAGTATGCTCTGCCTCATTGGTCTAGTGGTTAGCATGTTTGACTACAGACATGACTGATGATAACATTAAAGAACGACTTACAATCGAAAGTTACGAGAGTGTACGTTTTTTTTCGTCATCATCATAACAAATATACATATTTTAAATTTATTCTATATCTATATACATATAGAGCAATTCATTCAATCCCACGTATTTTTGTTTTCAAAGTATTCCTTCCTTTAATAAAAGATTTAAATTTATTAAGAGACATCTTTGTAACTTCTTCTGTGAGCTTGTTGTAGCAACGTGTACAGTTATTTATAAGAACGTCTAGTGATAAGTCGATCTAGCTCGAAATAAATAAATTAGAGGCGACTATGGCAGAAGAATCATAAAGTAAAATAAATGCGGTGGAGATGAGAGCGTTGAGAAGCATGAGTGGATTAAAACTGCGTGACAGAGTAAGAAATAGTGTGATAAGAGAACGTTGTGGTATAAAAGAAGATGTGGTGACTAAAATTGAGAAAGGTTTGCTTAGATGGTTTGGGCATGAATGAAAGGAGACTGACAGGAGGATTTATGAGTCAAGAGTGAATGCAAAAGTTGGAAGGACGATGAGAATAAAAGAAGCGAAGGCGATATGCAAGGATCGTGGCAAGTGGAAGGACGTGGTCTCTGCCTACCCCAATCGGAATGAGGCGTGATGCTATGTATGTATGTATGTAATGTCATACAGTACACCTAGTTTAGGCATCAGTACCTAATCATCATCAATAAAGTTATCACATCAATTCTAACAGTACGGTCGCATTGATTTATGCAGCAAAAGGAGCGAAAAACACAATTTTAATACGATACCTGAATTAAAAACGTCCTATTACAAAAACCCTATCATAATATTGATGACTAAGATGTTTGGACTTGGTTCCAGTTGCACATGAAAGCTAAACACATTTAGTAAAGGAGTAATCGTTGAGTTTCTTGCCGGTTTCTAATCAGCGGAATCAACTTTCCGAACCGGTGGTAGATTTGTGACCAACGGACAGACTATTGACGATTCAAAGGAGGTTTTCGAGCCTACTTGAATAAAGAATATTTTGATTTTGATTTCCGATAATGTGTAAAGGGCTCCGTCTGTGCATCTTCCCCCAAGTCGCCGGTAAGGTGACCTTCCGGGTGGGGCGTTCACCGGTCACCTTCCCACCCAAACAATGCTATTGTTACTACATCTTTATTTTTCCGACGCTCCTTTACACGCGTATGTATAAACAAGTGGCACTTTATTTTTATCCGCGTAATTTGTCGTTACAAGTATCGCGGTATAAAGAATTTGTTACACTGAGAGTACAACTGTTGAAATGCTATTTGCATAACACGGGTCAATGCGAACATTTTACTTTTAAACTATAAAATTTAGACGAAAAGGTATATCTCCCAGAACATTAATGTGATCTATCTCGTAAGGTTTAGTCGATGTTACATTACAAATGATTGAATTTCATGATTTTGACTTGAATCGCTCTATCTATTGCTGAAAATTGTATTAAAATCGGTTGTATGGTTTAAAAGATATAAGATTATTAAAAAAAAAGATATCTAGTGACTCACCAGGTGGTCTGGGATGGGTAGCAACGTGATGCTGCAGTGAACTTGCGATTTGGTGCTGCTGGTAGAAGGGCAGGAAGGGCGCGTGGAAGGGGGTGGGAGGAGGTGGCTGTAACCTCGCCTTCAGCTCTTCAGCAGACCCCGCGCCTGAGGACGACGACTCCACGTCTGATACTCCGCTGTCTGCGGGGGATGGGGGGAGGGAACCTAAAACAAAACAAAAAAATATATTACTCGCTTTGGACGAATTTAAGGAATTGCATTTTCTACAGTCTGGACTAGTGGGTGTCAAAAACTGATATAGTTTCCAGTCCGGAACGATGCTGCGTAGAAACCTTAACATGTAACTTATCTCTACACGAGTTAGGCTTATCAACTAAGACTATATCATCACTTAATATCAGGTGTGATTACAGTCAAGCGTTAAATAAATAAAAATTCTTCAAAATCCCTCGCCCGGTTGACTTGAAATTCGGGATTCTAGAATTACCCGAATCTCCACGGGATCTTGAACAAATGGGTGACAGCCCCGGGAACAGCTAGTATACATATGTAATAAATTGTACCATCGATCAGTAATCGGTCTCTATAACCTCAAATTTACGATATATCCAAATATACGCTTCACGATGAAGGTACTACCCCTTATGTAATTAAAGGGGTAGATTTCAGACACCGCGGTCACTGACAATGAATAAGATAACTGGCTTTAAAAAGAATACTTCAATGATACTTTGAGGCCAATTCCGGTAAGGGGGTGGCATAGAATACATACAACAATTGAAACCGGTATTTCAAATTAAATTGTCGTAAATAGTCAATAAAACTGGCTATAAATATTAAATAGTTTTAAATACAAACATTATTTAGTTAGGTATTCGTTAAGTTAACTCTCGTATTCGTAAAATATGCTTTTTAATTAGAAAAACAACCCGAAGTGAGAACTTACGTATACACCTTTTTATTAAAATTATAGTTTATATAGCGATGGAAAGCACAATCATGACATATATATTTTTAATTACACATAAATTAATACGTAAAATCAACAAAAAACACATTTCACACACTGCCATCTATTTGACACACGCATATAGATTATGTCAAACGTCATAAGGTTACAACGAAAGAGTTTATATTGTCAAAAGCACTAAAGAGGTTACATCAAAACCGTTTTTATAACGGTTACGTTTACTTAACATTTCTGATGTTTTATGTAAATTTGATAAATTTTCTTTCATACGAACACATTTTCTTTATAAATAGATTATTGCAAAGAATTTTTGACTTTGACAACAGAATGTTAATATTAAAAAGAGTAAAAGTAAGTAGCAGCCCTTTAACGTCCCACTGCTGGGCGCAGGCCTCCTCACTCCGAGGAGCGAAGGTTTTTAGAGCTTAGACCCACCACGCTGCGCCACTGCGGATTGGCATTGTACACAAGTGCACTCTATATTCCTTCACTCTCATAGTCCGATGTGACGGGAATCCGACACAACCAGAGAGAGATCAGGCGCAGGACCGACGCCTTAACGTGCTCTCCGAGGCACGGGGGTGGATCACACCGCCAACTTCCCAACTTCGGGCAAATATTGAGAAAATCTTAATAGAAAACTCAATATCGATTTTGAATTGGCCCGACCCGGGACTCGAACCCAGGACCTCAAGTCTGTAGTCGAACATGCTAACCACTAGACCAATGAGGCAGTCTTAATATTATCCAAAGTAAAATTTGTATTAAATATGATCGTATATAAATAAATACACAATTTCTCATTCCCTACTTCGCTATTATTAGTGAGCCTCTACGTTGCGATAGGATTTAACTATCCGAATTTCAAGTAAATTTGACCTATAGCTTTGGAGATCTTGTAGTGAATGAGACTGGTATTTTAATGATATCTATGGTACAAGCTTTCGCTTCTCTTGCAGAGGTTTTAGGTTCGATTTCAGTCTAAGCAAATTTAGTAAATTGTATTGAGTGGTGGGCATCGGGTGTAGCTAATAACCAGTCTAGTAGTAAAGACATGCCAAGCAAAAATTAAGGCTCCAGAACGATGCTGTGTAGAACCGACATCAGACTGTACTGTATCATCACTTACCGTCAGGTGAGATCACAGTCAAGTGGTAAATAAATAGAAGATTGAATTGCAGCATTGTTTACTTCCGATTTAACTACGCCAAGCGTTTTATTTTTAAAACGACACATTAATAGGAACGCGATGTTTTTATTCGTAAGTGAAATTATAAATAGAGATGACAGAGTCTTATAAAGAAACTTGCGGTTCAAATAACCGTTATTTTAAACTGCGTATTGTGTTTTTTTCTAACGTTACTGAAAAATATATAACTGGCGATTGCATCATTTGCAGAATTACGCATGACTTTTAACTGAAATAGAATATATTGTGTTTCAGTAGTCAACACTCTCTTAAATTGTATAATACAGTAACCGTTGCACTTTATAAGTTTTTTATTATTATTGAAAAGTTTTTTTTTATTCGCTGGGAAATGCATTTACGCACCCCGACTGAAGGTCGGGAGTGTGGGACTCGGCGAGGGTACAAACTCGCAATACCCACTAAAACCCAGCGGGACCGCCATCAACCATGTGTGGGGAGCCAGAGGTTCGTATGAGGCATTCCTCTCTGGCCCCCCGGTTGCAGCTCACAGNAATACTGTGGTTGGTGAACGCAGTGGATGTTGAATACTGTGGATAGCGAATGGAAGGCGAATGAAGTGGATGGTGAAAGCTGTGGTTGGTGAATGTGTGGAGGTTGGATGGTGAGTGAATGGTGAGTGCATGATGAATACTGTGGTTGGTGAACGCAGTGGATGTTGAATACTGTGGATAGCGAATGGAAGGCGAATGAAGTGGATGGTGAAAGCTGTGGTTGGTGAATGTGTGGAGGTTGGATGGTGAGTGAATGGTGAGTGCATGATGAATACTGTGGTTGGTGAACGCAGTGGATGTTGAATACTGTGGATAGCGAATGGAAGGCGAATGAAGTGGATGGTGAAAGCTGTGGTTGGTGAATGTGTGGAGGTTGGATGGTGAGTGAATGGTGAGTGCATGATGAATACTGTGGTTGGTGAACGCAGTGGATGTTGAATACTGTGGATAGCGAATGGAAGGCGAATGAAGTGGATGGTGAAAGCTGTGGTTGGTGAATGTGTGGAGGTTGGATGGTGAGTGAATGGTGAGTGCATGATGAATACTGTGGTTGGTGAACGCAGTGGATGTTGAATACTGTGGATAGCGAATGGAAGGCGAATGAAGTGGATGGTGAAAGCTGTGGTTGGTGAATGTGTGGAGGTTGGATGGTGAGTGAATGGTGAGTGCATGATGAATACTGTGGTTGGTGAACGCAGTGGATGTTGAATACTGTGGATAGCGAATGGAAGGCGAATGAAGTGGATGGTGAAAGCTGTGGTTGGTGAATGTGTGGAGGTTGGATGGTGAGTGAATGGTGAGTGCATGATGAATACTGTGGTTGGTGAACGCAGTGGATGTTGAATACTGTGGATAGCGAATGGAAGGCGAATGAAGTGGATGGTGAAAGCTGTGGTTGGTGAATGTGTGGAGGTTGGATGGTGAGTGAATGGTGAGTGCATGATGAATACTGTGGTTGGTGAACGCAGTGGATGTTGAATACTGTGGATAGCGAATGGAAGGCGAATGAAGTGGATGGTGAAAGCTGTGGTTGGTGAATGTGTGGAGGTTGGATGGTGAGTGAATGGTGAGTGCATGATGAATACTGTGGTTGGTGAACGCAGTGGATGTTGAATACTGTGGATAGCGAATGGAAGGCGAATGAAGTGGATGGTGAAAGCTGTGGTTGGTGAATGTGTGGAGGTTGGATGGTGAGTGAATGGTGAGTGCATGATGAATACTGTGGTTGGTGAACGCAGTGGATGTTGAATACTGTGGATAGCGAATGGAAGGCGAATGAAGTGGATGGTGAAAGCTGTGGTTGGTGAATGTGTGGAGGTTGGATGGTGAGTGAATGGTGAGTGCATGATGAATACTGTGGTTGGTGAACGCAGTGGATGTTGAATACTGTGGATAGCGAATGGAAGGCGAATGAAGTGGATGGTGAAAGCTGTGGTTGGTGAATGTGTGGAGGTTGGATGGTGAGTGAATGGTGAGTGCATGATGAATACTGTGGTTGGTGAACGCAGTGTATGTTGAATACTTTGGATAGCGAATGGAAGGCGAATGAAGTGGATGATGAAAGCTGTGGTTGGTGAATGTATGGAGGTTGGATGGTGAATGAATGGTGGGTGAATAGTGAACGAATGGTGAGTAGATGGTGAATGCATGGTGATCGAATGGGAATAAATACTAAATGAATGGTGAGTAGATGAAGAATAAATGATAAAAGTAGATGGTGAGAAGGTGGCGAATGAAGTGGACGTAAGTCTCACCTTAAACATCTTAAATACACTTGCAACCAACCTGTTTCTATAGGAATACTCTCGCACGGTCAGCATGAATTGTAATGCAAAAACTTCGGTATGTTTTTAATTTATGAATATGCAGATTCGCCTTAGAGTTAGGGTAAATTAGGGTTGATTTTTTGGCATAACTAATGTGAATTTCTATTTTATATAAGTGCGGTACGTGATAGAAATTTATAACTTTCTCATGTACCAACTAAATAACATTCCTTTTGTTGCATCTAACGGTCATCTTGCATAATGAATTGCAACCCTTACTTCGGGGGTCTCTTAGACACACCGGTCAGTGTTAATAATACAGTAATCTCCCGTTAGATTGCTGAAATGCACTTGCATCCAACTTGTGTGTGTGGGAAATTTATAAATATGCATATATGCCGTGTCTTAAGACCGGGGAGATTAAAGGTCGAAATTAGGGTTGCATTTTTTTGCATAACAAACGGGAATTTCTATTTTAGTGTATGATAAACGAGATAATGTTTGAATTTTGACATTCATTTGATCTTATATGATTATTCATTTACGAAAAAGTATAGACAAAAACAACAGTAAAAAGATCTGCAAAAGTATCAGATTTTGCGAATTCGTTTTATGTGAACCTTAGCTCGTATGCCGGTTTTTTTAGTAACACTAATCCACACGGTTCTACCTTTATTAGAAACGGTCAAAGTATCACAATTAATGAAATCAAAAGCCGACCGCCCGAAACTTTCTCATGTCCGAGCCCTCGTAATAAAAAAGTTTGACGTATAACGGTTTGTATGGTATTTAAATAATATAATCATCCATACAACTAGGAGGCAAGAAAGAAAGCTTTTTATTCATATGTTTCCTCGTCCTTTGAAACTATGACTGGTATTAAGACCAGTGACCATTTGACCGGTGCGAGCGTAAATGCGCTGTCCACACCCCTTTGTGGCCATTGTCAACCCTTCAATGCCGGACAATGGCTCTGGGAACCGGGAAGCGCCGTGGGCCTTCGAACCCCGGTCACTTCGACCATTTAAATCGAGAATGGAATAGTATTACTCTATAATCAGTAGCAAATAGAACAGGCTTTATCTCAAGTAAATCCATGTTTTTATTCCGCGTTAAACAATGAGAAGTACTGGTTTCTATAGACGAGAAATACTAGTGTAAGTACGGCTCTTTGTACGCTGAACCATTTATATCTATTTATTTAAATAGATATCATTGAAAATTTTATAACTACTTATTTTTTCACGAGTGAACTTCAATACAGCTGCAGGGCTGTGTCCTTAACACTAGATGTTAAGTTGTCTGAAGGACATAATAAACTATAAATATTTTGCAAGGTGATACGTAACTAGAAAGCATTAAGCAATACAATATTTAGCCCACGTATATGTTTACTTTTTTAGGTTTATTTAAACTGTCAAGTTTGTCGGTTAGTAATGAATCTACCATCAATACGGAAAATTAATGCTACTGATAAGTAGTATTAATTGATTGAACCTATACTATATATGACAGCGATGGAGAGAGGGATAACACTTTACTGCACATTAGATAAAGAGAGACCCAACTAAATTATGATATAAGCGTACAAAGGTGGTCTTATTCCTGCTAGTAATCTCTTCTAGACAATTTTTGTGTAAAAAGAAGCTTAATAAAATAATTAATAGGGAAGAACAGAGCACGAAACTTAAATACAATCAGACTTTTACTACTCAAACTATATTGGCTGAACATATGTAAATATTCAAGGATGGTTTGAGTGTAAACCTATAGCTAGTCCAGCAAATGTTTCTGGGGTTTTTGTAACCAATAACCCCTTCATCTTTCGGTATAAAAATAAGAACAAATTAACTGTAATAATCGCGAGCGCTATCCAAAGGTAAATCCAACATTATATATAGGACGCCTAATATTTTCTAGAGCTTTTGTAGCTTATAACCCCTTTTTGTTTCGTTATCAAAATAATGATCGCTACTGCAAAGGATAATATCTGTAAGTGTTCTTTATATATTGCTAGAATCAATGCAAAGGCTAGTTTAAAATGATGCTTTGCATGCCACATCATTTCTAGAGCTTTTGTGGCCTGTAACCCCTTCATCTTTCGGTATCAAAATAATAATAAATTAACTATAAATAAAGATCGCTACCCAAAGCATAATAATATCTGTAAGGGTTCTTTATATATTGCTAGAATCTATGCAAAGGTTAGTTCAAAATTTTGCTTTGCATGCCAGATCATTTCTAGAGCTTTTGTGGCCTGTAACCCTTTCATCTTTTGGTATCAAAATAATAATAAATAAAGATCGCTACCCAAAGGATAATAATATCTGCAAGTGTTCTTCATATATTGCTAGAATCTATGCAAAGGTTAGTTCAAAATTATGCTTTGCATGCCACATCATTTCTAGAGCTTTTGTGGCCTGTAACCCCTTCATCTTTCGGTATCAAAATAATAATGAATTAACTATAAATAATGATGGCTACCCAAAGGATCAGGTCTACCGGTCGGCGAGGAATGCGGTCCCATTAGTAAAATATCACAATACGGGACAACAGTACCCCTCGCGTTTTAATCGGACAATCTTTATAGAGTGACCGCTGTCCATCGCCTTTGTATCGCAGCGGCGTTAGACCATAATCCATGCGAATTGTTACATTTTTTGCATATGAATATCATGCGGTGAATAGAATACATAAACCCTTATGTACATATCCACTTCGCGAAACTTCGCTTGCGACACATGAATCAAATTAGCTCAAATCACAAAAGTGTGCGTGTACATTGCACGTGGAGGAAGTGAAACTTCCTTGGCTTGTATTGTATATATATTATTTATTATTTTCAAGAACAGTACAGTGGCATCTTAAATACATAGGAACGATGATCCTGCAGTAGTATAAACTGTGTTGCAGTGATCAACGTCTTCCCTTATATATAACACTGGTTGTACATAATACTATAACAATATTAATAAATATATTTAACATATATGAATGAATATATATTTTTATGGGGCAGTATGCGGATGTAAATGTGTGTGTGGATGTGTGTGTGTGTGTGTGAGTGTATGTGTGTGTGGGTGAGCACGGATGTATGTAGTCAATGTATGCGTGGTGTTTATGTGGTGAATGGGTATATGAATGAGCGAGTGCATGCTTATTTGGCTCGGTATCATCGGGATTTACTACTGTAACTAACTTTATGAGTTCTTCAGTTTTTTCATATGAGAATGTCAAAAGAAACTCCGTACATTCTCTTTTACAGTTGTTAGCCGTTAAGGGGTTTATCAATTAAAGTCAAATTCACCTTGTATACGAGTATTTTTCAGTGAATTTACGCCACAAAAGGGTTTATTAAAAAGGGTTATAGTGAGTTAAATTTAAAACATAGATATATGCCGCGTTGGACTTTTATTTACAACTTTTTAAGAGGAATAATTACCCGTTTACGCAGCGCACCTAACGAAAGCTCCTGTAGTTCCTGATATCATCACGTTCATTAAAACCAATAAATAATCTTTATAACACAAGTATAAATACACGTGTAGTTGAAAAATGAACTTGCATAACTTTACCTTTTAATTATCATAAGCCACAACACGTGATGACATAATTTCTTGTATAATTACGTTTTAAAGGTTAATTTACGAGAGTCGTACGTTACTTTTAAATATGCAAATATTATGATTTTCCGTGAAAATATATGACAGTTTTCAAGTAACGTTTACTAAGGAGTTATATTGCAAGTTAAAATATTTATTGCATTATTACACGTCTTAATTATTGTAATTTGCATATGTATTTCATTGTTTCTTTAATGTATATAAAGATGAATTTATTTCAGTGTAAAAATCGTGGGATTTATTTGTAGTGGTTATTATATAATTTTCAAGATTTTGGTCGCGTTTTTTCAACACAAAGAATACGTTTTCTCTATCTTATATTTTCGACCCCGTTTAACCCCTTTTAATCTCAACCCCTATGAGGTTTTCGTGAGACAAATTAGCCTATAACAGTTTCCTTGGTTTCGTCTATTTTATACCAAAATTTAGCATTAACGATTTAGCAGTTTAGTCGTGAAAGTGTTACAAACAAACACGTTCTCGCATTTATAATATAGCTAATAATATATCTATATGAATAATGATATATGAATAATAATAAATGATGGATGGCAATATTTTGATAGATGGTGAACAAGTGGAAGAGGTGAAAGAATTTGTATACTTGGGATCTAAATTTACAAAAGATGGAACATGTGAAAGTGATATTGAAAGGAGAGTGAATGCAGGGAATATGGTAAATGGTGCTCTGCATGCTTTTATGAATAGCCAGATGGTGTCTCAAAGGGCTAGACTGGCAGTGCATGCTGGAGTGTTGGTGCCAACACTTATGTATGGTAGTGAAAGTTGGGTATGGCAGAAGAATCACAAAAGTAAAATAAATGCGGTAGAGATGAGAGCGTTGAGAAGCATGAGTGGATTAAAACTGAGTGACAGAGTGAGAAATAGTGTGATAAGAGAACGTTGTGGTATAAAAGAAGACGTAGTGACTAAAATTGAAAAAGGTATGCTTAGATGGTTTGGGCATGTAGAGAGAATGAATGAAAGGAGACTGACAAAAAGGATTTATGAGTCAAGAGTGAATGCGAAAGTTGGAAGGGGAAGACCAAGGCGAACGTTCTTGGACCAAATCCAGGACATTATAAATAACGGCCAGGTCAAGAGTACTCTAAACCGACGAACTTGTATGAAAGGTTTAATGAGAATGAAAGAAGCGAAGGAGATATGCAAGGATTGTGGCAAGTGGAAGGATGTTGTCTCTGCCTACCCTGAAGGGAATGAGGCGTGATGCTACATAATAAGATAAGCTAAGATAAACATCATTGCGTCAAATTAGTCTAATATTAAAAGTATTACATATTTTCGTATATCATTCAGTGTAACAGTCAATTTAAGTAATAATATTATCAAACGCAGTCGATATAAAAGTCCTAAAAGCGTTTGATAACCCTTTCCGTGTCGCCCTTTGTTATTTATCTCCTTTAAGATGCTAATGTCGCTTAGACCCCGTATAATTTAGACTTTGCTGTTGGTCAATTCCATGTATAGTGTGGAAACTGGAACTTGTTATTATTTACTAGCAATAAACTGTATAGTGACCAGTAAATAACGAGAGATTGAGATATTAAATTGAAACCAAAATATTATTTATTCAATAGGCACAGTCTTTTGATTCGTCACTAGTATATAATTTACCACCGATTCGAAAAGATTCTACCAAAAAACTGACTAATTACTATTTTAAACATAGTTTTTTATATAAATATTTGACTTATTTACTTTCACGCAGCAAAACTAAGTTTGCTTCTAAGCTAGTTAAATAAATGTCTATAATATATTGGCAATCATTAAGCATTGGCTCGTTGGTCTGGTGGTCAGCTTGTTTGGCTCAAGATCCTGTGGTTTTGAAATCGAGTCTAAGCCCGGGCCAACTCAAAATTTATATTGGGTTCTCCGTTAAGACATTCTCAGTCATCGTATTTGTTGTATCATCATACTATGAGACAGAAAGAATAATGGATATATTTGTGTTTCTGCTAATATCTTCGTGAGATTCCGCCACGAACGAGGATTCTTAGCATAATATTTATTGCGATTTTCATCTGCGATTGGATTTCATTCATAAACACCAACAATGGGTTGCGTTAGCGCACCCACGCGTGACATACTCGTTTCAAAGTGTCAGTGTCGGAAACAGGAGCGATTCAAAAGAAAAAGAGACGCAACCATACGTTAGAGAGGAATGGTTGATAGATTAGTAGCCATTGTGTCGAAATCACGTTGCGATTTAGAGTGCAAGGTGCAATGTAACTAGAATTAAGCAAACAGGCAATGATTCCTTTCATACAAATTAATTGTGTACTTAATGATAATGTTACTTAACTCCTACATAAAAAAATCGAAACTGAAACCGCCATTGTAGACAAATAGAGAGTGATTAAAAAGCAGATTTTCATTCAACGTACTTTCTTATTTTGACGAGATATCCAGAATGAAGGGGATCTGGTATTAGACCATGCAGAGTGAACCTCCGCGAGTACCCTGGTTTGGACACGCTGCCTTAGGTAGAAACCATCTTAAGGTAGCTTTCAGGTTACGGTCCGGGCATTATCCCTCAAATAAATATGCCTATTTAATGAATAAAGCGGCTACACCGAACTGCATTCTATGCAATCAATTAGAAGACGTACAGCATCTTCTCTTGGAGTGCATCAGAACAATGAACGAAAGACAATCGCTGATAAACCGCTATGGTCTAAATTGTTTTGATGTTGGCCTACTGCAGAGCATTCTGAGTAGTCCA
>JACTOM010000912.1:6321635-6332755 GCA_015832385.1 Elymnias hypermnestra | reverse complement strand
TCATATGAGTGAGGAGGCCTGTGCCCAGCAGTGGGACTTTAATGGGCTGTTACTTACTTTAATTACTTACAAGTCTAGTGGGTCTTTGCCCAGCAGTTGGACTTAAATAAGCTGCTACTAACGTTATACAAAGTAATTTTTTTAACTATTAAGTTCTATGGCAAATTAGGCGTTGGTCTGTTCCTGTATCCTAACTCAACTCGAACCCAGGACTTTGTAATTTCTAGCAGAATAACCTCTAGATTAATGAGACAGTTAATATTATTACAGTAGTGTATAGTATGTTTATTTGAAACAAAACTGCCCCCAAAATAAATGCATCATGTGACGTAAAAACGCATCGAGTAATATATCATAGCTGTCATATGGATTGTTATATGAACCCTTCACAGAAGGCATTTCGTTTAATAATAACACAAACAGCTCTCTATCGCTTTGTCCAATTTGGCTCCTAATCCACCCACATCCAAGTGAAAGGGTGAGAAGGGGATGACGTGTGCAGTGAAATTGCATATTTTGCAACAATTGCGATCCCTTGACCATCTGCCCAAGCTGTCGATAAAGGGCTGGAGAAAGTGAATTTTATTTATTGTTAACCCCACTGGTGTAATGATGCAAACACTCCTTTCACTAACAAATGTACTGGATTCCCTAATAAATAAAACAAAGTACTTGTACACGTGTAAGAGATAGCTTTAGCTTATATTATATTAAATCCTATAATATAATTAAGTTTAAATTCATCTTATATGTAAGTAGAAAGGAAGGGCCTGGGCACAGGTCTCCTCCCTCCGAAGAGCGAGGGTTTTTACAGCATAGACCTACCACGCTGCTCCACTGTGGATTAGCACGCGTATTACTCAAGTGCACTCTCTATTCCTTCACTCTCATAGTCCGATGGGAATCCGACACGTCCGGAGAGAGATCAGGCGCAGGACCGACAGCTTAACGTGCTCTCCGAGGCACGGGGGTGGATCGCACCGCCAATATCCCAACTTCGGGCAAATATTGGGATTTTTGTATTGGCCCGACCCGGGACTCGAACCCAGGACCTCATGTCTGTAATCGAACATGCTAACCACTAGACCAATGAGGCAGTCGGGAAGGAAGTACCAGCCTATTAACAAGCCACTATTGGGCACAGGCCATCTCCATCGTAAGAGAGAGGGTTTTAGAGCAAAGACCCACCACGCTGCTTCACCGCAGGTTAGCAGGCTGCACATATCATAGAACTACTCCCGAAAAAAGCAGGTTTCCTCATAAAGTATTCCACAACCGACAAGCACGATGATAAATTAGAAACATTATTATTGGTACAGTTTTAATGCAAAAAAAGCTAAATTTTAAAACGAGGGTAGTTATTAAAAGAAGTGTGAGTGTATCATTGTACACGTGGAGGAAGTGAGACTTCTTTGACTTATATAACTTCATTTGAAATTCATCGTATATCACTTTCAAATGCCCACACGTATCGTGTTCTAAGAAGTTACACTTCAATTTATAGAAGAATATTTAATTATAGACGTCAAAGAAGGAAGTACAGCAAAGAATAGAAGTAATAAAGGGACTGCAAAGTTTTGTAAAACAAAAAGCCTGTTTCGCGGAACAATAAAAATGTGGAACAAGTAACGGCTTGCGTTACGCAATACCTTGTTAGTGTGTGTATTGAATGAGGCCTTTCGGTGTGCGTAGGAGGTTCCGGGGGTTGGGAGGTCGGGGGTTGGGGGATGGGGGGCGAAGGCTGGGGAGTCGGCGGCGTGGCGCGATCTTGACATTGGGAGGGATCAGCTGAGGGTATCGATTGCTCCGCACTTCCTCTTTGTTCTTTATGAATTTTTCATGGGTAGCCTTCGTCTCGCTTGTTTTGACGCGATCTTTATTGAATGCTCTAATGTTCTTATCGGGGAAGTATATACCGTTTTTGAAGTGAAACTTCTTATTGCGTATCTTCTTACACGTAAGAATTTAGATCTTCACTCAGTCACTCTATACAGAATGAATTTAAAATAAAGTTGTATTATAGATTTAAGTCATTGTACATTGATACACCTATAGTTTTATTATTAACTACCCACGATTCACAATTTATTACTAACTACCCCCATTTTGAAATTCAAGTTCTTTGGCTTTGAAACTAATACACAAATCGACATAGAAGAAAGACCGTTTTGGATATTTTGAATAAGGTCATACACAGTTTTTTTTTAACTACCCACGTTCTGAAATTCAATTTGTTTGGGTTTGAAACGAATACACAAATCGACATAGAAACATAACAAAGGCCGTTATAGATATTTTCAAAAAGTTGTATATATAATATGTTTATTAACTACCCACGTTTAAAAATTCAGTGTTATACTACACCAATCGAAATAGAATCACATTTTTATTAAATACCCTCGATTAGCAATTGCCTTTGTCTATCCTTGATTGGTCTCATTTAAAATCTGTATATTTTAAGACACTTTAAGACTAGTTCAACACCCAGACTTTGTCTGCGTCGACTTTCGAATCGAACTGAAACGGTTATTTACCCCATGATATGTTTCTATTAATTGTAATTTTAAAAAGATATCTTAACCGCGTGCAAGTATCAAATATAATTATTTCTAAATGGTAAATTCCATCCAACCTTAGTAACAGAATGTATAGCGTGTTATAACGGGTTACCCAGCCATGTGAAATATAGGCACGCCCAACATACATGTACATAGATATGTTTGTTCAAAGACCGCGTACTCTGTACATATATAACAGGGCATGTAATTTTGCTTCGGCGTCTGGGAAAGACACACTTGTCGAGACGTTGAATAAATACGAAAATATTAGAACTTAAGAAATATAGATAGATGATTTATCCATTATTCTTATAGCAGCAGTTAGCTAAAGGGTATCAGATATATTAATACGTGAAGCAAAAACTTTATATATCTTTTAAGTGTTAGCGATGATTATTATTTTATTTGTGGATTGCTATTAAATTACTATATTTGTTTACTATGCTGAGGTCTTTAAAATTATATGAGTGAAACATTTACATGCCCTACATCCGGTTTAACGCTATTCTGCTTAGTCGTCGTGAAAACGACGACTGTGATTGGTGGACTTATTATTTTTTGAGTGGGGCGTTTGGTATAATATGTAATATAATGAGAATACTTTGACTTATCTACAAATTAGTGAGCGACTCTAAAATAAGGAATATCGTTTCTTTATTTCTGTTTGGGAAATAAACAATTTACTTATAGACTAACATAGATTTTCACTTGAAACTAACACGTACATCAGTAAGGTTGTCACTAACGATATTGTGCACGAATTTTTTTATTTTGGTTTCTTATTTGAATGGTATAATTTAAATATTTTTCTTGACTAAGGACTTTCCATCATTAAATATGTCTATATCACCTAGATTAATAAACATTTCACAAGAACGTATAACAAACTAGCAGTAGCCGCGAATTCGTCTGCGTGGAGTGTTTTTTTGGTAGCATTGATACCAGAAATTTCGCGATAGCACCCCGCGACCCCCATTGAGAGTGGAATTTCTTGAAATCTGTTCTTAACAGACCTCTACTCGGCAAAAGGAATAGTCCTACCAAGTTTAAAGTCTCTACGGTTTATAATTCCAGAGATATCGTGATGAGTCTATAGATACCTGGATATCTCTTATGCTAAAAACAAAGGAATACTCTTTTCTACGTAAACGGAAGAGGACATAAGAAATAATTATTGTAAGGTGAAATAGTCTTATTATAAAGGATTTTGTAGAAAAACATCGAATAAATAAAAAAACGTTACATTCTACTTCCATGTATTTGAGATATATAGAGTAGAAACTGTCGTTTGACATAACTGTCAATCGCTGACAGTTATGTCAAACGTCATGAGGTTACATTAAAAGAGTTTAGATTGTCAAAAGCACTAAGGAGGTTACATTAGAAACGTTACTTTTGCGGTTTTACGTAACTTTGTTAATTGTTTCGTTACGACATTTAGAGAATTATTGGAATTGGAAACAGGGACTTGTGTTTATATAAATTGATTATTGCAACGCCATTTTTGTGTACTCTTTGACAGTAGAACCTTAACAAATTTCAAATTTCTACCAAATATAAATCTGTAAAGTTTGTACATAAGTACATATATATAAAATGGCGAAATGTTTGTCTTTCGTGCCGGATATTGCGGTCCATTCCACGGCTCTGTGCTGGGATTATTTGCTAAAATAGAGAACTTTCTCGCGACAATTCCAAAATCAATTTCCGTTGTTTTCTCTTACATCTTGGATCGAAAGCCATTTCCAAGATTATACTACTTGTATACCGAAATGAGCACAACAAATTAGTTTACTCTCCAATTTTTGTATACATTTATATAGATATTTGGGTTAACTTTCAACAAAACTACATTTTACGAATTTATTTCTGTTTATATTTAGATAAAACAATGACTTTTACGTATTTATACAATATCTAGATAAAGCTTTGTATGTAATAATCTGTATTTATAATTATTATGCAGAGAATAATGCATTTTATTGATTTATTCTTAGATATAATAATGAACTTTACGTATTTATACAATATCTAGATAAAGCTTTCTATGTAATAATTTGTATTTATAATTATTATGCAGAGAATAATACATTTTATTGATTTATTCTTAAATATAATAATGAATTTTATGTATTTATACAATATCTAGTTAAAGCTCTGTATTTAATAATTTGTATTTATTATTATTATGCAGAGAATAATGCATTTTATTGATTTATTCTTAGATATAATAATGAACTTTACGTATTTATACAATATCTAGATAAAGCTTTGTATGTAATAATTTGTATTTATAATTATTATGCAGAGAATAATACATTTTATTGATTTATTTTTAAATAGAATAATGAATTTTACATATTTGTACTGAAAAAAGAACAGTTCAATTCATCAATTTATATTTAATATGAATAAAGTAATGCAAATAAAAGATTTATTACTTTTATTTGGCTCTTTTTATGAAATAAACAAAGTTACAAAAAGTTTAAAAAACAAATAATATTTGGCAATTGGAGTGTAAAGGCGGTCTTATTGCTATAAGCAATCTCTTCCAGACAACCGTTTAGCGTCAGGAGTTATTTAAAAAGAAAAGTGGGATATAATGCAATTTATGAAATTATTCTTAAATAAATTCCTTGTTCTTGATTTAATTTCAAAGAATAATGAAAATATATTACGTCACAATAGATTTCACTGATTTCTATCCAGCAAATGAACATTATTATAGATTTATATTTCAGAATTCACATGATTAAAAAGCAAGTGATAGAAATTTATAACGTCTTTTAGAGACATGTAGTCGTAGTCAACCCCCCGGCGATCGTCTGAGGACAAAAATGGTGGGGTCCGAACCGGATCAAAGCCTACATGAAAGCCTTACGCAAAGGAAATACGTCTGGAATATTTAAATACAGTCACAATTCACTGGGATATATACTCGTATATATATACATATTTAAAATTGGTAACAGGCCTGCGCTTGGCTGCAATCAAACCTGATGTTAAGTATTGATGCAGCCTAGGGTGGCCTATTCACTCTGCATTTGAAAGTACCCAGATTGTACGCTGCTGAGACGTGGACATTGCGAGAAGTGGAAAGACAGAAAATAGATGCTCTAGAAATGTGGTGTTGGAGAAGGATGCTTGGGGTTTCGTGGACCGACTTTCGTACGAACGTCTCGATACTTCAAAAACTCGGCATCAAGCAGCGTCTATTTTCTGTAGTATAATCTCGCATCCTGACTTTCTATGGACACGTCTCTCGGCGTGGCAATCAGTCCATCGAACGCCTCGTCATTCAGGGAAAGGAAGGCAACAGACCGCGTGGAAGGTCACCTACTCGATGGATTGACCAGATCAAATCTGCTCTGGGAAGTTCGTTGAATGAATGCTGTAGGATGACCTCGAGCAGGGAGAAATGGCGAGCCGTCGTCATGCGCACAACACCTGCCCACTCCGTGACTTCATAACGATCACGACCGCTCTGTCATCAGAGTAACGGCTAAGACGAAGAAGGATTGTAGGATTCAGGAAACACGGAAGCTGGTAAAGCATTCCGCTCCTTTGCGGTGCGGTTCAGAAACGATTGGGCAAAACGCTTGGTACGGAGTCGTGGGATGTCCACTAAGTACCGATGCCAATAGTTTCTTTGCTTTGACGTTCTCAAGTAAAACTATTTATTCTCTGTACATATACAATTTCATGTGAATCTTCTTCGAAACATTTTTAAGATCGTCAATATTTATAATCACTTCGAAATGAACTATTTGCTCTTGCATGCAATAAGTTATATTGAAATTATTTGATAGTTATGGGTTATCTAAACTAATATTAGAGAAAGGATTTGTGATTTTCTATGTAAGTATGTTTGTTACGTTTTCACACAAAAATCCGATATTCCATTCAAAAGATATAAGGAATTTCAATCTCTCGAACTCCCAGTGTCCAATAGGGAAGCTCTGAGACAATTTTTTTTTGTATTGCTGACAGATTAGCGCTTGACTGTGATCTCACCTGATGGTATGTGATGATACAGTCTAAGATGGAAGCGCGCTAATCTGTTAAGAGGCGATATACCCCTTACGGTTTCTACACAGCATCGTACCGGAACACAAATCTCTTTGTTTGGCGGTACGTATTTGCTGGTAGGGTGATAACTAGCCACAGACTCAGACGAATTAGAAAATACAATTTCCTAGATTCGTCTTACCGGAGATCGAACCCGGGACCTCCACTAGCAAAGCGAATACTCGCACCACTGCGCCAGCGAGGCCGTCAAAAGTATTACAAATAAATCACTTCTCTAATAAGTAAGTAGCAGCCCATTAACGTCCCACTGCTGGGCACAGGCGTCCTCACTCGTACGAGAGAGGGTTTTTAGAGCATAGACCTACCAAGTTGCTCCACTGCGGATTGGCAAGCATAATACACAAGTGTACTCTCTACTCCTTCACTCTCATAGTCCGATGGGAATCCGACACGACCGAAGAGAGATCAGGCGCCGGACCGACGGCTTAACGTGCTCTCCGGCAAATATTGAGAAAATCTTAATAGAAAACTCAATATCTATTTAGAATTGGCCCGACCTGAGACTCGAAACCAGCACCTCATATCTGTAGTCGAACATGCATCCCACTAGACGAATGAGGCAGTTAATGGATGATATGCTAATGATGGATATTCTACGTAAATGATGTTATGAAATTAAAATTGATAAAGTAAAATCTGTATAGTGACTAGATTATGAATGTAAGTGTGTATCTAATGATCTAAAAGTAAGTGAAATTAAACTTAGACGTACCCGCGGGGTATTGCTAGTTCTCAATAACTAGTTATCATGTCTATACACACATAATTTGCACACAGAAGCAAAATAATGGCACATTATAACCACACACTATATTTAAAAAGGGTAACCGCTGAGTACCTTGCCAGTTTCTTCTCAGCAGAATCAAAGTTCCGAACCGGCGGTAGATTTGTTACTAACGGACAGACTTTTGACTATTCAAAAGTGACTTTTAGCTGTGAAATGGCTGTATTATGATGGTTCGTATTAAATATTTATTGCTGTTCTTTAATAGAAGGTGTTAAAAGTTGCGAACGTGCCAGAAGCCCAACAAAATAGGCCATATTCTGACTCCAATGTGTATTATTTATTACGAAATTTTATCGTACGCCTCCCACGGGTGACATTTAGCCTTCTGTTCTCGGGCAAACGGTATAATACCTATTTTTTAGGTTTACTAGGCATTTAAGGGAACTCTTAGTACATTATATGTTATATAAAAGATGCCTCGTTGGCGCAAAATCTGAGAAACTACTAGTTAGTTACAATCCTGCTTTCCTATAAATATCTAATCTTCACGGTACACAACATATCCGAGAGTTGCGAGGGTTATGTCAATCGGTAGCCTTGTGAATTCAGTTAGTATTGACTTATACCCAATTTAAATACAAGAAATAAAATCTTGTAATGCTCTATTTTAGAGTTAAAAAGGATCAGGAATCATTGTTGGTTTTGCTTTCATATAATTTCAAGATATATATCACTTTGCGTTCTAAATTACGCATTTATTTAATCGAAAAGGAATACATCGGTCTTAGATTTACTTCTAGAATATTCTTACCCGTGTTGGGTGCTGTGTAGAGGTGGTGTCGGGGTGCAGGAGTAGGTGCTAGCAATCCATGAAGCAGCGCCCTACTGAGGGATCCCCTCGCTCCTAAAGACAGCGTGGTGGGCTCCCCATCCACTGCAACAAACAAACATACACCATAAACAATGAATATAAAATGAAGTAGCTTCCTCTATCTATTTGCTTACATCTTTTAAAGTAATCAACGGATTTTAATGCGGTTTTAAGCAATAGATAGAGTGATTCAAGAGGAACGTTTGTGTGTATAATAAATACATATTATAGAACAAAAAAACTGAGAAATTCAATTAAATATATTACATATATATATATTATGTATCCAAAGTGTCCTTAACAGCGTTTCATTAAAATGGATAACTTTGAAGATATCAGAGATTTATTAAGCTAGATGCACAAATAAATAAAATTGAAGCTCATGTTTTTTATATCAAAACTATAGATAAAAAAAGCTGTTTTGAGACTATAGCATGGTAACCATCAGGTAAGATTACAGTCAAGAACACCAGAAATAAAAAAAACCTCTTATTTCTTCTACGTATTTGCTGATAATGTGGTAACTAGCCACAACCGAAGCCTCTAACCAGTCTATCTTTATGTATTAGTCAAGAGGATGTTTTTAAAGGGTTATTGTGTTTTTTAAGCCATTTTTCCGCTAGTAACAATACAGGAGAGCCGTCGCCAAATATTACATGATCGATATTGTAATATACGTGATAGGACGGGGCCAGACGCTTCCGGGGGGCGACCTTGAGGCCTCCCCCTGGACCACCTGTTGTGCCCTCCACTGCGCATGTTTGGCGCAGGAGGGAGAGAGGGAGAGAGTGGAGAACTCTCCCTTTCCTCCAGGTCGAAATGTCTAGACGGTATGTGAACTGTTTACGGC
The DNA here is from genome assembly GCA_015832385.1 of Elymnias hypermnestra. Taxonomy (NCBI): domain Eukaryota; kingdom Metazoa; phylum Arthropoda; class Insecta; order Lepidoptera; family Nymphalidae; genus Elymnias; species Elymnias hypermnestra. Next base: position 6,323,660 of record JACTOM010000912.1, on the reverse strand, counting down.
CCAGGACGTCTGCTGAACGCGACCGAATGCAAATCAAGCCCCGGCTTTAAATGCACGCCATGTATTATAATTATTTCGACGTGCTAGTTCAAAAGACAATTAAAATAAACAACACTCATCGCTCGACGTATTTGCATATTATATCTTTAACATGTGATGTGAAAAAATCGTTTTAAAGTCATTTGATGGATATAGTTCTGTAAAGCTTTTACGTAAGCTTTTAAAGTGGTAGAGCTTTACAATTATTAAAAATATAATTAAAAAATAAGTATAATATAAGTATTAAAAAATGTATTTGAACAAGGTAAAGTATGAAATAGTACAAGATGATATCATAAATGCGAAAGTAACTCTGTCTGTCTGTCTGTCGCTTTGAAATTTGGTACATAGATAGTATAGAGCCTCAGAAAAGGACATTGGCTACTTTTAACGTAGACAACGTAGTCGCTCACTAAGAACGAATTACTGCATATAACCAGATATATAAACGAAAAACGAACACTTACTGCAAAAATATTCACCAGTTTGACTTGAAATTAAACATATATTACCCTCTCACGATTAAAAAAACACTAGCTATTCCCCGTGGTGCTACACGCGTAATTCTCTCTCTCTGTTTTAAGTAAAAAACCTACATTCGAAAGGAATATGTATAGTTAGTGATCATTCTTTACTTATATATCCAGTTCCTGAGGGAGGGAGGGGATTAATGATCGAATACGTTAAAACAGGAGTAGCTATATCAAATTTCAAGTCAATCAGAACTAGAGTTTTGGAGTTGTTCAGCTGACAAGATTAAGTGGTGTTTTGCTTATATATGCATATGAATTAAACAATAAATAAAATGAAACTGTTACCAGTACTGAAAAATATGTTTTCACACATATTGTTAAGGCTGTAGAGCTTTTTCACGTGCAATAAAAGAAAGCTTGTCCTTAACAGTTTGTTGGAAACTTTTTTCTCGACGTCTTAAATTCGCAAACGACTGCCAACATCGTTAGGGCGATGTTCAGACGAATTTTATGGATAATTGAAACGAGACAAATCGTTTAGACAGACACTTTTTATAAGAAAATATTATAGGATTTTCGTATAAATATATAGATGAAATGAAAATGAAATGAAATTTATGTATTGATCAAGTTACATTGTATCTTAAAATGTAGGAAACGATGTCACTGCAAAATCAGCAAATCTTCGCAAACTACTTATCTATACACTGTCAGATTTATTAATGCTTTTCTGTTAATAACTTGATGTTGAACTCGGCAAAGACTAAGTGCGTTGAATTCGCGTTGCCAAATGCAAAAGAAGTCGGTAAAAATATCAAAATAAATAATAGTCCGCTAAATATAGTTAAATCTACAGTCTTCTTAGGAATAACGTTAGACTCAGGGCTTCAGTGGGGTGCCCATATTAAGACTCTGGCAAGCAAACTTAGTTCAGCTGCATTTGCTGTTAGGAAGGTGAGGCAATACACTGATGTTGAAACTGCTAAAATGGTGTATTTCGCTTATTTTCATAGCATTATGTGTTACGGCATACTGTTATGGGGGAAGGCGGCGGACATTGAAACTATCTTCATTTTACAAAAGAGAGCAATACGTGCCATATACCAATTGGGATCTCGCGTTTCATTAAGAGAAAAATTCAAAGAAATATCTATTCTCACAGTACCGTCGCAATATATATTAAATAACATTTTATACATCCGTGATAATATTCATTTATACAGCAAAAGGAGCGAAACACATAATTTTAATACAAGAAATAAACACAAACTTGTAATGCCATATTTTAGAGTAAAAAAGGTTCAGAAGTCATTTGTCGGGTTGAGCATACGCATATTTAATAAGATACCTGAATCACTTCTGGGTTTGTCTCCACATAGTTTTAAGAAGTATGTTAAAAATGTCCTAATAAAAAAGGCATATTATAATGTGGAAGATTATTTAAGCGACAAAGATGTTTGGACATGATTCCAGTTGCATATGAGGGCTAAACACATTGTAACCTACAAAAAAA
>JACTOM010000912.1:6302813-6320606 GCA_015832385.1 Elymnias hypermnestra | reverse complement strand
GGTATGCTTAGATGGTTTGGGCAGGTAGAGAGAATGAATGAAAGGAGACTGACAAAAAGGATTTATGAGTCAAGAGTGAATGCGAAAGTTGGAAGGGAAAGACCAAGGCGAACGTTCCTGGATCAAATCCAGGACATTTTAAATAAGGGCTTGTATTAAAGTTTTAATGAGAATGAAAGAAGCGAAGGAGATATGCAAGGATGGTGGCAAGTGGAAGGACACTTTATACGCATTCATAGAGCGACGATATATCAACGGTACGCAGTGAAAGGGTTAAACATATGAGTATTGGTAAATCATCAGTCAAGTAAAAAAGTTCCCAATTGAGTTTGTTGTGGGTTCTTTTCAAAACAGAGTACGACCAATTTTAAGTTGATCTATAATATCATCATTGATGATTAAATTAACAGCAAACATTTATTATGAATTTTTTCCGTTTCGTTTTAGATAAAAGCTTTATTTTTATAAAAAAAACATCTGCAGTAAAATGCAGTACAAGCAACTCGGTTGATTGGACTAAGTTAAAAGCAGAAAGCTGTTGCCCCGTGCATTATTCAAGACATAGGAAGGCGATGTAGACGAGGTCGATGCCCTCACAACAGAATTATACCCTCTTCCGAAGTTGCACTTACTGAAAATTGAAGCTGCATATTCTGAACATTCCCTTGTTTTCTATTTTATTTAAGATGAAATCTACTTGCGAAGGGATTTGTACAACAATTCCAACTTATAAGACGAGGTCTTTACTTCTATATATTGTTTTATTTCGTATATTTTTTTGTATAGCTTAATAATTAAAAAGAGCAAAGATATAAAAAGCTTAGTTAGTAAATTAAGGCTACATTACGACCGTTGATCTTTACCAGATAACGTATCTTATATATCACCACCAATTTTAATATTTGTACGTATTTTTAAAACATATTTATGATAAAGGCTACTTTTGATAGGATTTGAATCGCAATTTTAACTTCAATGCTTTTTAGAGTACATTTAAACGTATTTGTTCGAAGGGAAAACGCTAATAGTAGGAAAAGCCGGATGAATTCATATGCTACTGTTATTTAAGCTACAAAATGTGCAGAAATCATTTGCCGGGTAATCAAACGTATATCTAATAACAATATCATTGCAAACGGTTTAACAACATGTAATAAAGAGCAAGTAAAGCGTATTGTATTGTAAAAATGTTTGGATTTGAATCCCGTTTCAAATTAATATAGTAACTAATTTTTTTGCGAGTATTATCTAAGTAGAATCAAATATCGGAATTGGTGGTAGATTCATTATTATCGGCACTTTGAATAAAGTATATTTATAAAAACTCTGTTTAGTCCCATTTAAGTAAACTTTTAAATCCAATGATGCCTTCCTTTTGAATATTTCCCGCTATTTCTTATAATTTATGCCATCTACGCCTACACCAAAAAACATGTCTTGTATATGTTTTTTTTAAATTTAGTGGCGTACTTATAAGATACATAGCGTGGATTGTGTACAGTAATGTACAATTTTAGCACTCGGGCAGCAATATTGTGGGTAGGCCTCGCAAAATCGATACGCCTTGAATTCAGGGCATCCGGCCCGCGCTAGACTTCCGCCACTTCCTAGTCGACATAACGTCAGGCCTTTCTGAAACCCACAAAGCCTGCGATCAATAATGTTATATTATTTACTCGGTTGGTATGGTAACTTATTAAAATTTATAATTACTTTTCGGTATGTAGCAGGGAATATGGTAAATGGTGCTCTGTACGCCTTTATGAATAGCCAGATGGTGTCTCAAAGGGCTAGACTGGCAGTGCATGCTGGAGTGTTGGTGCCAACACTTATGTATGGTAGTGAAAGTTGGGTATGGCAGAAGAATCACAAAAGTAAAATAAATGCGGTAGAGATGAGAGCGTTGAGAAGCATGAGTGGATTAAAACTGAGTGACAGAGTAAGAAATAGTGTGATAAGAGAACGTTGTGGTATAAAAGAAGACGTAGTGACTAAAATTGAGAAAGGTATGCTTAGATGGTTTGGACATGTAGAGAGAATGAATGAAAGGAGACTGATAAAAAGGATTTCAAAGGAGTCAAGAGTGAATGAGAAAGTTGGAAGGACGAAGAGAATGAAAGAAGCGAAGGAGATATGCAAGGATCGTGGCAAGTGGAAGGATGTTGTCTCTGCCTACCCCGAAGGGAATGAGGTGTGATGTTATGTATGTATGTATGTAAGTAGCAGCGTATTGACGTTACTCTTGAGCACGGGTCTCCATACTAGTAGGGTTGAGGGTTTTTAGACTACAAACTCAACAAGTTGTTTTCTATAAGCACAGTGGTGAATTGAATTGATTTTATGTATAGAAACTTAGTTGTGACTGTCTACGGATTTGAATCCGTGACTTTTCTTAACGAGATTCCACTCATTTCACCATCTAGGTTTGTTTAAGGTACTACGAATCAATTTTTATATTAAATTGCCCACTGGGTTTTGCTTTTGCTTACCTGCTCCCACCTACAATAATCCTCAGTCGGACTCATCTAGGGCACCAGGGAAGAATGCGCAAGCCGAACCTCTGGTGTCTGACTTACGGATGAAGAGGGTTCCGCTGGGTTTTAGTGGGTATTGCGAAGTCTCCTCCCTCGCTGATTCCCACACTCCTGACCCATTCTTGTCAGGGTAAGTGCGTAAAAGCATTTCCCAGCGCAAAAAAAGGCCTTCTTACTTGTAGGGGAGAGGGTTATTAGACTATAAACTATACACCATGATCATTTCTACAGGAAATGGTGGAACTTAGTGGTGACTGAATATGAATTCGAATCCGTGACTTTTCTTAACGTGATACGACGAATCTCAAGGTTTATTCATTAAAGTGCTACAAATGCGAGCTTTTCATGTAAATTGCCTACTGGGCATTGGTGACTTAATTTTAAAATAACTATGTGTTATTTATAATAAATAACCGGGTTTAGTCACGTCGCGAAACCTGACTACTTCCTAACCCTTTCCAGGTCTTCCGTAGAGCTAAATCATAAGGTAAAATACAGACAGACATGTCTATTTGTGTTGAGAAACCTCTAATGTTTCATTTTAAATTGTTTTGTTGTACAATTTAGAAGGGTAGTTGGAAAAAGTAGTTGCATCGTTAAAAAGCAAACTATCGCCAAAGGAAACCACAGATTACATATTTATATAGACAGCACACGAACATGTTTAATAAGGTTGTACCAACGCGAAGATAACGTCTGAAGTAAATTAACTAACATAACCGCGGGCAAAAGCACCCGAGGGGTATAAAGGCTACCTAGACTATAATCCCAGTGGGGGGAGACCCCCCAAACTACTTTCACTTTCCTGTTCTCCTGAAATATTAACTAACTTGCATAAGTTATGCGCACCCCCCGGGGTGGGAAGGTGAATGCACTCGATTATGGGGGGGAGGGGGTGTACTCGCTGCAGGTCTGTTATTTCTACTGAAATACAACCACTGTATTTATTGTTCCACAGTTCAACGTCCGTTTCGCTTTTACCTTAGTTTAGTTGGGTTTTAATTTATGAAAAATCCTTGTAGATTAAAACCGGTGATACAATTGATATATTACATCGAATTTTTGAGTGAAACCAACCCGTAGTTTATTATTAATATAAACTGAATTTGTGCTGGGTTCCTCTTAAATCATTTATATATACGTTTGATCTGCCCTGCAAAAGATTTCTACAGGTTTCCAACTTAAAAATGTTGTCAGAAGTGTTTTAACTCTTGTATTATAACTATATCTTCGTTTTTCTTACTATATAAGTTTATTTTTATGTATATAGTGTTAAATATATACCTTGAGGATATTTTAAAGATTATATGATGATGTAAAGCTAGTTTTTTTTAATTAATTTTGCTGTACGTTTGCATCAAATTCTCCATTAAATATAAAAAGGTATTACTGAGCAAACAAAATGTCATGCACCAGCTAGTGTTATATAATCGTGTGATATTATAGTTTAATTTTAGGTAGTAAACATTATAACAAACAGAACCGGTTTTCAATGTGACCCGACGTATTGAGGAAGTCGGTCAACGCGATGGTGTTAGCATCGCGTCATGGCGGCTGACGTCATCCGCGGCCACAAGAGATGAACTGATAGCGGGCGATTATTCGTTATATATAACTATATATATAAAAGAGATATACAGGTATCTATTGACTCATGACGATATCTCTGGAACCATAAGGCGTGGAGACTTGAAAAATGGTAGTGTTCGCGCACGATGTTATCGTTGCTCTGTGGGCATGGCGCGATATAGTTTGTCGAGATCTCTTATCTGTGGGTAAGAATCCTTTGGGATTTTGGAAAAAAGGTTAAACCTCGGAAGCGCTTTGAGGACGGCCGCGGTCTAGGGCCGTCGCGAGATTTTGAGTTTTTGTGCGGAAGGAAGTGCGGGATCCCACGCGTCTTTTGGTTCGAGGGAATAGATAAAATCCTCGACGCGTTGGACGCAACAGACTTCCCTCCATTGGAGCCAGGGAACGGAAGAGTAAACCAGCGTCGCCGATCACGGACATCCGCGACGCTTTGGCAGGTTACATACTCTGTACATCCCACAACTACACTTTACAGTACACACATTCACGTGAACAGACACCTGCCGGAGTCGACGCCTTCGAGGAGAGGGGCGCCTGGACTCGAGGTAGGTGAGAGTTCCCTACTAGCCGTTCGGCACCTCTCGAATCTCTCTGAGACTCATCCCCTCCGCGCCGACGAATTGGCTGACAGCTGGCCCTATAGCTGCAAATGGGCCCCAGCCTTTAGGGCGGCATCTTTTGATAGCCAAGCGACGGCGAAAACAGGTAGGAATATTCCTTTTGCCGAGTAGAGGTCAGCTAACAACGGATTTTACGAAATTCCACCCGGAAGGGGAGTTGCCAAGGTGTTATACATATGTTTCTTATTTGCATAAATTAATGCTACCCAGAAAACATTTCACGCAGACGACGCCGCGGGTTTAGCTAGTACTATATATATAAATGGTCGATCCTTCTTTTAGCGCACCCGCAAGATTTGAACAAACTCCCACCAACGATTTTTCTTCAAATCTATTATTTAGAGACATTTAAAAGGCGAATAATCTCAGCGGTCGTTAAGGCTCTGCAGGTGTGTATGAGTAGTAACGGAACGTCACAGACACACTCACACACATTTAACGCACGCTCTCATGCGCATGCACGCTCTTATACACACGCGCGTACGCTCTCACACGAGACTAAGTTATGCATTTTTAGGAGAGGAACAACATTAATATATTTATTATTAAGATATTTGTACATATTTAATTTGTTCCACTTGTTTAAACTTCTCTCTCTACTGGCTATTGGGATTCTGGGCACTTATAATACAATTTATTAAGATTCTATCCAAGTCTTTATTTGGATGATTTAAAAAAAATTTCGTATAAGTTTAACAAGAGATATGTCTTGCTATGAAACATAAATGATGTTTTTTTTGTTCTCTATACAATAAAGTCAATAGTTTTGGAGATATCGCAGTTAGTGAATTCGTTTTTATATCCCGATCCCTTATGGATATGGGAGAAAACCATTTCAGTGAGCGTCTACGTTACAACAGAAGTAATTACGCCAAATTTCAAGTCAATCGCAAGTTTAGTTTCGGATTTTTCTCGTATTTATACACCAGTTGCAAGTTGTCCAGATTCCTGAACTAACTGAACGATTACAATATTGATTTAAAAGTGTTCGATCAAGAAATTTATAATGTAGGAACATTTGCTTGCAATATTTCACTGTACATGTTATGGATTGCGCCATATGTTTCGTTGTTGATGAGGAAAATTGCTATCGATTTACAAACAGATCGGAATCCATATACGCAAATGTAATATTGTTAAAAATATATATATTTATTTCAATATCTCTCGCTGGAGAACATTGTAGGGGCGTTGCTCTCTAATAAGAGATGATGGAAGAAGAGGCCCACGTACGAGAGAGGGAAATTCTATTTCATTATATAATTTTTATTATTATGTATTATTTTATTATTTATTTATTTTACAAAATCCACAACCCTCTCAAAACTAACATATAATCTAATTAAATTAACTTAAGGCCAATTACGGATTTTACATTTATTTATTGGACTAACAGGCGCGCGCGCGCGCGTGTGTGTGTGTGTGTGTGTGCGCGCGCGTGTGTGTGTGAGTGTGAGTGAGTGTGTGTCTGGAGTCAAATACAAGCTACCTTCTCAATAATTCTAATTCATTAATTTTATTAATTCTTTTTTAAATTCTAGTTTGTTGCTATGGAAGATATCGACGTCAGAGTAAGTTTCGTTATAATTTCTTAGAATGTTTAATTGTTGTAATAATAAATCTTTTTTACATGTTTCTGTGTAGCAAAAAGGATTAATTTATAACATTGTTCAAAACAATTATAAGTCACATTTAACGCGTTATATAAATTAAATAACCACATTTATAAGTCGGTTAAAACACATTGTTTTATAATAAAGTTTGTCTAGACGAATACGTGATTAATATAAAAAAAATTTAAGATTGTCAATAGAGCGATTCGCACTTGTAATAACAAACAGTTTAAAGGAAGTCGGATTTTTCATTATTCGCAAATAAATTAGAGCTCTATTTCATTAGCGTTAGATTGCATTTTTAAACGCGAACCTCATTCGGGAAATCTTATGAGATGGTTGACGTCACAATCCAACATTCGGGAAGCTTCTATTTCAAACTGGCGATGACCACGGCGTGGACCCAGATCTCCAAGGTGATTAATGGGTTTGGAGATCTTCATAAGCTGGTTATGGCCCGCGTAATTACATAGGTATCCATATTAAGGACCGACAATGATGGAATGTATTATTAATATTATACGGATGCGTTTATGTATACAGATTCAATTTTTTTTCTGTTCCCCATGATAGCTATTAAAAGATGGTTTTATGCAGTACTACGACAAGCGAGAAAAAAATATAAATGAGTATTTAATACACTTAATTTTGGTAAAGATGAGATTGGTAGTTCTTTCAATATAGTGTCATTTATTCACGAAGGCTCCTTAGTCCTAATTAACAAAACTTTAAAGTATAAGGAACGTAGGGATATAATGAGCCTATCTGTTGAACGGACAGTAGAACTAGTCTCTATTTAATTAGAGTGATTTATCATAGTCACTGGGTATAGACCACCTTTTTTCAAAATTAATTTTGAAAAGTACTATAAAAGATCTGACCTTTTTTTGACCGCTGGAAGAGCCTTTTACGTACGCTGGATGGAGCATACAGTTCTAGCTAGGAGTCTAGGACTCACTGTTTACCAGAATACCAACTTAAACCCAGCGTAACCCTCTTCATCCGAGCGCAGGACGCCAGCGGATGAATCCGACTCACAGGGTCAAGAAAAGGGAAGCAGGCAAGCTAAATTGCGCTGGCTGATACCTCCTCTCCTTCCGTTGGGGCGGCGACGACGACGACGACGACGACAATGATTTGATATCTTTTATTAAAGAAAATACAAAAAGGTCATATCTATCTAAATGTACTCGCTTGGGTAGCAGAAGTCCCGGGTTTTACTTAATATATATTTGTTATTATTAAAGTACCTTTAATAGGTATATTTATCAAAGATTTTTATTAATGTCCGAACCCTAAAGAGGTGTTATATAAACAGCACAGGTGCCGATCTATTTGTAGCGTGGAAAAAGCACATTCCCGCACTCGGTGAAATGTATTTTTAAAAATCACTATAACATCCGATTTATCTATACATTCGAATAAATTTGACTTGTCTGTCTATGATTTTGAAATGTACTTTGTTCTAACGATATCAAAACGCTTATACCCAAGTTTATAACACTAAAATTTATATTACGTATAGACCGTGTTACACAATACTGTGTCAAGCTACAAGTTCGCCATTTTATATGAACCCAGTTTTAAAGTTACTTCATTCATACATACGGACTTTGCTGGGAGGGTGGTAACTGGCCACGACCGAAGCCGGCTACCGGTCCAGACTCAGACAAATTGGAAAATGCAATATCCTAAATCCTTTGTTAGCAAAGCGAGTACTTGCACCACTGCGCCAATATATATACCTTGGCTGACACGACTCCAAATATAATAATAATTGTAACTATATTAATTTAGAATAGTGTTTTTTTAAGGCGGTTAGTGTTAAAATTTTTGAAATGAAACGCGTATTTTGAAGGTTAGGCTATTTTAATTTAGAATTCGTCATTTGAGATTTCAATGACAATTAAATGCCTAACATATCTTCCTTTTTCCCTCCCTCTAAGTTTCGGAAATGTAATGTTTTACATTGGTATAAAATATAAACAAGACTTAAATAATAGTTTGCCAATTATATAGTAAAATAATAAGTGATTTTTCTTTCCATATTTCACTTTTAGCGCGACAAAAACATCGCATCTACGTTGGTGGGGAGAATATGAAAGATGGCGACGGAAAAGCGCGGGAACTTTCCCCGCGCGCGGGAAACCAAAGAAAGCTGACACGCTGCGAAATGGAAACCGTTGCGATTACGATGATAACACGTTTATCTTACATTAATAATAACTAGTTGCAAAGAAAATTCCAACCTAGACATTCGTTCGCGTTTCCAACAACGTTATTTGACCGACACTACAATCTGTTTAGGAATTGCTTCCACATAGATTATTTATATTACGACTAATATAAGGCCATGACAGATCACGTCTATTTTTAATTGAAGCTTTATTTTGGAAACGAACAGTACATAATATAACACATAAAAATAACAAAATATATGATACACAGATAGTTAATCGGTTTACAATCGAATCGGGCTTGACATTTTTAAAGGTTGACAGCTGACATAACACCGAGCGCTGGAGTAGCTGCCATTATTGGTTCGGATTTCATAGAGAGCGCACGCGTCCACGTGTTCTGGAGGAATGTTTTAAATCTAGTTATACTTGGTTAAAATTGTTATCTAAAATTGTAAGTGTTGATTTATTATAGCGAAATTAGGAACTAATTGCATCGGGGAATATGTTATTGAAATACATGACGTTGATCTTCTCGCCCGACTACCCACATAATGGCAGACAAAACCCAAATTTCTAACGCCACAACCAAAACAGTTTCCCAAGATATAAATTTCTTATAATTACAGTAAAAAGTGAGTGCAGACAAAGTAAATCTACTTCAAAAAGTTGAAAATATTAATCTTTATGAAGTAGACTATCATTGATATTGAATTTGAATTACACACTATATATACAAGGTCTTAGAAGACCGCTTCCGAAAACGAAGACAGATTAATTCGTTGGCATTATTTACGTTCCATCATGTTAGTACAGCAAAATGAAACGACCAGCCGCGCCGGCAGATAGCGGTCATTGACCCGAGCTGAGATGTCAGCTGTTTTTAATTTTTTTATGAAACTATCGTTTCATTTACCTGTGGTAACATGACGGTGCGTAAATAATGATAATAAAACGTTTTAAAATATCCGTCTTCGTTTTTCACCTTGTATTAATGAAAAAACTTGAATTAAGGTGCATAGAAGCCTTTAATTTGTGCATTGATGTGCGTTTGTGTATTTTTATCTGTTAGCATGTGTCCTACATGTATTAACAACATTCATATAAACAAAGCGCTATAATATTGAACATCCTTAAAAGATAAATATATTTGGACATTGGATTAAAAGAGTAACTACTGAGTTACTTTGCGGTTTCTTCTTTTATTCTCTTTGTTTTACGGTTTGGAATGAATTGTATTACAATAACACAATGAAAAGAAATACACAAAGGTCAAAGAAATATATGTATTTTACTTGTAAGAGGTTTTGGTCGTAGCTAGATACCACTGTACCAGCAAAGACGTTTATCAACAGGTGAGATTACAGTCAAGTATTAACCAATAAAGAGATATATACTACTATCGTATCGGTTATGGGAAATAGCTAGTACTGCCCTGGATTCAATGCTAATTTAGCAATTTAGGTAATGTCTCAATTATCTTAGACTGTATCATTATAAAGTGAGATTACAGCTGAGGGGATTTTGATGGGATTGTTGCCGTATTTGATGAAAATGTATTGTTTGTTTATTCAAAGCAGTGTAGAGGTTACGTAACCGTGACTCACGAGTGGAAAGGCCGTGTCAAAACATTGTTTATCCGGTTACTTCGCGCGTACACACCAAATAGGTATTGGTTACAAAATTCACTGTTTGCCAATCAAATTGTGTGTGTTCGTGGCATCTATGATAGTTTGTTTGACCTATTTATTATCCACAGGCCATATTACTCAGCGAACGTTCATGAGATAAACTGCCTTTTGAATATTTCAAACTGATTTCTCGTCACCGTCCATTTAATTACAGATATATTAATAGCTATCTGTCCCCCGTATCCCCTGGGAATATATACGTTCTTAATGAGAGTCTTAATCGCCTCATTGGTCTAGTGGTTAGCATGTTCGACTACATACATGAGGTCCTGGGTTCGGGCCAGTTCTAAATCGATATTGAGGTTTCTATTAAGATTTTCTCAATATTAGCCCGAAGTTGGGAAGTTGGCGGTGTGATCCACCCCCGTGCCTCGGAGAGCACGTTAAGCCGTCGGTCCTGCGCCTGATCTCTCTCCGGTCGTGTCGGATTCCCGTCACATCGGACTATGAGAGTGAAGGAATAGAGAGTGCACTTGTGTACTATGCCTGCCAATCCGCAGTGGAGCAGCGTGGTGGGTCTATGCTCTAAAAACCCTCGCTCCTTTGAGTGAGGAGGCCTGTGCCCAGCAGTGGGACGTTAATGGGCTGCTACTTACTTTTTTTTTAATGAGAGTCTACTAAAGAGATCTGTGTGCTTAATTTCAAATCAATTGAGTCCATAGTGTTGAAGATCTCGCAATAAGTGATTTATCGCTTGTATTATATGTCCCAATGCCGTGGAATTTTCAGGAAAACCATTTTTAGTGACCGTCTACGTTACCACAACATGATGTGTGAATGTATGTTATTTCGCTTATACATCCTCTCAAGTTTTTCTTCCGTTTGTAACTTATTTAACGGCCCTGGGTTCTAACAATTTAACATTTTGAACATACAAAAAACGAAATGAAGTCGTTTTAAACTTTATATATTTTTAAGCACTTTTATTGATGAGTTAGGTCTACACCACGATATTTTCAAAATATATATAATTTTTATGGACCAAATGAATAATGATTACACTACTTATTATATATATATACCCGCCAATACAGTTTATTATTGGGTATATGCTTTAAAACCTTCTCTTATATGAGTGAGGAGTCCTGTGCCCAGCAATAGGACGTTAATGGACTGCTTATTTCTTTACTTAGTTAGATTATGTTAGGTTATGTTAGGTTAGATAGGTTATGTTAGGTTAGATTAGCAGGAACAGAAAAGAAGCTAAGTTGCAAATGCGAAAAGGTGGAGTTATTGATGATATGCGAATAAAAATCTGTAATGATATACATGGATAGTGATCCTGGTAATTTACTAAAGGTCAAATCATAGTCTACGGTTGCCTGTACGCAATAAAAAAGAATGTAAGAGTTGAAATAGATCTGGTAGTAGGCTATCATGCGCACGCAGCGAACTAGGTCAGCGGCGAAGGGCGATGCGTCTCCACTCCCACTCAGCCAGTGTTGCTATATCCGGGTGAGCAAAGCTACTATCGTAATATTTTAATATTATACATTATTCATTAACAAAAGTCGAATTTATTTAATAAACTACACAATCTATATACAACTTTATATTATTTCAGAGTAATGTAATCTTATGCACAATAAAAGCGACTATGTTTTTGCTGCACTATAAATTGTTTTTGTGCATTTTAAATTGTTTTATAAACTAAAAATTAGTCAAAATTTTAGTATCAATAAAGAAACCTGTGTTTTATAAAAAGCTGTGTCAATAATCTAATAAATAAAAGAAACGCGTGATTAGCGTCACGAAAATGATTTAATATCTGCAAATTCAAAAACCAAATTTAATTAATTAATTCTAAATATTGAATAAAAAACCCGTGGCCTTTGTATTTACAATTCGTCATTTGAGATATTTTCAATTAATGACAATTAAATTCCTAACATATCCTCCTTTTCCCCTTTAAGTGTCGTAAATCTAAAATTTGTATAAATACAAACAACTTAAAAATTAGTTTGCCAAAGAAGTATCACTTCTGACATGTGTACTTTATACGCACGCACCTTTTTTGTTATTAAATTAACGACATATCAACTGAGGACGAAGATTAAATATCCATTCTGTATATTTTTATATGATATCCGACCTTAGGTTCTATTTAAATATTTGGCAGTAAAAATGTAAACAATTGTGTAATTTTAATTTAGATTTTAAAACATTTCTCTGTAGTCGGAAATAATTCCACAGATTATAAGACAGCGAGTAACACAGGTTAGTAACGAAATACAGATTAATAACAAAAAGGCAAACGACTGACGTGTTTTGAGTGTTCTCGATGTTTTTGTGTAAAATTCCAGCGACAATTCCAGATTTCGCAAGCTATTGTCTATTAGTCATGTCCTAAAAGCTCAGTTTCGTTCGGTTGCATTATTTTTTTTTCACCTTGGAATAGAGCAGGTCGGCAGCCTACGTGCAGCCTCGACCAAACTCTAATGCTACTCATGGCCAACAGTCAACAACTTTATAATGATACTAGTGTTATTAATACATTATAACCTCTATTTGCAAGCCCTTAAAGTCGTTAGTTTAATAAAAAATCCTCGGAATATTAACAGAGATACCGTAAACATTCGGTTATATATTTTTTTGTCACCAGTTGATCAGACCGGGCGGTTTGTTTTTCACGAAACAAAATGTACACTTAAATAAATCTGTCGCAACTATCGGCGTATATTTCTGAACTGTAAAAAAATTATATGACAGATAACAAATACATCTTTTACACATCGTTTAAATAGATTAAATTCTTAAATTTTAACGACTAAGGTCTCCATTGTTTTGCAATTTTGATTTATGTTATCTCACTGTTTATCATGACAGATATTTACCGCCATTTTTTGACACCTACTGTTATTGTTTTACGGCTCTGGATTCTAGCAATTTAAAGCTATATAATAACTGGATGTACTGTTTTGCTTTATTACTATAAATATGCACTGTACACAATATTACCATTAGTGATATTGGTTGTTTTGTTATAAAGCGAGTAATAATTAGAATATTAAGTAGATTATTGCCCTGTATTGACGCTGGACAAGGTTAGACACGTAATTTTTTTTTTATTCACCGAATCTTAGAATTTATCGCGTATTGCATTACATTTGATAAGCTACCAGCAGATAAGTTATCGCGATACGATACTCGTAGGAAACGAGAAATAGGGACAAGGATATAACTGCCTTAGATATTATGTTTGTTTGTTATTGTCGAATTCCGTTCACGTGTAATCATTGCAACACAGCTCTAATACCGTCATGCCCTTATTTTAGAATTACTAACTATTCGTATTATTCCAATGTTATATTGTGTCGTTTAAAGAAACCACGAAGCAAGTGAAACAGTTGATGGAAGCCATATGCACCGCCATTTTGGCTTTGGCTATCCTACTTAGCGGTTTTCACTTTACTGTGGGAGGAAAGGTTTTCACAGATTTTTAATTTAGAAGCGTTATTAAGGACAGAAAGAATCAATATTTTTTATTTATATAGACGCGAGAATATTCCACATACAGTGATTTTATTTATAAGATAATAAAAAAATCTTATATCGTTGAAGAGCCAGATTATAACAAGATAAACTAATCCTTACATTTTATCACTCATCCGTATAAAATATATTTCTACAGAACCAAAAATTTACTATATTGAATTATAATGTTTCCTATACTGTGTTTAAAATGCTTAAAGGTAATTAGAAGGTACAATTGGCATCATTCTGGCACTAAAAAGGCTAGAACCCAGAGCTGTGATACAATTTCAATAATTAGGTTATATTTTTGATAGTGGCGACGTTTCAAGCTTATATAATTTGGCAAATTAAAAAATTGTATTATGAAATAAAATTACAATACATTGTCCGTAAGAGAACCGGAAAATCGGGAAATGTGTCAACGAGAACGAACTCGGGCGTCACTATAGGTCGGCCATGTTTGGTGCAACGCGCGAAAGTGAGATTTCGCGCGAGCGGTGCATCGCGGCTCCCTTGACCTGGTTGTGCGTCCCCCCCTTGCCCCTGCCTCCCCTCCCCTGCCCCGGCACCGCCGCGACCGTAAACAGATAGACGCTACCACCACTAGCTATGCGTAACTATATCGTACTATGTGTAACATCACTACGCCATGTGACTGACGCGAGCGGACAATTGATTACAGTTTGAATCGTCAAATATGGTTTTTAAATGAAATTTCTTTAGGCCAGACGCACGCAGACGAAGTCACGGGTTCAGCTAGTATAATATATAACACGACAATAAATGCAGTGATTTTTATAACGTTCAATAAAAAAAAAGCTAGTTTTATCAACCGTTTACAATAATAGTTTTCATTCACTCATGTTCTGCCTCATTTGCCTCATTGGTCTAGTGGTTAGCATGTTCGACTACAGACATGAGGTCATGGATTCGAGTCCCGGGTCGGGCCAGTTCGAAATCGATATTGAGTTTTCTATTAAGATTTTCTCAATATTTGCCCGAAGTTGGGAAGTTGGCGGTGTGATTCACCCCCGTGCCTCGGAGAGCACGTTAAGCCGTCGGTCCTGCGCCTGATCTCTCTCTCCGGTCGTGTCGGATTGCCGTCATGTCGGACTATGAGAGTGAAGGAATAGAGAGTGCACTTGTGTACTATGCCTGCCAATCCGCAGTGGAGCAGCGTGGTGGGTCTATGCTCTAAAAACCCTCTCTCACATGAGCGAGGAGGCCTGTGCCCAGCAGTGGGACGTTAATGGGCTGCTACTTACTTTACTTTTTACTCATGTTCTAATACGTTTTATTTTACTTTTAGCGGATGACACTTGATGTTAATGGTTAAATGCAATTAATATAACCTGTGTGTCTCTCCCTCTTTCTCTCTCTCCTGTTGTTAGGTGTCGTTAGTCTAAGATGGAAGCCTTATTCGTAATAGAACGCAAATATTGTTATTGTTAGTAGTGTGGTATCCAGGGCCGAAGCCTTCCCACTCCCCCTTAATTTACTCTAACAAGAATCGAAGCTACCACGACTGTTATTTTAGTATTCGCACTACTGCACAAGCGAGGCCTCTCAAATATAACTATTATTGTATTTATTAGACATCGTGTATCGGAAATAGCTATCCACTGGTGGGCAGTGCAGTGGAAATTTCAGGGGCCTGATCGATTTACGAAACAATTATCAAAGTTGATGAAATTGGAGCGGATTGCGCTAATGTTTTTAGGCTGCCGGTTTGATTGTACATTGCATTATCCTTATCGTGTTATTTTCTTTTAAAACGTTGAAGTAACTAGTGTTTAGAAGCTACCATGCTGTTTGTTATGGCGTAAATCGCTATAGACTCTTGATAATAGAAGTTTGAGTTAATTAAACAAACGCAGCTTTCCTCTTTTTATTCTGGTATAAAGGTTAACGATTGAGTTGAGTCTACGAGTTAATAGAAGAAACCATACGTATAAACCATCACTGGATAATTACCTAAACTAATATTTTAAAGAAGAAACAGTTATGTTTTTGTATGTTTCACCATTTCGACTGCCTCATTGGTCTAGTGGTTAGTATGTTCGACTACAGATATGAAGTCCTGGGTTCGAGTCCCGGGTCGGGCCAATTCAAAAATCGATATTGAGTTTTCTATTAAGATTTTCTCAATATTTTCCCGAAGTTGGGAAGTTGGCAGTGTGATCCATCCCGGTGCCTCGGAGAGCACGTTAAGCCGTCGGTCCTGATCTCTCACCGGTTGTGTCGGATTTTCGTCACATCGGACTATGAGAGTGAAGGAATATAGAGTGCAGCGTGGTGGGTCTTTGCTCTAAAAACCGTCGCTCCTCGGAGTGAGGAGGCCTGTGCCCGGCAGTGGGACGTTAATGGGCTGCTACTTGCTTATTTTTATTTCACCATTAGAAAGCTGCATTTTCACTTAACGGCATGGACTACATAAATTTCCCAAAAAAATAGGGATCCGTAATAAAAATGCATTAATATAACCCAAGGTATGAAACAAAAAATATGTTACCGCGTGAAAACTATTGATGATAGAACAAAATACTATAGAAGGTATTATAATTCTGAAAACATTATCGGACAAAATGAACACACAATTGTATATGTTAATTTATATAATACTAACACTAGTTTATAAGATTTTAGATCTAAGAACTAACAACTGGACCTTGATGTCTTTAATAAAGATTATTATTATTATTATATTATTATAAAAAGTCCACAATACCATATGTCCAACTACTGTAGTTACGCCACTATAATTACTTTCTTGAATTTTAAAAGTGTAATATAATTTCTCTTTGATTTATTGCAGTTTATCGATGTAATTTGTATACGATACATGTAAATAATGTTGTATTTACAAGTGAAATATATAATATTCAGTCGAAATATAGCTTTGTGTGATATTTACCGCAAAAAACCGGTAAATGTAAAGGCGGAAACGTTAGCCAATCGCTCAACAAGTGGGCGCCGGATTTCGTCGTGGTATCTGATTGCTTCAACTCACTCTAACGTGGCCACTGTGTTTTTAAATTAGCTTACCAGACGATTCGGCAAAGCCTGACAGCTATATGCCTCGAGACACATTCGTCTTTTTTAATTTCATTATTCAGTTAACAGGCAAGGATATTAAACCGTACAGCCTCGTCTTCATTTATTTATAAAAGACGTACAACATATTAAGTATATTTTTGCGCGTTAAGATGATAAAAATAAAAATGGTTTATATTTTGATTCGTTAGAGTTGTTTTACACAAATATGGAAATAATACTTGCCAATTTATCGTTAAATAAACTTTAACATGTCTGTGTACATCGTCATACTAAAATTTAGAATCTTCTTAATCTTCTCTTGTGTCCCTATTGAGTCCGACTGAGGCTTATTTGATTTAGTTCACTGACAGTTTTATTTTATAACTTCATAGAATTATCTGAATGTAATGGCAGTTAGTTTTTAATGGTTTTAGTTCACTTTGTGTATGTTTGCTTTTGGCTTTCTTATGCGCTTAATTGTAATGACATCATCTGTGGCGATGACGGGCAGAAATTGGTTATCTGTGGTCGGGATGAATGAATGGGGAGCGAGGTTTTATTTAGAGGTATAGTCTGTGTTTTCCTGTTTGTGGACAAACGTCGTTGCATAATCGAGACACTGGCCTTAATAATGCTCTGCCATAAAATATAATAACCGATTAATCACTCAAATAGAAGTTATTATTAAGACATTACAGAAAATTGATTCTGCTGTGAAGATACCGGCAAGAAACTCAACGGTTACTCTTTTAGTAATGCATTGCTTCTGTGAGCGCTTGTAATCAAGTAAGTAAAGTAGCAGCCCTTTAACGTCCCACTGATGGGCACAGGCCTCCTCACTCCAAGGAGCGAGGGTTTTTTAGAGCATAGACCCACCACGCTGCTCCACTGCGGATTGGCAGGCATAATACACAACAAGTGTACTCTCTATTCCTTCACTCTCGTAGTCCGACGTGATGGCAATCCGACACGACCGGAGAGAGATCAGGCGCAGGACCGACGGCTTAACGTGCTCTCCGAGGCACGGGGGTGGATCACACCGCCAACTTCCCAACTTC
>JACTOM010000912.1:6255608-6301249 GCA_015832385.1 Elymnias hypermnestra | reverse complement strand
TCATTTCTGATTTGATCGCGTAGAGAAACTCCGAGCATAGCCCTCTCCATCGCACGCTGAGTGACTCAGAGCTTCCGAATGAGGCCCATAGTCAGCGACCACGTTTCCGATCCGTAGGTAAGCACTGGCAACACGCACTGTTCGAAGACTTTAGTCTTCAGGCACTGAGGGATATTGGACGAAAACGTCTTCCGGAATTTCCCGAACGCTGCCCAACCGAGTTGGATTCGGCGGTTGACCTCTTTCTCGAAATTGGACTTACCTAGCTGGACTATGTGTCCCAGGTATGTGTAATCGTCAACAATTTCGACTGTAGAGTGTAGAGTTTCTGTTATAATCTATAGTTATATTTAATTGAAAACTACACTATCGAATTAGGATTCATGTAAATAAATCATTTCAATCTTTTGGGTTTGCCATTTAACAGTCTACTGACGATTCAAAAATGCTCTTTTGTACCAAATCGAATAGAGAATATTTAGACTTTGCTATAACCCAAATGAAAGAAGATGATAGTGCAAGCATTTTGAAGCATTGGCGATGAGAAAAGATTGGGTTACATACGATATTTTAAGGCTGTAGGTGTAGACGAACCGCGGAACAAAAGTTCGAAAGGATTTTGCAACTTACGGTAGGTGGTCTCAAGGTGGCAAGGCCACGAACACAGTGCCTTATTACAGTTGTAATACGGTCGATATTGTACACGCGGGCGATGTTACAACATACGGATATTGTGTAAGCTGTGTTGTAAAAATGCCGGCACACCGAAAGTACGGTGAATTTGACTCACATGATATCTTTGTGCAATCACGCAAGGACTATGTTATTTTCACATATTTTAAATGTCTCATTAGTTAAGTGGTCAGCTTGTTCAGCTACATATCCCTCCGCTCTGGGTTCTAGTCCTTTACATTGGAATAACCTATATAATATGTCCTAACCAGCCATGGGAACAGAATTGTAACTTCACAACAATTATAGATAATTTAGAATTTTTCAACGACAAAATATAGAAATCAATGTATTGTCTGTAATCCTTTCTTCTTTTTTGTAAGATATTTGGTAAATTGAATATTAACATTTATACTTATTTTAAAATTACATTCTCATTTTAATTACGAAGTATTTGTATGGTATTAATGGAAAGGAATGTTGGAATCGATAATAATATTTAAGACAAGCTTATAGGCTGTGGAACGCTGGCGCCATCTGTCCTCTTAAAGAGACAATCCGGCGCTCGTCTCTCCAGTTCTCGGGTGACGGCCCGCAGGTGCAGTCAACTTTTGAAACCGTCTCGTTCCTAGATATTATTACTAATAAGTTTGTCATCAACGCCCACAGTATGGAAATTATGGATGCCGTTAATGACGATGTCGGCGGAGAACCCTACGCCCCTATGCTTTATGCTTCCTTCTCTCTTATTCTCTGACATATATATCCATATTCAAGCAAATAAAATTCATTTCATGACTGTGAGGTACACAAAATAATGCTAATTGTGAAATATTATTATAAATTGATATATTATTTACACGTTAATTAAAGATTGGAAGTAAATTAATAATATCGGAAATAGATGAGGATAAAAAGAGGACCATCCGACTGAGTTTCTTGTGTGGGGTTTTCTTAGACCAGAGTGCAAAAAATAACTGAAAACGATATGAAAACTGATTACGGTCTTATTAAAAATGCATATTCCCAATACGACAAATGATTTCTGAACCTTTTTAAATAACATATGGCATTAGTAGTTGTTTTTTTTGTATTAAAATTGTCTATTTCGCTCCCTTTATTGTATAATCCGTATTATTACGGATATATAAAATGTTATTCAATATATCGCGAGGGTAGTGTGAGAATTGATGTTTGTGTTTGTTACAGAACAACCATGATGGCCCAGTGGCGTGGATTCTAATTAGGAGAAATCGCCGGCTTGAATCCTGGGTAGGCCGTTAAGTTTCTCTTTATATTCTGTTTATGTCTCTTGATGCCCTCTCTTTGTTTTCTCTATATTCTCTGTTGTTATTCTTATGTTTTTTTTTATTACTGACAGATAAGCGCTTGACTGTGATCTCACCTGATGGTAAGTGATGATACAGTCTAAGATGGAAGCACGCTAATCTGTTAAGAGGCGATATACCCCTTACGGTTTCTACACAGCATCGTACCGGAACACAAATCTCTTTGTTTGGCGGTACGTTTTTGCTGGTAGGGTGGTAACTAGCCACGGCCGAAGCCTCCCACCAGTCCAGACTCAGACAAATTAGAAAATAATATTTCCTAAATTCGTCCTACCGGGGATCGAACCCGGGACCTCCACTAGCAAAGCGAATACTCGCACCACTGCGCCAGCGAGGCCGTCGAATGTCCTCCTTTAGTTCTTTTAATGTTTTCTTTATGTTATTCTTTAGTTCTCTTTATGTCTTAACTATATCCTCTGTATGTTAATTTTATGTTCTGTCTATGTCCTCTTTATGTTGAAGACATCGTGAGGAAACGTTCAAGGAGTAATTCTGGGCGATGTGTTAATCTGCAGTGGATCAGCTTGGTGGGTAAATGCTCTGAAAACCCTTTCTCTTGTTAATGAGGAGACTTGTGTCATAGGGACTTTAATATGCTACTTACTTGCCATTATTAAAATATAAATTCTATTTGTTGTCCAGGTTTATAGCGATATCCTTTGCCTCTTCCGGGGAGAGAAAATGTTTCTTATTTCTGCCAAGAGTTAAAAGGTTGGCTACCGCTGGCCTAAGTTAATGTTTCATTTAGATTCAGCCGGTACAGGCTCGTATGCTACATTATTTATGAGCTGTAATAACTCACGCGTGTCAGTTTCACATTAATTTTGGATGATATTGCGAACACATCCTATCAAATACGATATATTTGTTGACAACTCATCTATACTCTGTAATTATACCCTATACAGAGGAGATATATGATTGTGTGTTTGAAAATATTAAAAATATACAAGGTTAATCCGAAAATGAATTTAATTATTTAAACCAAGTGCACGACGATAACATTCATAAAATAGATCATTTTATTTTAACATCAAGATATATTGTACCTACCTAACCTCTAGAAGGAGTAGACTATATAGCTATAATGCAATAAATTAAGTTAATTCATTAAAGAGTAACTGTATACGTATTTATAATAAACTACTAGAAGACGTTACAAAAAATTAAGACCTTTGTTTATTTCAAGGATTACTTAGACGATAAAAAAAGCGTTGTAGTCTCAAAAATACCCAGCCGAGTTTGTTGTGGGTTCTTCTCAGAATAGGGCGCAAAAGAACATTTGATTCCAAGTCGTTTTCTAATATCATCATCAGTCGTACGTTTGACGTTTCAAAAGTGTTGTAAAAGCCTACTTTAATTTGGATTTTAATATGTCCTCTATTATGTAATACAGACAAATACGCGTGATTCGACTAGTATCAACATAATATAATAAATATTCAATTATAGTAACCAAACATGGGTATGACAAAGTAGTGTCCAGTGTCGTATTTACTCTAAAGGGATATCGTTTATTTTATTTTGTGAGTATTATTTTAGGTTCTAGGCATTATTTTTTGGGGCCTCCGAGCCTCAAAGAGAATATTTGAGTTATTCAGTCTAGAAGTGCGGCTAAGTTTACAGAGAAAACACGAATGGATACAAGTGTAAAGGTTGTTATATCTCACAAGCTATACTATATACAATGTTACAGTGCTATTCAATTTCCTTTAACGCTGGTAAAAGATAATTTATCTCTTGATAATTCTCCACATCATCGTATCATCGTAGACTGGAATCGAAACCATGATCTTTGCCATATAGAAAGATCATCGCCAACATGTGCAGTCAAGCAAAAAAATCAGCGTTCTGGTTATGCTGTGTAGAACCATTTACAGATAAATAACCCCATATATTGTGGTCAGGAAAGCCTGCTGGGAGGTGGTGGTATTCTTGGGAGAAAGATGGACGTAGTTGCTCCTATCACGTCGCATGCTCCTTTAGGAATATTCTCTGGGTAACAAGTGGTTATTGACCAATAGAGTGTTTCTCAGGAAAAACCACAGCCACACAAGGAAGAAATTCCAAAAGAAGAGCGGTATGTCAGAGATAAATTACCTCTTATCAGATGGTAAATGCCATAATGGGCAGAGAAGCCTGCTAGGAGGCGCTCGTCTCCTTTTGCTAGGATGTGATGGCGCAGAAGGAGGTAGAGCTTGTCTGAGAGATGGGTGAAGATGTTTCTGCCATGAGCAATTGCCCAATAGAGTCGTTGCCAGTAAAGACAGGAGGCAACCACACAAGTAGAGTAATCCGAAAGGAACTGGCCTGTATGTATTCTGATCCCGTGCTTTCGTCAATGAAAGTTAATAGAAGTATTATTTTAGACGTTGAAAGTGCAGCATAACTGTCAAGGTTGTCCTAGTGTATGTGTAAGGTTAAAGCGTATCATCAGGTGAGGTCACAGTCAAACATTTACCAATTTCAATTAAATAATCTTTCAAATTTATAGCTAAAGCTTAGCTTTAGTACTGGAACGTGTGCTAACCAAAGCCCAGTGGGGAGGCTCTCGTCAATTTACATTGTTTGTGGATCGTCTGCCCTAAAACATTCGCAGTGGGAATAGCTTCAATTGGTTTCATGTTTACATATAAAAACCTAATTGAATACGTATTTAGTTTGCTTTGTATGACTAAAATCCTAACAGAACCAGAATTATTTCAGTGATTTAAAGTGAAATTGACGCCTTCTTTTTCAAATGGTTTTGGAGTGTTAGAAAAATAATATGTGAATAAAAATATGGTTTAAATTATTCTAAATAATATATCAACATCTATTTTAATACTCAATAGAAGATCAGTAACAACTATTTTAATTATAGATACACTTTTACAACTGGTTAGATTTTTTTATGCCATATGCTTTTCACTTATTATAGAAGCATTCGTGATTGTTTAAAAAAAATTCAGTATATATAATGTTAATATATAAGATAGATATAAAATGTTACGTTTAAGTTTAAGCAATAGATGTAGCAGTTTAAGTCCTAGTATATATTCTTTTTCCTTTTTAGAATGTAAGCAGTTTATTGGCAAGTCATTAATATATATGTCGGAGAATAAGAGAGAGAACGGAGAAACATAAAGGACAGGGGCGTAGGGTTCCCCGCCGACATCGTTATTAATTAGATCCATTATTTAATTTCTTATTCTGTAGGTAATGTTGGTGCAATCAAACACTTTATTAATTAACTCGGATTATAATGTTCAATCACTTAATGTTCCCGACATCAATTTACACGAACTCATTAACAATGATAGCTAGGAACGCGACAGTTTCAATAGTCGACCACTCCGGCCGACCGCCACTCGAGAACTGCCGAGAGACGGGCCGGACTGCCACTTATTGACTCTGCCTCCACGTCGATATACAGATGGCGCCAGCGTTGCAAACACAAACCGAAACGTAAACAGTTTCTTAAATTTGACCAAAAGGGAATAATCAACTTTAGAATCTCTGCTTGCGAAGAGAATATTCGTGTCATTACGAAAAAACTTAATCAAAATGTATGTTTACATAGCTTTATACAATACATGTGAGCGTCTGACAGGAAGCTGTAGTGGCGTCACAGATATTGTGAACCGAATATGACGCATGAGCTGACCACACACATAAATATACATATATAATTATCACAGATTTAATATATTCGCACAAAAATTAATGACGTTAAATAACCTCTAAAAGACTGGAATCTACCGCCGTAACACAAGCTATTAGAACAATAACTAAGACAAGGAGACGACAATAAAATGTTTGTTTGTAATTAATTAGGTCATAAAGGGCTTGAACCCAAAGCTATTGTTATTTATTCATAAGTTAAATAAAAATTGGTGGTACATATATATTACAATGAAATTACTGTACATGTTTCAATTATTTTGTATTAAATGTTAAGTGATTATTTAATTCTCATGATTTGTTTCCTTTTGCTGTCTCAATTGCTCGCTAATATCTCTGTTGGATTGCAAGAGTTCCAGGTTAGAATTTAATAAATCGATCCATTGTAAGTAAGTAGCAGCCCATTAACGTCCCA
The DNA here is from genome assembly GCA_015832385.1 of Elymnias hypermnestra. Classification (NCBI taxonomy): domain Eukaryota; kingdom Metazoa; phylum Arthropoda; class Insecta; order Lepidoptera; family Nymphalidae; genus Elymnias; species Elymnias hypermnestra. Next base: position 6,295,150 of record JACTOM010000912.1, on the reverse strand, counting down.
CTGCTGGGCACTCCTCCTCACTCATATGAGAGAGGGTTTTTAGAGCATAGACCCACCACGCTGCTCCATTGCGGATTGGCAGGCATAGTACACAAGTGCACTCTCTATTCCTTCACTCTCATAGTCCGATGTGACGGTAATCGAACACGACCGGAGAGAGATCAGGCGCAGGACCGACGGCTTAACGTGCTCTCTTGAGGCACGGGGGTGGATCACACCGCCAACTTCCCAACTTCGGACAAATATTGAGAAAATCTTAATAGAAAACTCAATATTGATTTTTGAATTGGTCCGACCCGGGACTCGAACCCAGGACCTCATGACTAAAGAGTGATGACACAAAATAGAGTGATGACAGAAAAATGGCGTATAATAACAATGCGATAGTTTCATTGTTTTAAATCGATGAAGTACTTGTAATTTAATTATTTTTTTTATGTAATTCTGCAGCACATTTAATTATGTAAGTTTAATTTAATAAGTAAAACTTAAGAAATTTGTTAATATATTATTAAAATAATTACAATTGCTATTTGGCTTTGAAGTTATCTTATTGGCATAATAATCTGTGGCACGGCAGTTTAGTAATCAGCCTTGGCCGGAGACCCCTATCATAGGTTTGTTAAAAAAAAATCGTCTACTATTTCGCTACGCTATTTACTCGTTTTGTCTGATACTCAGTTATTTTCGACAAAACAAACTCAATTGTTGGCGAAAACACAGGGTTAGCATAAAGAAATTGCACTCACGAATTTGTCAATAATGCAATTCCGAAAAATGTGGGCTTCGCAAAAACATCTGTAATATACAAAAGGGAAAAAAGGTACCGTTGCGTAATAAGGAACGCGGCCATAAAGAAATTGCGAAAAAAAACCGCCAAAAAATGCCACCGATTCTTTATCCCGTACACTTAAAAGAACCTTTTACTGTTAGTTGTTTTTTTCGGTACTGAGGGTTCACTCCCGCTACCGGAGGCAGGTAGGTTTTTTGTAATGCACATTTCGAAAATTGGGTTAAGTTTTTTTTTTTACTGAGCAAGGTGAGCGGTGTACGGTTACGGAAACGCGGTTTTTTACAAACAACGTATGACCCTATTAACTATTTCGAACCATAATCGTTTCACATGTTTTGGAGTGTTAGAAAAAGTTCTCAAGTGTTTGAAACGGTGGTATTTTTATGTTCCGTTTTAAAGTTAACCCAAAAATTAAAAACTGACTTCATTCAAGTAGGTTAAAGAAGCACCTTTGAATCGTCAGCCGTCTGTCCGTTGGTAACAAATCAACCAATGATTGGGAAAGTTGATTACGCGAAGAAGAAACCGGTAAGAAACTCAACGGTTACTCTTTTTATCGTTTAGTTAACATTACAATATGGGAATGTGGTAAATGGTGCCATGCGCACCTTTATGAATAGCCAGATGGTGTCTCAAAGGGCTAGACTGGCTGTGCATGACATGGAGGTTTGGCAGAATAATTGGTGTGATAAGAGAACGTTGTGGTATAAAAGAATACGTAGTGACTAAAATTGAGAAAGGTATGCTTAGATGGTTTGGGCATGTAGAGAGAATGAATGAAAGGAGACTGACAAAAAGGATTTATGAGTCAAGAGTGAATGCGAAAGTTGGAAGGGGAAGACCAAGGCGAACGTTCCTGGACCAAATCCAGGACATTTTAAATAACGGCCAGGTCAAGAGTACTCTAAACCGACGAACTTGTATGAAAGGTTTAATGAGAATGAAAGAAGCGAAGGAGATATGCAAGGATCGTGGCAAGTGGAAGGATGTTGTCTCTGCCTACCCCTATGGGAATGAGGCGTGATGCTATGTATGTATGTAACATTGCAATATGCCTTTTGTAAAATAAGGCATTACAAGTTTCTTGTATTAAATTTTGTATTTCGTATGTGTTTGTTTTAACAAAAAGCTTTAACTCAGTTTTTAACGCCTGTTTTCAGTCCGTGTATCGCATGTCGCATTATAGTCGAGTGCAGCCAATATGGAGCCCATAGCTTGCATCAGCTGACTGTGTAGCATTTATTCTTTTTATTTTCGTGTTATTTGTAATGTTTGCGGAGCTACTGTATAGGTGTGAGGTTTGAATGTAACAGGTTGGTTGTGAAATCGACGAGCCTTGTTTCGCGGTTGAAGGTCGGACACCCAATTCGCAGCCATAAAGCTATTTTTTTTTAATTTTATGTACAGGTTAACGTTTGATTATGATCTGGCTCGATGGTGTAAAAAACTAACGTGCCTGTATGAAATAAATCTTATATTGTAAATGTCAAAGTTCGTGTGTCAATATTTGTTTATTAGAAAAAAATATTGTAGCAGATCTGTTGTTCTTTTAAGAGGTTTCTCGTCTACGTAACTCATATATGATACATAAGGAACTTTGGTTTGATTGATAATTGATTCTCAAAAATATTGTACCAGCAGATTCGTTGTTATTTCAATAGATTCCTCGTCAAGATGATCCATGTATCATATATGATACACGAGTCACTTTTATAATTATATCTCGATTATACCATATTACGCTACAAATACGTATAATGACTACATTACATACATTTGACCCATGAATCATATATGATACATGTGAGAGAATTTATAAAATTATTTCTATATTAATTGGACAAAGTTAGTCATAATTATAGTAGAAAAATCGAAAACAACTGGCTACCTGTTCGACGAAATCCAAATTAATATGTAGAAAAAAAAACCTTTGAATTATAATATTTCATTCACCAAACCCAATAGTCACACACGAGAAAACAATACGACCGAAATTATGTCTTAAGTCTACATTAATTAAGTTTATTATAGAATCCCGTCGAAGATTTATACGTCTTTTTAAATGCTACATAAACAATAGAATGCTTGGAAAGGGTGAGGAAGGGTTTACCTTTTTTTTGACCAGCTTCCTGGACTCTATGCATCTCCTTCACACACTAAACAAATACCTATAGCGGAAACGAGACAGCGAATACAGAATCAGACGGTTTTTTATAAGCAGCTTCAATATTCAAATGACGTTGACGCATCTGTTTATAGAAATATATATATAAAAAAATCAACGACACCGCCAATTGGTAATCCGGGTGTAAACTGTTTTACAACTTCCTTGCTTTAACAATGAGAAAATGTATCCAACATTTTAATGTTTATACAATAGGATCCTTTTTTATAAACGATCAATAAATCCATTGTTTTCATAATACCTTTTTTCTGATATAAAAGTAGCTTATTTGATATCACAAACATGCGCTACAACTTTTTTTTAAATATCATCGATTTATATATTACTTTATTAAGGCATCATAGACAGTGCCGCAAAATATAACCTTATCTATGGTCATAAATTTAGGAATATATAACGTAATATAGTCTATAGTCAAGTTGCTGTATTGTCTATCTTTGTAAAACAAATTTTATAAACTCATGTTGAATTTGTTAACAAAAATAAATATACGCATCATCTTTTACATAAATCAAAGATTTTTTTATTCCTAATCATATTCAATTATATGAATAAAGAGCGCCATTATTGTACAGAGTAATGAGACATTCAGTTGTCAAAGACGTCTAATGGCGCACGTATGATGGCCAATTTTTACCATGAAATCTATAATTGAAACATTATTGTTTATTTTAACCTAACAATATTGAAAACAATTCCGTGTAGTTCAGAACCACCTTTCGTATTAAATATATAAATTAAATAAAACATTTTTTGTTATCTGTACCATGCATTTGACATGACTTTGACATATAGGTTTATATGGCGGGATACATACATACATACATACATAGCATCACGCCTCATTCCCATAGGGATAGGCAGAGACAACATCCTTCCACTTGCCACGATCCTTGCATATCTCCTTCGCTTCTTTCAATCTCATTAAACCTTTCATACAAGTTCGTCGGTTTAGAGTACTCTTGACCTGGCCGTTATTTAAAATGTCCTGGATTTGGTCCAGGAACGTTCGCCTCGGTCTTCCCCTTCCAACTTTCGCATTCACTCTTGACTCATAAATCCTTTTTGTCAGTCTCCTTTCATTCATTCTCTCTACATGCCCAAACCATCTAAGCATACCTTTCTCAATTTTAGTCACTACGTCTTCTTTTATACCACAACGTTCTCTTATCACACTATTTCTTACTCTGTCACTCAGTTTTAATCCACTCATGCTTCTCAACGCTCTCATCTCTACCGCATTTATTTTACTTTTGTGATTCTTCTGCCATACCCAACTTTCACTACCATACATAAGTGTTGGCACCAACACTCCAGCATGCACTGCCAGTCTAGCCCTTTGAGACACCATCTGGCTATTCATAAAAGCATGCAGAGCACCATTTACCATATTCCCTGCATTCACTCTCCTTTCGATATCACTGTCACATGTTCCATCTTTTGTAAATTTAGATCCCAAGTATACAAATTCTTTCACCTCTTCCACTTGTTCCCCATCTATCAAAATATTGCCATTCATCATAGATTCATCTCGTTCAAAAAGCATAACTTTCGTTTTGTTTACATTCACTTTCATTCCTTTCCCTTTCAAAGCTTCATTCATAATATTTAGCATCTCCTGAAGCTCGTTAGCGGATGACGCAAGTATTACTTGATCATCAGCGTAGAGTAAACATTTGATGAGTAATTCATTCATTCTTAACCCATACATACATTCTTTTAAATCTGTCAAACATTTATCCATGAAAAGGTTGAACAGCCATGGTGACGCAACACATCCCTGTCGAACACCTCTTTCGACAGGAAACCACTCCGTGTACGCTCCGTTTATTCTGACACAGGCACTAGAACCCTCATAGAGAGACTTCAATGCTTGGATCAGACAACCGCTCACCCCATACGTAGATAACGTTGACCACAGCTCATTCCTCACCACTCGATCATAGGCCTTTTCTAAATCTACGAACGCGCAATAAACTTTTTGGTTTAATAATTATGGCGGGATATTGGGTTTAATAATTCGAAAATTTTATACAAAAGAATCCTTGGAACTATATTATGTGATAATTTGTTTTATTTCGAAAATTTCAACGGCATAAAAGCCTCCCAATAAAATATTTACCATCAGTCTTTATTGTTTATTTAACATAATGATACTGAAGACGATGAAACCATTGCCTTTCCTATTTAACAGATAAATAATAAAAAACAACCTTTCTCTAACCGCATTTGATATGACTTTGACAGATAACAGTTATTATAAGGGTAGTTGGGTTTATTAATACAAAAATCGTACGGAAAATATAAATGTAGGTATCATCTCAACCGATGGACGTCCATTGCTGGACATAGGTCTCCTCCAAGGATTGCCACAATACACGGTCTTGTGCGGTTTGCAACCATCGGCTTCCGGTGACCCTTTTTAGGTCATCTGTCCATCTGATGGGGGGTCTACCAACGCTGCGCTTACCGGTACGTGGCCGCGACTCCAGTACCTTAGGACCCCAACGTCCATCGGTTCGCCTAGCTATATGCCTTCCCCATCGCCACTTCAGCTCGGCGACTCTTCGAGCTACGTCTTAACTCTTGTTCTTCTGCGAATCTCTTCGTTTCGGATTTGATCCTGAAGAGATCCCCTAAAAAGGCGCATAGTCATTGGCCATGTTTCGCAACCGTAAGCCATCCCTGGCAACACGCACTGTTCGTATAATTTTGTTTTTAGACACTGAGGAATGTAGTAAAAACTACATTACAAATTTTATCATATGAAGCCTTCAAACACCATATATAATATCAGTTTGAGCCACAAGCAAAGCGCTGTCAGGTTTAATTGTTATACTAATGATGTATTGAGAACTATTGGCTTCTAATAACCGACGCTACAAGGAATAATGTATGCAAATATTTGAGAGGACAACGACCTTTGCCGGCAGCCTCCGGGTTTTTATTGATTACAAGTATGATATCTGCTGCTTAGTTGGAGATGTGTTTTATTGTAATATCTTTATTGCCACTTTTTATACGTCTATTTGTCTAATATACGCTGACATTTAAAAAGCTCTTAAGTGTTATAATCATGTTATTCGTTAAAAAGTTTAATTTCGAGTAGGCCTTAACGTTGATAATGCCTAGTCGAACATAAACTGCCTCATTGGTCTAGTGGTGGGACCAATTCAAAAATCAATATTGAGTTTTCTATTAAGATTTTCTCAATATTTGCCCAAAGTTGTGAAGTTGGCGGTGTGATCCACCCCCGTGCCTCGGAGAGCACTTTAAGCCGTCGGTCCTGCGCCTGATCTCTCTCCGGTCGTGTCGGATTCCCGTCACATCGGCCTGTGCCCAGCAGTGGGACGTTAATGGGCTGCTACTTACTTAGTTTTACTTTTTTTATTAACGTTGAAAACAAATATTCAAGTATAGTTTTACAGGACTTTTGAATTTGATACTGAAGGACGGATTAAAAGCTAACGCTACGAGGATTTCTTAGCGTTGTGAGAAGAATCCACAATAAACTCTGTCGAGTGTCCTATTATTATAAACTTATTGAACTACAAAAACACTTTCTTTCACAATCTTTAACGAGAAAAATTAAGCAGATGCTCGGAATAGAGAGGACTGTAATGGAGCAATGTAATAATGCTTTTTAAAAGGTTCTCGACAAATTTAAAAGTTTATTAAGGGTGAAAAAAGCTCCAACGTTTAAAGCCAGAAATTGTTTCATATATAGTAATCTAAAGAAGCGAAATCATATGCTTATAAAAAGAGACGCACAGTCAAAATATAAAAAGAAATCTTATATCCATCTCTCATATGAAATTTGTTTGTCCGTTTATAATAACAGTTAATTGTAACTATATTCACACACTATACTCTGTTAATCAAATATTTTAGGTAAATTTGCTTTATAATGTGATAAACACCACCTACGTGTGTACCTGCTTTCCATATTTTAATTTATGGCACACGAATGGCTACGGAACCTGTTTATTGAGTTAGCTTCCTAATTTTTTCACGATATGCTAAAAACGTGGCACTCTGGCGTTATTTCTTTCGAGTGAAACAAAAAAACAGGAATAAAAATGCGACATCAGATACATTTTTTTCCGTCGCATCCGTCTTTTCAAGTGTCACGTGTCAAATATTAACATTTCTTGAATTCTCAGCAACACGTCGGAATACATATGGATTTTTGGTACAAAAACCACGATGCGTGCTTGTGGTTTTTAATAGAACACATCCTAATCATATATAGAGGTACCCTGGTTCGAATCCACTTAAGGTTTTTTAAAAAAAACTTCATTAAACTTCTAGACATCACATACACCAATGCTGACAGATTAGCGCTTGACTGTGATCTCACCCGATGGTAAGTGATGATACAGTCTAAGATGGAAGCGCGCTAATCTGTTAAGAGGCGATATACCCCTTACGGTTTCTACACAGCATTGTACCGGAACACAAATCTCTTTGTTTGGCGGTAGGGAGGTAACTAGCCACGGCCGAAGCCTCACAACAGTCCAGACTCGGACAAATTAGAAAATACAATTTCCTAAATTCGTCCTACCGGGGATCGAACCCGGGACCTCCACTAGCAAAGCGAATACTCGCACCACAAAATCGTTTACGAGTATATTTATACAAATGTAAAACTTCAGATTTCCGAGACTTAGAGGGTAGGAAAGAGGAACATATAGGAATTTAATTGTCATTAAATTGTAAATGATTAAATGACGAGTGGCAAATGGAAATGCCACATGTTATTTGTAAACATTAAAACTGTCTAACCTTAAAACGATATGCATAAAAAACGCTGCACATTTCATGACGCTAAACACGCGTTTCATTCGTAAAATTTGCAGTCTGTCCGTTGATGACAAATCCACCATCGGTTCGGAAAGTTGATACCGATTAGAAACTCAGCGGTTACTTTTTTAAACATATTTTTTGTGTACCTTTTTGTAATAAAAATTAGGCTGAAAACACATTTATTACACGTTCTTGTGAAATGTTTAATGATCTAAGTGATATAGACATATTTAATCTTACCTGTTATATAAAAAAAAATATAAGTAAATGCATTAAATAAATAAAATAAATGTGCATTTATAAAACCCAGTCATTATTTATACCAATCCACGTTTTAAACTCTCTAAATTAAATTCCTCGCAAATCCGTACGTTGTGACTGTTTACATTGCGAATGGCGTCGCTTTGTAGTATGCGGCACACCGTTTGGATAATAGTCTTTTTAAAAACTAAAAACAAAATCGATCTATTCAAAGCTTAACTAAAAAACGTAATTAAAAAAACTCCTTGTGACATCTCATAGATTAAAAAAAAACGCAATGTTTTTTTAATTGTTTTAGGGGTATTAAAACATTTATACACACATAGTTACAGATACATACACATTCGTGCACACACATCCATCCACACACACACACACACACACACACACACACACACACACACACACACACACACAAACAAACACACACCCCACACACTTATTTAACACTCACCTATTTTAAGTATAAAATGTAATGTTAAAAAAAAATAGCAAAAATTGTACGCTGTAAAAATATTTGTATATATAATTATATCAACTGGCCATAGACACGTTAATTCGGCATCCTTCTGTCTGATTAGATGGAGGTACGGCTTTTTACGTGGCTTTCACTTCCGCCAGATATCAAAGGGATTTGATAGTCGATATCAGGTATTCGGCAGCTGCGCCAGGTTTCCTCTACTCCTGATACGCATGGGAAAGGTTTGATTTTTTTTCGGTTTACGGTATACAGGTAAAGGTGACCCACTTACGATGAGGAAGTCATTGATGGAATAGGATACTTTCTCATTACATCCTTATATTCCTTTATTACTTGCTAATCATAATAATTTCTTTCTAAAATACACATTTACAATTGCAATATTTAATTAAGTAAGTTAAACTATGTTCCATTTTGTATTGGAATATTATAGATTTAAATGTATCACGTATTTACGTACAGAGCACTTAAGACAACGCCAACAAAAACACTACGTTTCATTACTCTGTTCAGTAATGACGCCATTTTATAAAACGAAATGAATATTAAAAAAAAACAGTTTGTTGAACTTTTGTTATAAATTGAAATGTTTTTACAGAGCTACTACGCAGTGTTTCATTACTCTGTACAATGATAGCGTCATTTTATAAATATGACATAAAATATAATCGCTGATGAAACAACGAATTATTCAATGAATATTTAAAAAAGTTTGTTAAACTTTCGTATAAATTGAAATGTTTAAAGTACATCTTTACAGAGCAATTAAGAGATAGCGCTAACTATAAGAGAGTTTGAGAACTACGCAGCGTTTCATTACTCTGTCCAGCAATGGCGTGATTTAATAAAACGAAAATAAAATAGGTTTGCTCGTGAATAACCAAATTATCCTTTGAATTTGTATATGTGATTAAACGGAATAATTTTATTATTGTTAATAAAACAAATATAAGGCGACAGTTTCAAAATAATACACAGATTAATGATCTTTAGTAAATGATTTATAACACAGAGTAGGATACTTCTTTTACGTATCGAGGTCTTATATTTGGTTCATTGGGTTTTTTTTGTACTGTCTGACCTCAACTGGACGCCGGGGACGATTTAGACAAATTATACTAGATTAATCTTTAGAAGATAGATCGCAGTCGTCTACGGCTTCTTGTGAATTAATTTTAAACTTTTTTAATGGTTAGTTTGTTAATTAGTCATTGGATTTATATTGACTTGGAAACTATATAAGTCTAGGTAAGTATAAATTGGTAGAAACAAGAAACACAGCTGTAAGTCACTGGTATATAATCTAGATTTAAGAGGGATTTAAAAGAATAAACTGTCTAGTAACAGAAACTTATAAACATATAAAAGAGATAGCGAACATAATGATATAATAATACAATAGTAGAGTTCAGTTATTCATTAATAGAGCTAAGATATTCAATGTTAGAGCTAAGCTATGCTAATAGTGATCGAATATAGAGTGGTAGAGCAAAGTGCTAGGACAATGGTAGTGTCAAGTTAAACAATAAGAGAATTCGGCTCTAAAGAGTCCATCTTTCCATTGTAAGAACTGAGCTATACAGTAGGAGAGCTAGACTATTCTTTGGTAGAGTCCATCAGCTATACATTGATATAGCCCATCGTAACATTTAGAGAAGATAAATACAGTGTTAGAACCGAGCAATACAATACGACAATTCAGCTATAGATTGATAGAGCACCTCCTAATATTAATATGAGATAAATATACATTGGTAAAGTCTTGCTGAATAGCAGCCTTCCTTGCTATACTATTGGATAGCCCATCGTGACATTTAGAGATGATAAATGCAGTGTTAGAGCTGACCTATATAATAGGAGATATAGATTGATAGAGCCCCTTCTATCCTTTGGAGTTGCTCGCTATACAGTTGGAGTGCCTAACTATAAATTGATATAGCCCATTGTAACATTTAAAGAAGATAAATACAGTGTTAGAACCGAGCAATATAATAGGAGAGTTCAGCTATAGATTGATAGAGCACCTCCTAATGTTTATAGGAGATAAATATATTCGCTATCGTGACATTTAGAGAAGATAAATATACATTGGTAGAGTCTTGCTGAATAGCAGCCTTCCCTGCTATACTATTGGATATGGTTGGAGAGATATTGGCAGCCTTATTCGCTATCGTGACATTTAGAGAAGATAAATATACAGTGTTACAACTCGACTATCCATTGATAGAGTCCATCCACATTTGTAGAGGATAAAATTACACAGGTAAAGCCACGAACACTGCTTTTGAAGCTCTCTTTATAATCACAATATATTGTTTCCGATGGCATTGTGTTATGCTTATAAAACAGTTTATAATGTGTAAATAAAAATGTGATGACGAATTCTTTGTCGGTAGCTCGAAAAACATGCGGCTCAGTGCAACGTATTATGTTCAGTAAACATCAATTCTGCCACGTTACAAAACACGCCTAATACGACACCGTGATGTACGTCAGCCCAAATACAGTGTATCGGTATTTAATAACGCTTGTATTTCAAACGAAAGTGCAACGTAATCCGATATGTAATAAAACAAATCGTGTCCAATCGGTCCGTCCATACTCGGAAGTGGACAGGGCATCGAACCCGGCGTACCGCGAAATGATGATGCAGCACTCGGCGCTGATTCGCTGACTGTTGATAATGACTGAATAGTGTTTGTCGTTTCAACAATATTGAACGTAACGTCATTAACACAAGAGCGACTTAACTCGTATTATTTTTGCAATATCGCAATAATCTATTTATGTAGAGTTTGAAAAAGGTCACATAATAACATCACCTCTTTACTTCTATCGGCTTCGCAAGCGCAGTGGTCCGAGTACTCGCTTTGCTAACAGAGGTCCCGGATTCGATCCCCGGTAGGACAAAATTTAGGAAATTGTTTAAGTCTGGACTGGTGAGAGTGCCAAACAAAGAAATTTGTGTTCTGGTCCAATGCTTTGTAGAAATCATAAGCCAATCGCCTCTTACCAGATTAAGGGGCCTCCATCTTAGATTGTACCATCAGATGACATCACAGTCAAGCGACAAACTGACAGCGACAATAAAAAACTATCGCTTTTCTACATTTCTTAATACAAAAATGACATTTTTAGTGTTTTGGGACAAAAAGCCACATCACACACATCAGCTCATTAACAAAGACAAATGGTCACAAGAAGTCAAAAATTTCAAAGTTTTCTTTAATGCAATAATGACATAGTCCAGCTAGGTAGGTCCAATTTCGACAAAGAGGTTAGCCGCCGAATCCAACTCGGTTGGGCAGCGTTCGGGAAACTACGCCAGATATTTTCGTCCGATACTCCTCAGTGCTTGAAGACAAAGCTCTTCGAACAGTGCGTGTTGCCAGTGATGACCTACGGCTCCGAAACGTGGTCGCTGACTATGGGCCTCATACGAAAGCTCAGAGTCGCTCAGCGTGCGATGGAGAGGGCTATGCTCGGAATTTCTCTACGTGATCAAATCAGAAATGAGGAGATCCGTAGCAGAACCAAAGTCACCGACATAGCCCTACGAATCGCGAACCTGAAGTGGCAATGGGCGGGGCACATAGTCCGACGGACCGATGGACGTTGGGGCCCGAAGGTGCTGGAGTGGCGACCCCGCACCGGGCGGCGCAGTGTAGGGAGACCCCCCACAAGGTGGACCGACGACATAAAGAGGGTCGCCGGTAGCCGCTGGAGCCAGGCGGCGCAAGATCGGGCCTTGTGGACATCATTACGTGAGACCTATGTCCAGCAGTGGACGTCCATCGGTTGAAGCGACGACGACGATGACGAATAATGACACATATCATATATGTACTAAATAGCGAAACATATACATGAATAAGACCTTTTTGTCCCTTTTGTTTTATACATGTATATATAAAACAACTCTGTACGTGTGTGACTAAACGTGTGGATCAATTTTGACAGATTTTTGACTGTGTTCAAATGGATGTCCTATAAATTAACCCATCACTGATAACCGCTAATAACGCAATTAATGTAGTTATATATTATAGATTACAATAAAAGAACAATGAGTTATTTGGTGATCAGTAATGACCTAATCAGGAAGGAAACTTGGGATTTCCAGTTGCGATGCGGTAACTTTTAGAAACTACCTATATTTCTAAACAAATGCTCGTTGTTTTTGTATAAATAATATAAATACTGGTTGTGTTTAATGAATTGCATTTCCCACGTCGATATCGAATGTGCAGAATGAGTTTTCCTTCCTTATATCATTTCCAGTGCTATATATCAACTGTGATACATAATTGACACGTTTTCACTAGTGGTATTACATACTAGGTGTTTCCCTCGGTGCTACGTAGTTTCCGAACCCGTGGGAATATGAGGAAATCGGTAATTAGTAATTTTGTATGAACACTATAACTGTTTCCTTCAAATAAGGTTAAAACTTGTGGGATATGATGACGATACAATAAAACCGATATTTGCGTAGTATTAAAAAATAAGTCGTGATAGGTGAAATATTGTCAATTTGCTAAGTCCACGTTATCCGGTATGTGTCGTTGACCTGTATGTGTGTTAGGGCGAAGTTGCATCGTAGGCGGTAACTTTCAAGTCGCGAAATATGCATTTAAATGGTTCCGACATATTTTGTTCAAGTGCAAAATGTTTTTGAAAACACATCAGAGCTCTACAAATACAGTTATACAACTATATTACTCAGTTATTAAAGCTAGCTCGTGATTGACGTCGGGGAAGTATAAAATATAACTGGACTAGGGATCCAGATGAAAACCAAAGCTGCATGGTCTCCAGACTGTGTAGCATGAATGCTGAACTGCGTCCATTTTCTAGGTTATGCCACACATCGCAGGGTATTATAAAATGTACTAAAATATATTGTAATGTATGGCATAATGTATAAATAAAGATATCTTCTTTATTAAAAAAATTAAATAATTTATAACTTTATTGCCGTAAAAATCACGTATTTATGCGACATTTTTTAAAAGAAAATGACGTTTTTCATTGTTATATAAGGCTTTATTCGATTTTTCCAAAAGAACTCAAAAAGGTCACATGAGATTATTTTGTAACGTGCGAGTCTTTTTCAAAAGAACACACATACAAATGTAACTATATTGTAATAAAAATTACATACTCATATGTGCCTCATTGGGCTAGTGGTTAGCATGTTCGACTACAGACATGAGGTCCTGGGTTTGAGTCCCGGGTCGGGCCAATTCGAAATCGATATTAAAATTACAATAAAGATTTTCTCAATATTTGCCCGAAGTTGGGAAGTTGGCGGTATGATCTACCCCCGTGCCTCGGAGAGCACGTTAAGCCGTCGGTCCTGCGCCCGATCTCTCTCTCCGGTTGTGTCGGATTACCGTCTCATCAGACTATGAGAGTGAAGGAATAGAGAGTGCACTTGTGTACAATGCCTGCCAATCCGCAGTGGAGCAGCGTGGTGGGTCTATGCTCTAAAAACCCTCTCTCATATGAGGGAGGAGGCCTGTGCCCAGCAGTGGGACGTTAATGGGCTGCTACTTACCTTACCTTACTCACATGTGACACGTTTTCACATAAAAATCACATGCTTAAATGATATTTTGGAAAATACATAGTTAAAAGATTGGAAAACCCGTTTAAATATATGACCCGTAGCGTTTGACAGTTTCATCTCACGATATTTTAAAATGTCACCGAATTTGTATCCTCAGTTGTTTTTAATCGAGATTATATTCACAAAAATAAAGAATGAGTACACATGACGAAGTATTTTCAGAGAGAAACTAATCATTCACTAATCCCCGTGAAACATCCGCATCTATTCTTTACAAACAATGCTTATTGTAATAAACATTTGTTGACGAATTCATCATTAGTATGCAAGGAGATTAGGCGGAAAACTATTTTAAATACATCGAATATTTTAACAGTGAAGACCACTTTGGTGAGTGAAGCACGGTGATTACCTAGTATTCCTTCAGTGCTGTTTATTTCAAATCAAATTAATCAATTCTTTATCTTATGTTACGAGAGTTCCTACGTTTTCAGAATGACCCACAAGAAACTCAGCCAAGTGAAAAATACCTTTATAAAATATAGGATTTTATAAGATTTCTACGAAGCATTGCTTCAAAATTGCATAACTCAATAGATTTCAAATACGATTTGTTATGGATATGTTCATTTAGAATTTGCAATCTTTAAAACATCTGCATCAATTATATACGTAAAACAGGTACAAGTATATTATTTAGAAGCAATACTTTAATTGGAACTTATCGTATTTTAAAAACACATTATTATACATTTTTTAACAAAATATAAAGAAAGGAAGACACCTTCTCCTGTGTGTTGTAATTTTGAAGCATTGCTTCTAAATTGTTTAATTTTATACACATCAGTTATATAAATTGTCATTCACAGCCTTTAAGAGATTCTTATATAATATATGCTCGTATATAAAAAAAGTTACGTACATAAAGAGTAATAAAGCGAGGCTGTATTGTAAGGCTTCCTTTTGAAGGGTTAAAGATATATGATCAAAGGCGACACGCCGCCAATTTCGGAGGCTCTAGAGGCTGGAAAGTAGGCTGTGTTGTGTAGGCAATATTAGCTTCAATTTTTTCGTTTTATTCGCCTAAAATACTAATAAGAGATGGCTTCTAGAGCACAGATCCACCACACAGTTCTCCTCGCCACGTTTTCCTTCATTGAAAAGCTCAAAGATGAATTTCAAACTGCAATCGAACTGCTGAACAAAAATCCAATTTCTTTAAATTTCAATAAAGAAGTATATTCAGAGTTAATAATTTAAAAAAATTGTATTCCGTTATTGTAATGGGACACTAAATTATGCCAATCAATTTATAATAAATAATATACAATATAAGTAAAACAAAATACTTTTTAAGTTAAAAAGGGGCTCAAAAATCCTTTGCCGGGCTGAACATTCTTCAAAAGTATAAAAGGAACTTTAGATACTCCTTATAACAATTCGACTGTTTTAAATATATAATTAAATGTTATGTGTCACAACAATTAAATAATTTAATGTTACGAGTCCGTTTTAGTAAACGAGCTGTTACATTTTTATTACCGTAGCCGCCGTAGCGCTCGTAGAGGTGCTACGCCGTAGCAGAAAGGTTGTTTACAAAATAACGTTTACTTTCAAAATAAACAAAATTTCTAATAGAAAATATATCAAAGATAAACGTATTATTGCTAGTTATATAATTTAACCAATACAATATTATTTATAAAATAAAACATGTATAATAATATAAAAGAACCTTTTTTATAAGAAAGCTAATTGAACAATCATTTTATATTTTGAATAATAAAAATGGCTCCGGAATGAAAGAAAGAATGAGTTCCTTTATTCAACGATATTAAAGTTATCCGCGTGAGTATGTCGTGGGTTCTTCTGCGCATAAAGAAAACCAATTATATTTTCGTGACAATTGTTAACTTCTGCGATAGTTTTAAGTTCGGAAACAGTCCGGCTGGATCCTATAGAGTAGAGCGAGTATAATTTCCCATAATTCAAACATATCAATCATGTTATAAACCGGCTCGCATATTTTAAATGAACGCGGAAAATCGTATAATGCAATTGGGTCATACGCTATTTAAATAATTTCGCGTTTAAGACGTAAATAAGTTATCATAACATTCCATCGGTCGCGAGAAAATGGACCGCGTCAAATTAACACGGCTTTCCTATTTGTACAAGAAAAATATCATTTAATAATGGAAAACGACACTTTGGGAGAAAATCCTCATTTATTATATACATGTGGAATCTATTGATAGGTTTGTTATTAATATTGAGATATGAAAGACTTACTGTATCGTTTGATGAGGGATTTCTTGTAGGCTTTTCCGTATATAGGATCACCGGGGTCCCCAGGGCTGAGCCTGCCAGCAGAGTCATCGGAATCCGTGCCCGAGTCCCGTCCGGCGGCCAGGTACTCCCTGGACTGTTTAAGGATAGCCTGAGCTCTAACATAGTCTACTGGATCGGCGAAAGGGTGCCGGGCGAATTCCCGAACTGTGATCTCCTTCCTGGAGTGAACTGATAAGTCTAGGGGGGCTTCCTCCTCCGTTTCGGGGTAGGCCTTCCTCGCAGCCAGGGTCCTGGGTTCGGAGTCGGCGCTCATAGCTCTGCGGTCCACGACCGGCGACCGTCGCGTGTCCGGCCCGGCACTAGCCGGACGAGCCTCCACAGCCATCATGTTTAATTATTCACACAGACACCATAATCACAAGCGTTTCCCAGTTATGTCATACAGCGTAATGTTGTGTATTGGAACGGCGCGCCACGTCCGCCGGCGTTCGCGTCTAGTTGCGGACTGATGTCCCAGTTTCGGCGACGAGTTCCACTGACTCGGTGAGCTCGCGTCGGTAATACTCGGCGCCGATCGGACACTTTCGTTTTCGTACGCCGCCATGTGTGCGTGCGTAAACACACACAAGTACGCGCCGTTCCACGTATCAGTGTGCGTGCTTTTCCATGTGTGCGTCGAGCTTTTTCCACTTTCGTCGGAGCTTTCCTTAATTTCCCGAGTCGCCAGACAGGTTTTCGCTGAGACCCCGTCTCTTGGACACACACAAGGCGTTTTTGCAAGTGGACGTTTAGACGTACACATCGAAGACATTATTAGAAAAAATATGACCCCATTTATTCAAATAAAACATGTTTCGATTTTATGAAATATTAAAAACATTTTGATACTTTGGTTTATAGTGGATTTTTTTTTAAATTTATTTAGCTTAGGTTTGGGAGATCTTTTGTAAAACTCACGTTAAAATAAAATTTATTATATTACATACTTGTACTTATCGAAGATATTTCAAATTGAATTTGTTTATTTCACGTTATTTATGTGTCTACGTGGTAATTAAATAAAAATATATTTTTGATATCATTTATATGGATGTCTATTTTATTGTTAATGAAAAAGGATATTTTTTAAATCCAATAATGGCGATTTAGTCAGGCCTTTAAGTATATTTTTGCTTTTCTTTATAGTGTCATTACCAGGGTTCTCCCTGGAAAAATCGCTCTGTATCGTTTATACATCAAAGTAGCGAGACTTTGATGTTGTAACATGACTTGGTTGTGGAAAATATATTTAATTTCTGTGTGTATAGTGAGGAAAATATATCTTTGCGACCTACTTCGCTTGTGAGTCATCTGAATGATCTCCAGTTACGTGGATTTTAACAGATATATTATATTATATAGGTATATATATAGAACAAAGTGGTGTTCGTAACATCATATATAACTCAATAACGTCTGGATCAATTTTGATAATAAAATTCTATGCCCTGGTTTTAATCTACTTCATCTCTCTCTCAAAATACAAATTATGTATCCAATAGTCTACATCCTAAAATTTAGTGTAGTTTCAATTTTCGGAAGAAGATTATTCTAAAGCTTATCTACACTTACTTTTTAATTATAATTATAAAGTATATATGTATATTGGGAAACTGTTTTATGGTGTATACCTTATTAATATTTGTGATTTTTCAGTTTCCATAATAAAGTGGTAAATGGTAATTTAACTAAATAGAAAAATCACTATAAAAACGATGGAAAAATAAACGGAAAACGTTCCAAATATTGAAGTACTCCAATCGAAATATAAACAAATGTCAAACCGAATGGTTTACATCTTTACAGGTTATTAGATATCTCTCATTAAGGCTCTATGTAGGCAACATTACAGGGACCAGAGACTGTTATCTATCTAAGAGATATCAGTTCCAGATGAATCAGAAATAGCCTACATTTGCTCAGTCAGAAATCGAATCCAGGAAAATTCTGTATAAAAATTACATTGTAATTAAAAACATTACGTTACTTTATAAATATTGTTGATTAACGAGATGATGCAATTGTCATATTATTAGGATGTATTTATATACTTAAATATAAATTACAAAGTCAAATCACATCCGCTTCATTAAAAATAACGTAATGATTAAAGCGTTGTAAATAAATAAACGAATTGTCAATTTTAGGACCCAATTGTTGACCGATTTGCATTTTTTTTTACAAATTGATTCATAAGGCAGTGCCCATATGATACTACAATATGTCCTATATATAAATTGATTTATTATATATAATAAACTAGCTGTTTCCGACTAATGGCCTGGCTGGAGTGTGGATTGGCTGGCCGTGGCTAGTTACCATCCTACCAGCAAAGTAGTACCGATAAGCAAAGAGATTTGTGTTCCGATACGATGCTGTGAAGTCTGTATCATTATTTACCATCAGGTGTGATCACTGTCTGCTACTTACTTACAGCTGATGGTAAGTAAAGACTCAGTGTAAGATGGAAGCGCGCTAATCTGTTAAGAGGCAATATACCTCATATGGTTTCTACACAGTATCGTACCAGAACACAAAGCTATTTGTTTGGCGGTACACCTTTGCTTTGCTTGGCCGAAGCATTCCACCAGTCCAGACTCCAACTAATTAGAGAATTCGACATACCGGAGATTGAACCCGAATCTTTGCTAGCAAGGCGAGTACTAATGCGTCTATGTTTTAAAAATACTCTCTCCTAATTGTGAGGAAGCCTGTGTCCAGCAGCGGAACCTTAATAGGATTCTACTTACTTACTATTACACCTGATGGTTAGTGAGAGTTCAATGTAAGATGGAAGCGCGCTAATCTGTTATGGGGGAATTTACCTACACAGCATCGAACTGGAACACAAATCGGGTAAGGTGGAAACCACGGTCGAAGCCTCAGTCTGTACCAAGACATAGTCCTCCATAGGGACCCAAGCCGAGAGCTGCTGTAAAGCCAATAGTTATACCACAGGCGTGTAAAGCCGCTGGGCACAATTAATGAGATCAATATGAAGCAGCTATAAGCCGGAATTCGGTGACAATCTGTATCGCAATTGCGTAACAAACCACGTAAACAATTTGTATGTTTTTTATCTAACGCGCGGGGCATTGACCGACTTTTAGACAAACGGAGTTGCGCGCGCGCCGACCACGTGACACACTCACACACCTACTGTAAGCTGACCTTCCCCGCTTCCGCGTTACAGCACATTTTAGCAGGCGAGAGGGGGAAATGTATTGAGGCGCAGAGGTCAAGCGCTATTGGTCACACTAGGGTAGAATATAGAGTCAATGTCAGTATATATTTGGCAGCATTGACTTCTATATTTTTACTGCTGCTCTCCTAGTAGTCAAAATTCTAAGCTGGAATATTAAATAAAGTTGTTGTTTCGAGTATGCCATATATCATTTGGGATCTCGCGTTTCCTTATGAGATAAAGTCAAAGAACATTTTATATATCCGTGTTAATATCCATTTATACAGCAAAAGGAGTGAAACACACAATTTTAATACAAGAAATCAAAACAAATTTGTAATGCCATATTTTGGAGTGAAGAAGGTTCAGAAATTATTTGTCTGGTGGAGCGTACGCATTTTTAATAAGATACCCGAGTCACTTCTGGGTTTAACTCCACATAGTTTCAAGAAATATGTCCTATTACAAAAAGCATATTATAATATTGAAGATTATTTAATCGACAAAGATGTTTGGACTTAATTCCAGTTGCACATGAAAGCTTAACACATTGTAACGTACAAAAACTATGTTTAAATGAGTAAACGTTGAGTTTGTTGTCGGTTTCTTCTCAGGGGAATCAACTTTCCGAACTTTTGATTTGATTTGAATTTGAGTCCCTATTGTCCCTGTCACGGTTCGTATAATATAAAAAAATATAAAGTTACATAGAAAATCACAAATTTTAATACAACTTAATCACCAATGGCAACTTTTCTAATGTAACCTCCTTGGTGCTTTTGACAATATGAACTTTTTTGATGTAACCTTATGACGTTTGACATAATTGTCAGCGATTGATAGATACCCATATATACTCTACTTGTGTTAAATGCATTGTAGTGTGTTTTTTTATCGATTTTATTTGATTTATAAGTAGCAGTACAGTAACGTCCCACTGCTGGGTACAGGCCTCCTCACTCTTAGGACAGAGCGTTTTTTAAAGCATCAAAACACCATGCTGATTCATTATGGTTTGGCATTTAGTTCAGTGTTGCCACATAAAAATAATTTATTTACTCAATTCCTTCACAATAAACAAATTATATTGATTTCTACTAACAATCACACCACTTATTACAAATATTTATGCTATTTTCTTATTATTTATATATAATTTAATAAACTATTAGCATTAAATATAGTTTTTTAGACCAGATATAAGCTAATTTAGAAACTAAACTATAATATATTGATATGAGAAGGTAAAGTCGTCATCGGTGGGAAATGGCGGTCTAAAAAATGTTTTTTTCTCACAGCATGATGAAAAGTTCGCGTTTCGTCCCTTGTATGCGGGACAAATGTGCCTTATTTTCTCCCGGTTAAATTCCACTGGCGCCTAACTCACTTTTCTCCTGCTAACCTAACAACTACTTTTCTTTTATCGAAGTTTCAGAGGTAGCTTTAAACACGAGGTGATAGTTAAGATTTTAACGGAAAAAAAAGGAACATTTTCAAAACGTTGCGGGTAAGATTGCCCTATTTTTCTCCCTCGGTGCGTACAATGTAGTATATATATATTTTGAATATTGTTAACAAGATTTTACTTAATATTGAGATAAGTGATGTAGGCACAGCTTAACGGGTTCGATGTCCGATCTGATATGATAGCATTTGAACCCTGATAACCCGGCTATCGGATGTTGAAGAGTACATCTTAGATTCAAACGAGTAGTTAATATTCGTAATATCTTTTTGTTAAATAAAGTATTTTTTTTAGTTAAAGTTCAGTAATAAGGTAAGTAGAAGCCAATTAACGTCCCACTGCTGGGCACAGGCCTGCTCACTCACTAGGACTGAACGTTTTAAGAGTTTTGACCCACCTATTTCTGCTTCACTAAGGTTTGGCATTTAATTCAGTGTTGCCACATAAAAACATTTTATTTATTAAATTCATTCACAATGAAGAAGTGATATTTTTACTTTAAAAAAAAGAATAAGTATTCCCGGATTCACTTATTAACGGAACTATCTGTTTTACAATATTTTTGCAAGAATTTCAAAAGAAATTCATCATTTTAATAATTCTACGCAAACAGACACACTGAAAGTGATTTTATATATACATATTGATAGGTTGGATAATAATAAATGTTTTTGCATGAAATTAGTCGTAATTGGTATAAATATTGTTTAATGGACGATTATCCGAATGCGCGGAACTACACCTCCGATATACGCTGTCTCTTTCCTACTTACGGCAGTTTTGTTGGCATCTCGCTCGCACGCGGATAAATTGGCGCGAAGGAAACAGCGAAATTGATGATCTAAGCGTGGATCGATGCCTGATATTTTGCTTTGTTTTGTTGCTACTTTAAGTTCCGTTGGTCATTGCCGTTTTTTTTAGTATTATAAACCTCGTTTTATTCCGTATGTGTATAAAAATAAAAGTGGACTGTATGTTTGTAATAAAATATTATCAACTTTTCGCATAACGCCTATGCATCTGCATAATGTTAATTATATTGTACGCGAATTTTATCAGATTCCTATTAGATTATGACGGGCTCAGTGGTGCGAGTATTCGCTTTGCTAGCAGAGGTCCCGGGTTCGATCCCCGGTAGGACGAATTTAGGAAATTGTATTTTCTAAATTTTTTGAGTCTGGACTGATGGAAGGTTTATTACCAATCCTAGCAGCAAAGACGTCCCGTCAAAACAAAGAAATTTGTGTTCGCGTACGATGCTGTGTGGAAACCATAAGGGGTATATCGCTATTACCAGATTAGCACGCTTCCTTGGCACGCTTTATCTTGGACTGTATCATCAGGTGAAATCACAGTCAAGCGCTTAACTGACAGCAAAAAAAAAGATTATATTTGTATTGATAAATAACGCCCGCGGAACGCTTACTCGTTACTTAGCGAACGTTTGCCAGCGTTTGACATAACATATTATTGTGACAAGTAAGCCTCGGCTAGCAAATGAAATCAGGGAGTATTCGTTTAATTTCTCTTAAAATTAGTTCCAATAGTAGTAACCTCACCTCAACAGCTTACATATATCGACCCTAGAAAGCAAACACATAGTAACCCACCAAATAAAATTTCAACAAATCAATAGGATAATCAGTCAATCTGTTTAACGATAAAACATAAATATAGTGCCTAAAAAGTAATCATTTTAGCCCTGCCCTATATTTGATAGGTTAGGGGGAGGGAGTAGAATGATGACTCATTGCATTCTTAACGCGAACAAACTGTAATTGCTAGATACGGAAATTATATGAGTTTCTTTGAATTAATAAAAATATTCTTCTCTTCGAACATTGCGTCGAAAAGTCTTCGAACAGTGCGTGTTGCCAGTGATGACCTACGGTTCTGAGACGTGGTCGCTGACTATGGGCTTCATTCGGAAGCTCAGAGTCGCTCAACGTGCTATGGAGAGGGCTATGCTCGTAGTTTCTCCACGTGATCGAATTAAAAATGAAGAGATCCGCAGTAGAACCAAAGTAACCGACATAATCCTACGAATCGCGAACCTGAAGTGGCAATGGGCGCGGCACATAGCCCGAAGGACCGATGGACGTTGGGGGTCGAAGGTGCTGGAGTGGCGACTCCGCACCGGACGGCGCAGTGTAGGGAGACCCCCCACAAGGTGGACCGACGACATAAAGAGGATCGCCGGTAACCGCTGGAGCAAGGCGGCGCAAGATCGGACCTTCTGGAGGTCATTACGTGAGACCTATGTCCAGCAGTGGAAATCCATCGGTTGAAGCGACGACGACGAATCAAAATATTCTCTGTTCTGATGAAAAATTTTAGATTTGCGGGTCACTATATGTTTGCTTTCCTACGTTGATATCGATGGCTCCTACGTATAAACGGTTAACTTGGATTTTAGACATTTTGACATTTGATCTATTTTCTTTCTTTATTGCTCGTAAGTTAGCGCTTTCTTGTGACTTCATATAATGGAATACCTTCCTATATAAAGATGTAAAAGGTAATTTACCTCTTGAGACTATTATTATCGAGTTGGACAATCTTTTGTTAAATGGTATACTTACTATTATATGTTGTATAAAATCATAACATTAGTAAGTAGCAGCCCATTAACGTCCCACTACTGGGCACAGGCCTCCTCCCTCATATGAGAGAGGGTTTTTAGAGCATAGACCCACCACGCTGCTCCACTGCGGATTGGCAGGCATAGTACACAAGTGCACTCTCTATTCCTTCACTCTCATAGTCCGATGTGACGGGAATCCGACACGACCGGAGAGAGATCAGGCGCAGGACCGACGGCTTAACGTGCTCTCCGAGGCACGGGGGTGGATCACACCGCCAACTTCCCAACTTCGGGCAAATATTGAGAAAATCTTAATAGAAAACTCAATATCGATTTCGAATTGGCCCGACCTGGGACTCGAACCCAGGACCTCATGTCTGTAGTCGAACATGCTAACCACTAGACCAATGAAAGAAAGAAAGAAAGAAAGAAACGTTTATTCAAATTGTACAGTTGTGAGCAGAATACATGTAAGCGAAAATAACAATTACGAAAATACAATAAAATAAAAATAACAAAATAAAATAACAATGAGGCATAACATTAGTACAAAAGGTAAAGCACTAGTAAATAATTCCATTTCGAAACACTGTCCTACAAAATTAGGATATTATACTGGATTTTTAAACGTAGTGTATGAAAAAAAACCTATTTTTTTTCTAATTTTGTCATATTTCCGTCCCCGTTGTTATATATTTATTATAACATTTTATTTCCGAGTATCTTATCGAAAACTACGTAAATATTACGCAAACCCTAGAGATAGCGCGAGGTCTCCATTAGCGGGTCAATCGTGACTATTTGTTGACTAACTCAGTAGTGACAGACCTGAAAATTATCACAGCCAAATTTAGATTTAAACTACCCACCTCCCCTTTATCTGCTTCAAATTAACACTTAATATTTTCCAAATAAATTCACCATAATCTGGCATGGCACTTGGAAACGGTTGACCAGATTTTGACAGGACTTTTTATAAAAAGCAAATTCCACTGGAATTATAAGGGTAGAACCAAGGAAGACAGCTAGTCTATGTATTTATATAAAAAGGTCTAGTTATGGATACCATTTATATCTCAAGAAGGGCTGTACAGATTTGTTGACAACTATGAAAATATTATTTATATCCCCATATTCCCACGGGATCGGGAAGTGTATACTCATATTGGAGCGAGAACTACGTGTGTAGCACTTCTAGGAACATCTATTATATAAATCTGTAGTCTCAGATTTACCTCAAATTGAACAGAATTATTCATTATAAATAACAATTAAAGTATGCATCTTGGTTTTTCTCAAATTATTCATAAAAGTGGGGGAAAGGGATAGGAGTATGAAACGTTTCATGGTAACGTATAAAGCAAGCGAAGACATGAGAAAAACTAGTTCATAAAAATCTATTCAACTATAAAAGCAGTGGTTTTATTCATGTCCAAATGCGATGTTTGCAACTGATTACCTCATTGCAAGTATTTTATTATATATTCTAGATGTCAAATGTGAGTCGAAGTATATAATGCATTGTAATTACCGGAAACATTAAGAGGGCAAATTATACAATCCATTTCAATTACTTCATACCACTGTGCAAATTATTTAAAAGTTTAAAGTATATTCATTCCGATGGCCCCGTTGGTGCACTAATCTGCTAGTAGAGTCGCTAGTGTCCGTAAGATACTTCGCCAGTGTCACGTGGAAGTAGACGCACGTGCAAGGTTCTATATTGGTAAATATAACCTTGTATTTTTATTTGTAATTTCCTTAAAAGAATTAGGTGTATATGTATCGTCCTTTGAAATTTGCAAATGTTTAAATAGCATTGGAATTTTTTTTCATTATCTAATGGAAAAGGTCAAGATTTAACCATTACAGCCCATGAAAATGATGCTTCTAGAATATTTTCGTTTAGTAACTAAATGTATATATCTACATTTTTCATTCATGATAATAAAGCCTATATGACAAAGTTGTATATTTTCTTTACGTAATTATATAAAATAATTATTAAATTGTATATAAAGTGAAATTTCAAAGTTAATATAATGCGGTAGAGATGAGAGCGTTGAGAAGCATGAATGGATTAAAACTGAGTGACAGAGTAAGAAATAGTGTGATAAGAGAACGTTGTGGTATAAAAGAAGACGTAGTGACTAAAATTGAGAAAGGTATGCTTAGATGGTTTGGGCATGTAGAGAGAATGAATGAAAGGAGACTGACAAAAAGGATTTATGAGTCAAGAGTGAATGCGAAAGTTGGAAGGGGAAGACCAAGGCGAACGTTCCTGGACCAAATCCAGGACATTTTAAATAACGGCCAGGTCAAGAGTACTCTAAACCGACGAACTTGTATGAAAGGTTTAATGAGAATGAAAGAAGCGAAGGAGATATGCAAGGATCGTGGCGAGTGGAAGGACGTTGTCTCTGCCTACCCCTATGGGAATGAGGCGTGATGCTATGTATGTATGTATGTAATATTTTTGATGACGCAGCGTTTCCGAACGAATAGCGCGGGATAATTCAGTAGAACTAATAATTCCATATAACCAATAACAAAAGTCTTAAAAAATTCTTCATAATTCTATAAGAAATATGACATTTAAGTTAATAAAACTGGAAAGTTGTTCCAATCCTGTGCGTCGGAGAGCACGTGAAGCCGTCGGTCCTGCACCTGATCTCTTTCTGATCGTGTCAGATTGCCGTCACATGCTGCTCCACATGCTGTATGATGGATGTGGAGCAGCATGGTAGATTTATGCTCTAATGCCCCTCCTCCCTCCTATGATCGAGGAGGCCTGTGCTTCAAATTGTATAAATAGCCAGATTTATTGGAATATTGGTTTTGAACAAAAGCAGTTCTGGAGGGACGTGTATAACTGATTCAGGGCAGATAGCGTTTGGTGAGTGTGATATATCCTTACATGTGTGATTTACTAAATATAGATCTTTATAAAATGCTGATGCCTCATTTATTAAATCACGCCTCATTCCCTTCGGGGTAGACAGAGGCCAAGTACTTCCACTTGCCACGATCCTTGCATTTCTTCTTCGCTTCTTTCACTCTTGACCTGGCCCTTATTTAAAATGTCCTGGATTTGTTCTAGTAACGTTCGCCTTGGTTTTCCCCTTCCAACTTTCTCGATCACTCTTGATTCTTGTCTCATTTCTGTCAGTCTCCTTTCATTCATTCTCTCCACGTACCCAAACTATCTAAATAAATAAATAATCATTTATTTCAGACCCTTTGAATCATACATAGTTAGTGTGTTGATAACAATTTTTCCTTACAAAGTTAGTGTTGTTAGTTTACATAGTAATTATTTATATTTAAATATAAGAGCCCAATCGCCACTTCCACACAATGGGCAATGGGCTATTATGGGGCAGTTGCTGCAAGAGGGATGTTGTTCTGTATAGCACTATGGCAAAAAACAACATCCGTCATGCAGCGACCTAAGCATACTTTTCTCAATTTTAGTCACATTTTATATTTAACTTGCTTATTTCGCTTTTCTGAGTATAAATGCCCCCATTCGCCTAAGAGATTCGTGATTTGTGTACAGTACTGTGCTGAAAAATTTTGCCGTTTAAACCGACTATAAAGTTTAACAAGGTTAATTAACTAGCCAACCGGTTAAATTTATTGAACGGTTAATAAAACAATTTCTTCATAAAATAAGATGAATATAATTTAATCAATGAATTATTATATGAAACTTATTAACCGGTTAAATTAGATTAATTATTTGGCTTCTGGTGTCATACACAAGTCACTTTCGAAGATTGCTAACGCTAAAAAAATTTATGAAAATGACGTTTCATATCGAAACTTATCGAAAACTGAAAAGTCATTCCCATAATTATTTTAGCGTTAGCAATCTTCGAAAGCGACTTGTCTACGGGCCCTGTACTGATTAGCCTGGTTAACCTTATATATTAAATTGTACAGCACTAGTACAATATGATAATGAGTAATTTGTGTTCGAAGTGAAATTTCGATGCGAAATATTTTCGTTACGCAGCGTTTCCGAACAGATAGCGCGGCGAGTGCAGTCGATGTACGCATTCAAGGCTACGGCGCCCGCGCACACACGCGCACGCACGCGTCGTGACACGCGCACGCACACCCGCGCACGCCCAGTCGTAATTGGCAACGATTAGCGGACGAAGACTGGTCGTGTGTGCTTTTTTTCCTCACATAAATAGTGACTATCCGGTCGAGATGGCGCCGCTCGGTTTAGGTTGGCTTGCATTTGGTTATTACTTCATTCCGACATCTTTTTCTGCGATATGTGACGCCATGTTTATAACGACAGTTACCTATTATAAGGACGCTGGGAGAGCGTCTGTTTTCCTTTAGGATTTCGCTGCGGTTCACTCTGCTGGGGTTTTTGCCTTTTTTTATGTTTATCTGCAACTATTTTAAGATGTTCCCTCATTAATACATCATATTATACGTAAAAAGTTTATCAACGGTAACTAGTGAGTTGTATTTACGCAAGACTTTGTTTGCTTTTAGTTAATTAATCTAAATGAAATTATACAGATATTGTAATGACGATGACAAAGAAAGCATACCAGCCCAAGTTTGTCGTGAGCTTCTTCTCAGAATAGAGCAGGAATGAACCCTAGTAACTTTAGATTTTAAAAACTATTGGAAATGTTATATTAAAAAATACTGTATGTGACAATTCTAAACTATAAAAGCATATACGAGTACACTGTGGTTTTTAAGAAATTACGATGTAACTGAAATAGCTGATGCTAGCCATGAACGCTGTTATATAGGATTTGGCTTCTTTACTAAGCGCCTTCCACTTAACCCTCGCTCTACAGCCGGCTGTAATGCGACANTTCGTGAGCTTCTTCTCAGAATAGAGCAGGAATAAACCCTAGTAACTTTAGATTTTAAAAACTATTGGAAATGTTATATTAAAAAATACTGTATGTGACAATTCTAAACTATAAAAGCCTATACGAGTACACTGTGGTTTTTAAGAAATTACGATGTAACTGAAATAGCTGATGCTAGCCATGAACGCTGTCATATAGGATTTGGCTTCTTTACCAAGCGCATTCTACTTAACCCTCGCTCTACAGCCGACTATAATGCGATATGTGATACTTAAACGCAAAAATAACACGCTGACGTAAAATGTGATACTTTAATAAAGTAAACCCTATTTCAATATAAAAAAAACTGTAGCAGCCCACTAAAACCCTACAGTTGGGCACAAACCTACTACTATTGTAGAACTAGACCAATGAGTCAGACATTATTTTAATATATCATTATTCGATAAAAATATCTGTAAAATTTTCCCGGAAAACACGTATTCATCATCGGACATTAATAACTACGGACTACTTGATAACAGATAAAAAAACAATAAAAGCAGCAAGTGGTGGTCAAACAGAGAGTAGATACGGGACTGTTAAAGCAAATATTACAAGTGTTTATGTCACAACACTTGCCTTGGTGAATGCAAACAAAGCCTATCGGGTACTACCTGTAACTCATTGTCATAATCCTTTAAATAATATTAACTAGCAGACAACTGCGACTTCATCTGCTTATGACAAACAATAAATACGTTCACATAAAAACACGCATGTACCAAAAGCTGAATGATGAACTTTTGCGGAATAAAAAGATCGAAAAGTATTCGTAATAAAAAAAAACGCGAACGTCCAAATTCCCGCCAAATTTGGTTGCGATCTGAAATTGACAGTTGTCAATGTCAAATGAAACCAACAAAAGTATTATTTTTAATTTAGAATGACGAGTTGGATAGAAAAAACTAGGCAAGATGGAAGAGTAAAAATGGCGAACGCGCCAAAAATAAAATAAAATATAACTCATTAACATGAAGATACAGCGTAGTTGTTAAGACACTAATAAACGTTTGTAAGACTTTAAAATAATGTTAGAGCTTTAATTGAAGTGCTCCAAGGACAATGGAAAATGACTTCAACGTTAACACAGAAAACACGTCGTTGGCGGAATAATAGGGCCTGATTGGCACCAATAAAAGCCATAAATTAAAGAAGAAGAAGAAGAATTTAGAATGACAGGCTGAACATCAGCCATTTGACAATAAAAGATGAAATACAAACACTTTTAAATTTAATTGGTTTCTAAACGACGTGACGAACATCAAATGTTTGACATGTAGGATTAGTTTCTAAGGGAAAATGTAATTGTTGTTTGTACTATATTCCAAGCACTGTTGTCATATTTACCTATCTTTTAAACCTTTCCTGGACTTTCACTGATAATTCAAAATTACCTAAATCAGTCCAGCCGTTTTAGAGAGACCAACGAACAGACATTGAATATAGATTATAAACGTAAAAATGAGTTTTACATTGGCGTGATCGAAATTACATTACAATCGCATAAAACACACGCACACACAACTTTTCCTGTATTATTTTTAACTATGATTGTAAAAGGATAGTAGCAAGTAGTTAAAGGAACTTAACTACGATTATTAAATTGAAACACTAATTGCTCTGGGCAAAGTAGTAGCTCACAGATAATCAAGCACACACAAACGCACGCACAATCTCACTCACTCTCTCTCTCTCATAGACGCACGCAAACAGGTAAGCTTGCTTGCTTTGGCTAGAGCGAGATTTTCTGACACAGGTACTTTAATACCTGCTAGAAAATCTCAACCTAGTATGTATTAAGTAACAAAGTTGTTATGGAAATAAACAATTTTTTTATTATCTATATATACATATAACTGGCGCGGCAAATAAGAATAAAACAAACAGATTTATGTAAAATTACTTTTCTTAGTTTACAAGTTTTCAACTTACTTCATCCAGATGCAATGGAATCTGATCAAGTTATGTACCTTTATAAAACCCCCTTATTGCTTAGCTTTTATCTCATATATTTAAAAGATAATAAACAGGATTTACACGTGAAAATATAACAGACAGAAAGGCAAGCATGAACGGTGCGATATATGAAAGAAATATAAATTACATCGAAGTAACCAGTTCCATTTCTTTGCGCGATCTACTGCTCCCATTACGCCGCCATATTGGCATTTTCACTTGTGAGAAATATATAGATAGTGAAAACAGTAAACAAACACGTTATCTCTGTGCACCGTCAGCAGCAACAGGAGAAAGCACTTCAGTATCATTCATTTACTACTACATTTCATAATTTATATAAAAAAGGTAGAAAAGAAATGAGGCAAAATCTATGAAGGAAGTGACAGTAACCAGAATTTTATATAAGCTAGTTCTCGATCCATTGCATATATAGGAGAATCTACTGAATTCAACAGATTCGTAAATATTTCACTTATATACTTTAATGCCATGATAATATGAGAAAACCCTTTATCAGTTATCGTCTACGTTGCAACAGAAATGATTATGACAATTTTCAGGTCAATCTGGTGAATATTTTTGGAGATCTCGCAGTAAATGGACGTTCTTTTGGGAATACGGGGAAAGCCGATCTTAGTCAGAGTCTATATCGCGATGGGAATATATAAACCAAAGTTCTAGTTTAGTTAAAGTGCATGCTGGAGTGTTGGTGCCAACACTTATGTATGGAAGTGAAAGTTAGGTATGGCAGAAGAATCACAAAAGTAAAATAAATACGGTAGAGATAAGAGCGTTCAGAAGTATGAGTGGAGTAAAACTGAGTGACAGAGTAAGAAATAGTGTGATAAGAGAACGTTGCGGTATAAAAGAAGATGTAGTGACTAAATTTGAGAAAGGTATGCTTAGATGGTTTGGGCATGTAGAGAGAATGAATGAAAGGAGACTGACAAAAAGGATTTATGAGTCAAGAGTGAATGCGAAAGTTGGAAGGGGAAGACCAAGGCGAACGTTCCTGGACCAAATCCAGGACATTTTAAATAACGGCCAGGTCAAGAGTACTCTAAACCGACGAACTTGTATGAAAGGTTTAATGAGAATGAAAGAAGCGAAGGAGATATGCAAGGATCGTGGCAAGTGGAAGGATGTTGTCTCTGCCTACCCCTATGGGAATGAGGCGTGATGCTATGTATGCTATGTCTAGTTTATCGGATAAACAACTTTAGAGAGCGAACAGTAAGTAAACGTTAATAGAAACCCGTTCACAGATAGTCTCTACATTGCTACAGTAACTATGATAAATTTCAAGTCAATCGGACCTGCAGCTTCGGAGATTTCGTTATAAATGAACCAGTGGTAAATAACTTATTGATATATACATGTACTAACGAGAAATAACAAATTTAGTTAGCACAATAGTTAGTTAACCTTAAAAGAATTAAAGATTAATATTTCCCCATACATGAATATTCAGTAACTTCAATAATGTATTACAAAGTAAGGATTTTATACTTGACTCTTAAATAAGTACAGGTCGTCGAAATACGTTATTATTTGGACATTGTTAAATGTTCGTAATTTCCCATATCCATTGGGAAATTGGATTCGCAATCTATAAAAATAAATACATTTATCTATAGTTGTTTTTATTTAAACACCGCATAACGTTTGGAATTTCCGGAATACATTGGGAAATTGGATTTACGATCTTCAAAAAAAATGCATGTGCATCTTTTTTTAATATGTACGAATGAATGAGAATCAAAGACAAAGCTCTTCGAACAGTGCGTGTTGCCATTGATGACCTACGGCTCCGAAACGTGGTCGCTGACTATGGGCCTCATACGAAAGCTCAGAGTCGCTCAGCGTGCGATGGAGAGGGCTATGCTCAGAGTTTCTCTACGCGATCAAATCAGAAATGAGGTGATCCGTAGCAGAACCAAAGTCACCAACACAGCCCTACGAATCGCGATACCTGAAGTGACAATGGGCAGGGCACATAGTCCGACGGACCGATGATATAAAGAGGGTCGCCGGTAGTCGCTGGAGCCAGGCAGCGCAAGACCGGGCCTTGTGGACGTCATTACGTGAACCTATGTCCAGCAGTTGACGTCCATCGGTTGAAGCGACGACGACGACGAATGAGAATCTTACATAGTATTAAAGGAAGTCGCTTCCCATGTCTGTTCGCTTGTACCTTTTAAACTATTCAACGGATTTTAATAAAGCAATAGACAGAGTCATCCAAGAGGAAAGTCTATATGCATAATACATACAAATTATATTACAGAGAAGACGAAAAATTCAAAAATTCATAATTTGATGTACCAAACATATTATTAATATCCCGAGGAGACCCGTTCTTAGTGAGTGTCAGCTTCGTGATAGAAATATATGCTCGGAATTTCAACTTAAACAGGGGAATAGTTACGGAGATTTTATAACGTTACGTATAGGCGTAACAGATAAAGTTTTCGTATTTATAATATTAATTAGGATAATTTTTTTTTGCTGTCGGTCATCTCCGAGTCCGTATGCAGTTTTTGCGTCGTCAGCGAAATTGAAAGTGGAAACTGCGGGTAATTATGACATTGTTCTGCGAGAAAAACTGAAGCTGGCGTGCGACCGCCGGGGAAACGTCGCGGTATATTGAATTATACGGCTATAAGCAACTATCTCTCCCGTTTCTTGTATTTTATTATGTTAATGTATATACATATTTCTAAATATGCCACGTGTTATTGCCAGTCATATGGGGAGCTCCAAATTTAGTAGCGTAATTTGCGAAATGACTCTTGAAAATTTCAAGTCAATCAGTCAAATTCCCCTGATGAGTCAGTGAGTGAGTTAAAAGCCTAAACCAACTTCGTGTTATTGCCTTTGTAATGTGTCTAGTTTGGGACACACTAGTTGGATGGTTTCAAAGTCTATTACGGAAATAAGTGAAAACAAGTTTATTCTTTTAGACATATAGATATTATAATTTAAATGAAGAAATTGAGCCATTAGGGTGTTAAAGATGATGCATTAAATTCGATCGCTTATCTTGGAAACAGAATTCAAAGGCATCAAAGACGTCAAGTCATCCGGATCATCTGTAGTTATAGGTGTCCCACAAGGATAGATTCTAGGCCTTTTTTTATTTTTAACATATAAAAAAGAAAAATTAAGAAATTAAACTATTATGGTATAAAAGATAATGCATCTATCGTTTGACTAGCAATTAGAATTCAAAGTCATTTTTTATTGACGCTATGTCCTCGGTAACATCTGTAGTTATGGGTTTCCTACAAGGAGTCATTCTGGGCCCTTTTTTATTTCTAACATATATAAATGATTAGGAAGTCTGTGATACTGAACCATTTGCTAAATTTTGAATCAAATAGAAATAACTATCACTAACTTTTAAAGAAAATAAATATAAGGGAAATAATGACGACCTAAATAACGCAATCTCCCAAGTATCTTATTAGTGGAGTTTAAATAATTTGTATAGAACTTCACCTTACTGAATCTATAGAAAGACTAAAAATATTGAAAATGGAGATTGTTGATTCTACAGATTATCTAGGAGTTAGTTTAGATTTAGTTACCGAAAAGGTAAAAATAAAGGCCTTCCCAATAAAGATAAATAATTCAGATATTATCTCGATACGGAGTTGGCTAAAATAATGGATTTTATGTATGATTGGTTGGCTACATAAGAAGTTTCAATAAGACAGTTAATTTAATCTTGACATGAATCCGAGTAACATGTAGAAAGCTCTCTTATATCGTATATTACAGTTGAGGACTATTTTAAAGATAGAAATGCTGGTTTTGTAAAGTTATATTTCTCTATTGTAATTACATCGTACATGTATTTTCGTCTTGTATGTTGCCTACAAATATAGTTTAATTCATAGTTTGTGTAGAAATTCAGATATACTTAATAGTGATGTCCAAATTAGTTGATTTATAACAAGTTCTTAGACTACGCATCATAGACCGTCTTGTATTTTATCACATGAAAATAACAGTAGAAATATATACCTAAATATAATCTAATTTAATGAGTTTTAATGTCTTTGCAACAAATAACAATTTTAAAGTTCAGACAAGAATTTAAAATGTTTTAATCGACTCAATCCAGTTTTCAAATAACATAAGAAAATAGGCATAATATTAGCCTTAAATACAACAGTTTTATATTTCTCTTTGTAAATAACAAACATAGTACAGTAAACAAGCAAACATGAGCTTAACTGATATTATATAAGGCATAACAGAATATTTCAATAAAAATTTATGTAATAATAAAATAATGTAACAGCCTCATTAATATAATCATTGGGTTGTTTGATTCGAGTGATGTGTTTATCAATACAAAACTGATTTATGTCTTTGGGAAACAAAGAATTATTATATCCTATAAGTGTGGGCAATTTCAAACTCCTGCATCCTGCAATTTTGGTAAAAATCTGTATGAAATTTTCGCTTCACGTATTGGTATCAATGTTTGTCTATTAGATTCCGACTCGACTTGAGCGATATTTGGTGGCCATCACTAATATTCGGCAGAGCAAAATAGATGTTATCAGACGGGCGTTGTATTTGATGAATAAATAATATCTAGGAGTCCCTAGCACAGCCTGGAGGCAACAAGGCCTCGGCCAAGGCCGCCGACGAGACAGCACTGAATTTCAGGTTGCCCAAATTTCCATTAAAACCTTTGTTACTTTGTTTGTACTACTAAGATGCTATTATTTCGTAATTTCACATTGTTTATAATAGAGTCTCCGAGCAACACAAAATTAACAAATAATGTAATATAAAATTAATAGACAATTTTATGTGAAATTATATAGTGGAATACAATTATCATTCGCTCACACTTTGCAAGGTTACAACGAAACGTCTAGACTTTGTAGAAAATCAAATTCACTTTATACAAACAGACCTGTGGAGCAAATTCAGCATATTAGACATTTTAGAGATTTTTATAAATTAATGGCTCAGATTAATTCCATGCTTGTCACAAGTAACCTTGTAAAAACCTGGTCTGACATATATTCAATTCTAATTTAGATGCAATGCAACAGAAAATCATTTTAGTTTAGCCTTTTAGTGTGATATATTTTAACATATAACTTTCATCATTGAAAGCAATATCATCTAGCATTCCTTAACACATTTGATACTTCTAAATATGTTACAAAGCAATTAAAACGTATAAATGTCTTAATAATAGAAAAATTGCTGCTTCGAAAGGGAAACGAAGCTATAATCGTGAGCAACTAAGTATTTCAAGTTTACTAGAGCTGGTGCAACGGTAAGTGGTACACGAGATAATCAGGGGCGATGAATTCGAGGATATATCTTATACCCGTATACGTTGTAAGGAATGATAAATATATTTCGTCAAACAGAGTTTGTCACTTTTTTTTTAAAATGGAATTATTGATTTATATGCACATTACATATATGTGATGTTTTATCAACTGCTGCAATAGTGGTTATGGAGACTATAGCTATTAAAAAAGCTACCATCCTCTATTAAATTTTTAAACATATGCTATATTTCAATAAAATCGACTTCTATTTAAGACTAAGCGAATTTTGATCGAGGCAGTCAATCTTATACAGAGATTAGATATTTTTCCACCGTAGATATTGTAGTTGTGTAATATATGCACAAACACACATACACTCTCTATATCTTTACCATCTCTCTGAGGCACGGTGGTGGAAAACATCGCCAACTACACAATACTATAGAGAATTTCTTAAAATAAATCAATTTTAAATTGAAAACCTCTGTATTTACGATTCATAACCTTTAGCCGAACAAGCTGACTACTAAACCAATGAGGCAATCAGTGATACCATATCATCTATTTAAAGGCAGTTAGAAACATATCTCGAGAGCAATCTCTTACTATTGAATCATGTTTGTTGTTTGATAATATACCCGAACAAGCTGACCACGAGAACCATGAGTTAATGATATTTTATTATACATTGAAAGTAGGTTAAAGACGTATCTCGAGAGCAATCCCGTGCTATCTATGCATGTATACCCAATGTCAAGTTTCGCTTAACGCGGTCGCGCAGAATGCACTTTCTTCCTGCACACAGCTGCATAATAGACAACCGCGAGAGACCACCGACAAATATATCACGTTAATAAAACATAAAACTAAAAGACAAAAAAATTACGTTTGTTATTACTGGTAGGTCAGCGCACGAGTGTGATCGTAAGTGTGTAACTTACCTAATGGTAAGTGAAGATGCTAAGTATAGTACATACTAAGATTGTAGTTCGCTAACCTGGTGAAAGATAGTTCCCCAGATACAGTTTATACACAGCATCATAACCGAAATCATTTGTTTTTTGCAAATATTTGATATACATGTTTATCTTATAGGTTAAAATATTTGTATTATTATTACATACAGTGCAAATCTT
This sequence comes from Elymnias hypermnestra, assembly GCA_015832385.1. Taxonomy (NCBI): domain Eukaryota; kingdom Metazoa; phylum Arthropoda; class Insecta; order Lepidoptera; family Nymphalidae; genus Elymnias; species Elymnias hypermnestra. Next base: position 6,258,192 of record JACTOM010000912.1, on the reverse strand, counting down.
CGGTCTCTCTGGCGTATTAGTACGAGTATCCGTCTTGCTAGCAGAGGTCCCGGGTTCGATCCCCGGCAGAACGATTTCAGGAAATAGTATTTTCTAATTTGTCTGAGTCTGGTCGGTAGGGAGGCTTCGGCTACGGCTTTTTACCGGCAAAGAAGTACCGCCAAAACAAAGAGATTTGGGTTCCGGTACGATGCTGTGTAGAAACCGTTAGGGGTATATCGCCTCTTACGATATTAGTGCGCCTCTATCTTAGACTGTAACATCACTTACCATCAGGTGAAACATCCGATAAAAAGAAACCGGAGGAACTAAGAAAATATGCGTTATACTATACAATTGGTTATACTTATTATAATCCATTCTTAGTTTAGTTATATAGTGATTGGACTATCATTCGGTTTGACAAGGTGAAGAAAATCTTATCATCAAACAACAATGACTGTCGCAAGAAAAGTTTAATGTGTCTGAACCTCTATAAAATTAAGTGGGAATAATTGATAGGATACGTTAAAAAATTGTTAAATAGAGACCAATAACAGTAAATAACTCATTTTTTTAATCAATGTATTTATATAGTAAAGGCATGTTTTGCATAAGCTTTAACTGGCAGAATTTAAAAAATTCGATAAATCCAAAATACTTTATTATGTACTGGCTTCGCACTAAAGTTCAAAAATTATTAATCCGACTTTTATTTTAATATGTATTACCCTTTTCAAACCAAATCTAGTAAAAGTACAATGGATTTTATTGGTACTGAGATATTTATGTATTTAGCAACCGTCTCTTGTACTATTTCATAGCTATGTATTATAGTGCATACATACAGACAATCCATCGCTATTATTACACACAGGCATAGACTGCATCGCGTTATGCACCGCGATGCACACAGACAACACATAAGATAAACGAAAGTCTGTGAATGGAGTCGAAAGTACTAGCTATTATTTTCCGCTTTGTTGATATTAACTAATTCGTGTCGTATCAAATTATACATTACTAGCTGCTGCCTGCGATTTCTTCTATATTAGAATAATAACGTCGTAAAAAAAAAAATTGTAGAACTCGAAACTTCTTTAGAAGCTTGTGGGTAGAAATATTACGGATTAAAAGCCTGATTAGCGACACGAAGATGTGCAGCGTTTTTAATGTTAATTCTTTTAAAAGTTACGTAGTTTAAATTAAAAAAAAAACCATGTGGCATTTCAATTTGCAACTCGTCATTTAATATACTATTATTCTCAGTTTCTTCATTGTATATTATACACTTTGAAGAAATGTCACTAGGCGAATATCCCTTCACTCTCCTATGCTATATTTCTTATACTAAACGTCTCACCCAAAAAATAATAAGTCCACCAATCACAGTCGTCGTGAAATCGACGACTGTGATTGGTGGATTGTAACTATATCAGTGAAACCTGTAAACGTTAGATCTCAGCATAATAAGCAAATATGGTAACACTATTTTTGATAAAATGTAAAATAAAAATATTTCATAAACTCTATTTGCTAAATTTTTAATTCAAAAACAAAATTTAATTAATAATTTGCAACATTGACAAAAAAGTTATGGCATTATTATTTCCCATCCGTCATTTGAGATTTCAATAAATTATTTGTATTAATTTTCAACATTTTAAATATTTTAATGTCAATTAAATTCGTTAAATTCCTAATATATCTCCTTCTAAGTCTCGGAAACATAAAGTTCCATATTTGTATAAATATAAACAAGACTTAAAAATTTGTTTTCCCAAGAAGTTTCACTTCTGACTTGTGTACTTTGTACGCACGCACTTTTAACTTTTTTTTAAGTACGCAATAAGCTTAATGGCGTGTGCTTAAAAGCATAAATGATAAAAGTGAAAACTTCAACAAGCTGAAGTAGCCCTAGCCAGTCCAAAGTGGGGTATTTGAAATCCTCCATTTACGTGTACTTTTAATTTAATAACTTGGATACGGGGATTATATTTAAATAAAAATATATTAATATCCTCTTAAAAGTAAAAAATAGCGTATTCTTTCTTAGAGTTCTTCATATATTTGGAGTCGGCGTCAAAAAAAAAGCATACAGACGAATTGATAACCTCCTTTTTTGAAATCGGTTAAAAATAGCTTCTGTCTTTATATTTTTTGTTAAAACAAGAGCATTATACGACACATTTCCTGCTTTTTTCATACTTAAGTTCGTCAAAGTTAATGATAATCATAAAGTGCCATTTATAATATATAATTAAAACCGCCGAATCCAGCTCGGTTGGGCAGCGTTCGGGAAACTACGCCAGATATTTTCGTCCGATATCCCTCAGTGCCTGAAGACGAAGCTCTTCGAACAGTGCGTGTTGCCAGTGCTTACCTACGGATCGGATACGTGGTCGCTGACTATGGGCCTCATTCGGAAGCTCAGAATCACTCAGCGTGCGATGGTGAAGGCTATGCTCGGAGTTTCTCTACGCGATCAAATCAGAAATGAGGAGATCCGTAGCAGAACCAAAGTCACCGACATAGCCCTACGAATCGCGAACCTGAAGTGGCAATGGGCGGGGCACATAGTCCGACGGACCGATGGACGTTGGGG
>JACTOM010000912.1:6208254-6254142 GCA_015832385.1 Elymnias hypermnestra | reverse complement strand
TTAGCGCTTGACTGTGATCTCACCTGATGGTAAGTGATGATACAGTCTAAGATGGAAGCGCGCTAATCTGTTAAGAGGCGATATACCCCTTACGGTTTCTACACAGCATCGTACCGGAACACAAATCTCTTTGTTTGGCGGTACGTTTTTGCTGGTAGGGTGGTAACTAGCCACGGCCGAAGCCTCCCACCAGTCCAGACTCAGACAAATTAGAAAATACAATTTCCTAAATTCGTCCTACCGGGGATCGAACCCGGGACCTCCGCTAGCAAAGCGAATACTCGCACCACTGCGCCAGCGAGGCCGTCAAACATTATGTTATGATATATTACTTTCGAAAGCTTCCGTTGCGAATATGGTTAAAGTTACACAACAATAATGTATAACGGAATTGTTCATCATGAAAAGATCTCAAAAAAAGTCTATCATAGTAAATATCTATCTTTTAACGTTGACTCACCATAACCTTTTTTAATTGTGCGGGTCAGTTAGTCAACAGGTGAAGAGCTTTCACTTGTAAAAGCCTTGTTGATTAAATATTGTTTGTTTTGATGAAGCCTTTGAATGGAGTCGAAAATACGAATTCCCAACACTCATTAATTAGATAAACATAATTAATTTTTGCTTTATTATTGCTGTAGATAATTGTATCGCGAAACACCCCTACACGTTAAGTTATATAACATTAGGTAAACTTTTAGTACATTATTTACGTAACATGTTTGAACACACATACCAGCCTTATTGTTGACTTTACAGACAATGTCCTCAAAATGCTACGAAATGTGGAATATTATCATACCAAATTACGTTATAGGTATTTTAGAAGTGAAACTTCTCGTGGTACGGTAGAGGAAATATATATATGTCGGAGTGCTATAGTTTGTGGAACGCTGGCGCCATCTGTCTATCGGCGTGAGGCAGAGTCAATAGTGACAATCCGGCGCACGTCCATTCTCGGGTGACGGTCCACCAGAGCGGTCGAGTATTGAAACTGTCGCGTCCCTAGCTATTATTATTAATGAAGTTATGTAAATTGATATCGGGAACATTGATTGATTGAACATTAGATTCTGAATTAATTAATAAATTGTCTGATTGCACCAACATTGCATTGATGCCATTAACGACGATGTCGGCGGAGAACCATACGCCCCTATGCTTTATGCTCTCCTTCTCTCTTATTCTCCGACAAATATGTCTGTTGAGTCTTCACTGTCTGTACTCGAGCATACTTAGAAACAAGTACGACTAATTACATATATAAAATGAATTCAAAATAAGCCAAAGGAGTCTACTTCTTCCTGTTAGACTACAAACAATTAGGTGGCAACACTGATAGCTTGACTGCCTCATTGATCTAGTGGTTAGCATGTTCGACTACAGACATGACAGGTCCTGGGTCGGGCCAATTCAAAATTGATATTGAGTTTGTATTAAGATTTTCTCAATATTCAGCCGAAGTTGGGAAAAATTCGGAGGTTTGATCCACCCCCGTGCTTCGGAGAGTACGCACGTCCTTTCTTTTGTAGGATTATTGTACAGGCAAGAAATGTGTTTCAGGAAAAAATAAGGATATGTCAAAAATTTTTTTATTCATTTATAACCTTTATTGGACAAAATGCGAATGGCTGTGTCAAAGCTTTATCTTCCTATTTTGTGTATAGAGATAAATGAATACTGCACTGTAAGAACGGGTAAGTTACTGAAAATTTAAATAAAACAAATAAACTCTAACAATATTGTAGCGGAGGGCAATTCAGTACTCTTTTGCCCTCCGGATTTATATTAAGGGACAGGCAGACAAGTTACAAAATATAATTTCCTGAATTTAACCTGCTGGGAATTTAACCTACGACCTCTGATCGCATAAACATTATAATTATAGAGATATAAAGCTCACTTAAAAGCTTTACAAGTGTCTTTCTATAGTGATTGACATAATTTTTCTTTATATTTACTTATTTGAAAGAAAGTTTCATTAAAATGGATTCGATATGTTCGGATGGATTCCAGAATGGCATATGTCCACGAGATTGAAGACTACGCAAGCAACACCGCGTGGCATAGCCAGTATAGTATAATAGATTGAAGTAAGTAAAAAGTAAGTCGAAAATGTCCAGCTTTCACGACATGTAACACGTAATTCCACGAATCCTAGACATACTTTAGACACACACACCGACAGACACATTACTATGTATATATACAGCAGTTTTCCTTGTACTTGTGGGGTGTTATATTGGCGAGAGGGGTTGAAACACAGAGGTTTTTCGGGGGTTGGGTTTGTGGGCGTAGACGGGGGTGAACGTCCTCCCGTACGACCTTCAGACGGGGTAGAGGGGGTGGCTCGAAAGCCTCGTGTATGGGGTTTGAAACATTTGTTACGTGGATGTCCTGACTCGGGTACAAATTCGAGATATTATAGATATCCACACAAAAAAATAACATTTACAAAACTGTTTTAAAAAAGAAATGGCTTTCCTTTAATATGTTGGAGACATGATATGAGGTAAAATGAATAAATAAATAATCATTGAGAGGTAAATAACTGTTATCGAGATATAATTAGTAGATAAATAGAAGACAAAAGTAATTAGTAATCATTGTATTAAAGTCAATTAATAAGCAACCACTGAGACAGACTAAGACTATTCAATTACTAGCAGGAAAAATTTAAAAAAAAAATGCATTGTGTAATCTGCCTGAGCCTGGAGCGGTGAGAGGCTTTGACCGTGGTTATTTACCACCTTATCAGCAAAGAAGTACCAATAAGCGGAATCATTCTGGTACGTAATTGTGTAGAAACCATGTTAGACTATCATAATTTAGCATGAGGTGATATTGCCATGCTATAATTTGCCAGCCATAAAAAGAGGTAAAATGAATAAATAAATAAACCACTAAGAGGTATAATTAAGGAATAAATAGAATTAATACCATTATAAAAAATTAAAAAGTTTTATTAAACCGTCTAAATTAAGAACTTGTTATTGAACTAAAGTTAGTGAATATCTGATACATTTTATATAATTTTTTTTTCATAGTTTAGTAATTAGCGAAAAGAGACTTTAGATTGAAAATATAGCCTATTTCAAAGAGTCAGTTGACAAGGCAAGACATTAAGTAAATTTGCACAACATGTAGATGCACTAAAACCTGCGACCCCAACCTCCAAATCCTTTTTTGATTAATAGAAAAAAACCAAGTCTACATATTTTAAACTATATGGCGTTAGTAAGGAATTTTGCTATCTTTTTCTACAAATCTTTATAACAATATCTGTTTCTGTATTAGCGAGTTGTATCTACTCTTTTGTTTCTATCTGTACTAACGTCTTAATTTGTATCTATATATGAATCTGTACCTGTTTTTGCGTTTCTATCTATATCTGTGACTATGTAACTAAGGCATAAATATGTATCCGTGCCTGTATCGTTCTGACTATTTCGATTTGAGCCTTACGTACTTGCTTTTGTATTTGCGTCTCCATATTTATCTATATTATAAATGTTTGCATCTGTATCTATATCTGCTGAATGCTTGAGTGTCTATCTGCCTGTAGTTGCTATTTTTATGTCTGTATCTGCATTTGTATCTCGGTCTGCGTCTATGTCTGTATCTGTATCTATATTATTTCCACCTTCATCTATACCTACAGTCTTAATCTACTCTGATGTTCTACCTGTGTCTAATTCTATACGATTCAACCGTGCGATCCTTTGGACAAGTATCAGAAAGTACAAATATATATTCATGTAGCTAACAAAAATTTCAAGATACACCTACTATTATTTAATAATTGTGCGACCTCTTTTTATAAAAGTTAGCTTTATTTTCAGAATATATACATTTTTTATAATAAAACGTTTGAAATATTCAATCCCAACTTTACGCTCAGTGATTATTTCGTTTACCCAATGGAAATTCAATAAAACAACCTAGAACTCCAGTTATTCTTTCTCTGAAATTTTACTCGAATATTTTTACAGAAATAATAAGGTTTTACAGGAAAAGTTGCCAGGCTACGCTGGCGTATAAATGGTACTTGTTTCACTAACAGATGACCTGAGTTCGATGCCCGGGAAAGTCAATTAAGTAAATCTTTTGAAAGACCTTCGGATCAGGTAAGCGTAGAAGCTAGTTTACTAAACTACAATGCAATTTATCTATACCAATAATTCCAAAGCTGAATCGTTTATTGTTTTTTTTGGTTGAGCGGATTTATCCATAATAGGACTGGAAGAAGATAAATGTTGCAAACATTGGAAAAATGTATTCCTCTTGATATCATTTAAAACTATTTTTTTAATGTTAACCCTTCTAATGGTAATTAAATCTAGTGTATCTATAAAAAAGCTTAAACATGTCTTCTAAGGACATCGTCACACATTTTCCGTTTAAAAAAATGGAATTGAATCTTTAAGTTCTAGATAGATAACATTTTTTTACCTTTTTAGTTCAAATCCCTTGACCCTTTCCGATTTAAGTCTACGGAACCCGAAGGTTATGAATAAAATACGACATTCGACATCCAGGGACCTACAGGATTTGATCCTAGGTCCGCAGCACACATGTACACATACACATACGACATAAAGTGTACACGTACATTTACATAAATTATTATCCCCTACTAATTCGTCCTGGCCGACCAAGGACAAACCTAGCTGGAACATCTGAAAAGACCTAACTATTACACAATTGCAATTTTCAACTTTATGTATATCAAGCTACAGTACATTTTTCTAATTAACATTCTAAACATAAGCCCTTTGGTTATGGCAACATTTAAGCTTTGAAAGCGAAATTTATACCTGGAGTGTAAACCAAAGGAAAATGTTGGTTATTGTTTTGGAATAGAACTGAAATTTCAATGGCTTGGGTGAGTTTAAGGGTAGAAAGGGATGCGGTTATACGTTAGAGGGAGACAGGGATGGTATGGTCCGTGACCTATCCTACTCACGAATGTCGAGTCCCGGAACACCGCATTTTAACAAGTTGTCTAGACGCCTACACGTGTGTGCGGTAGTACACTAGTGTGCGTTTGTTCGCGAAGCTATCCCTGTGTGCGTGTGTCCGTGAATATCGAGCGTGTAGCGACAGCGTGTGCAAGTGTGCGTTATTGAATTATTAATTATTCTCATAGCGTTTAGGGATTTCAAGTAACAACCTTCGGATAGGTGTTATGTATTAATTTATTTTCTTTAAAGCCTCGTTTTTAAAGTGAAACTTCTTTAGTACGCATGTTGGTGATTTTTTTACGAATGAAACGCGTGATTTGTCACGAAGATGTGCAGCGTTGCTAATTCCTTTGAATGTTAGGTTGTTTTAATATTTACAAATAACACGACTGGCATTTTAATTTACAATTTTGTTGGCAGTTTTAATATGATATATAAAAGTAAGTTGGTCAAAGAAGTTTCACTCTATATTGATTAGAGCCATTCATTCGTTATATGACATAAACATATTTTGAGTAGCGTCTTTATGTTCACTGAAAAGAATTAGCAGCTGATTGTAATTCCATTATTTTTGCAAGACTATCGGAAAATGTTTCAAAATAATACTTTTCTTTCACTAGAAAGAAACAAAATCACCACAATCAACTACTAACGTTTGTATAGATAAAACAATCGCAAAATACTCTAAAACAATAATATTTTTTAGAAGTGTTTCAGTTTTAATTGAAAAAAATTGCGATATAAGTCACTCCTAACAATTTTACTCAGCGATAAGTCCGTCTTTTTAAAACGTATTCTCTATTTCTCTTCTCTCTTTCTCAATAGTTCTGCTGCTCTTAGGGACATAAATAAACCCAATAAATATATGGATATTAGTTTAACATAATTAGCATAAAAAAGCAGTCTTTAAATCAAGTCTGAAGCCGACGCAGACAAAGTCAACGGCAAAAGCTATTTTATATATAATGTATATAATAAACTGATGAATTTGATAAGTTTTGACTTTAAATGTTACCAAAGAAGACGTCGAGGCCTATTTAAAGTCTAAATATCAAAACTTTGCAAGGAGTTTTGGGAAAACAGCCTTTAGTCAGGCTTTTCAGCCGTCAGACTCGCTCTGACAGTAACTGACGGTTAGACCTAGCTGCTTTGAGGTCTGGACTATAATAGGATGACGAGGGGTTAATTGAATACTTAACTATCTAAAATTTTAAGAACTTTAGCTTTATTTAGGTGCTTCAATATACATAAACTCTTTCATACATATGTGACAATATAAAGTGTAATCAAAAGATATTCAAAGAGGCTCAAAAAAGCTCTTTTGAATCGTCAGTCGGTAACCAATCTACCATCAGTTTTAATACTTGATTACACTGAGAAGAAACATTGTTTACGGACGAGAATATCCCATTTTTCACCCTAGGTGTGTAATATGTTATTTTCAATTGTTTTGTATAAACTTTTTAGCGTTTTCTCCGCAACATTATATGTGAAAATAACACTAGGTCCGAGAGCAAATGTGTGAATATTTCATCGCGTATTGTTTGTTCGGGATTCGTAGAGTTGTGTTGTTATGAAACTCAGATGGTTTAGGACGAAAGCACACATTTGTGTTGGATGCCTATACTTTATTTATCTAATTAATCTATATAATACATACTAGCTGATAGGCGTAACTTCTAGCACATAAAACACGAGCTGGATATTAGAAAACGGAAGGGATTCAAAAAATATTATACATAAAGAAACAGCGAGCTTAAAGCTCTTTTTAATAATATATCTATAAAGAAATATTGTGAGAATATTTAATGGGATGTGTTATGTAAAGGTTATTGCTTCCTTTATAATAGGTACAGTGGATCTCTTTAAGATGAAAAGTAAAAAACTCCCAAATTCTAAACAATAACATCTTCATTTCTTTTCAAGCCCCAAAATCTCCGTTTTAAATCGCTCTTTTATTCTTAAATCAGTGCCTAAAAGCTCTATAATCAAATTTAGTAGTCACATCCCTTCTATAACTATAATATGTGAATTTATATTAACGTCACCTCCTAAATTAAGTCGAAAGTTTCCTTTCAAAATTCGCTCAAGTCGAAACATTTAATATGTTGAAAAACTCCAATTTTTGGCGTCTCTTTTAAAGGTGGACATACAAAATTATATAATTTAAACTGTAAGCTCATCTTAACGTCCCCACACCACAAATGGCTGGAACACCCCCCCATAAAGGTTTGTGGAAGTCGTACGATCCCTCACCTCGTCTGGTGCCCGGGCGAAGGGCCAGCGACCCTCATGCACTGTTTCGTCGGGAGAACACAGACAATACTGTCCTATCCTTTGTTACATTTGTATATTTTTACACTATAATATCAAAATTATTTTCAAACTTCGGCGGCTTTGATAGTTATGTGAAAATTTTAATACACAAAATAAAAACAAACTTGTAATGCCATGTTCTAGAGTGAAGAAGTTTCAAAAACCATTTGTTCTTTGTTCAAAAAAGGCATAACAATGTAGATTATTGAGCACGAAAGCTAAACACATTTCAACTTACAAAACTATATTTAAAAGAGTAACCGTTGAGTTTCTTAGCGGTTTCTTTTCAGCGGAATCAACTTTCCGAACAATTGTCAGATTTGTTACCAACAGACAAGACTACAGACGATCCAAAAATGGTTTTTGAGCCTGCTTAAATGTAGAATATTTTGATTTTGATTTAAAACCAAAATTAATTACACATTTTTTTGAAGTTTATTGTTGTTCACAGGTCTAATTCGTCTAGGTATAGGTAACAATGGCAGCTTTATAGCGTTAGAAGCCAAAGCTATAAATCTGAGCTTTTATAGTTTATTATGACACATTTTCGTGGTTAATGAATAACTTTGCTGTAATACACAGGTCTCACAGTTAAATAGTAAATTGATTTTCTTATTTGTGTCTGGATGTGGCTATTTTATCGGGCTGTAACCCAAGGCAGTTAAAAAATTCAAAACAAAATTATACTTGGGTAGATTTCCGTTCAAAATTTTGTGTTTGAACAAACAATATAGAATTATTAAAGATATATTTTTTTATGGTTTTAATAATGCCAAACCCCAGCAGTAACCAGTGACTGTAGTTCATAACTGTACTAGTTCAATAACTAAAATAGTGTAAACGTAGAGGTAATGAAATTCTTTTTGCTTACAGTGTATTAAATTTCATAATATATTCGTATTATGCATACATATTTTCTCTTAATTTGTGAAACTGTGTGAAGATTGAACAGACACACATACATAACAAAAAAGTTTCCCTTCTAAACAAGCTTCTTTCCGTTCTCACAAAAACAAGTATTAATTTGTAAGGCATTAGAAAAATGGCGCAAAGATTTTCAGCTTATATTATTTTAAATTGTATTTTATATTCACATTATATGTAAGTATTATCTCGTAATATATGAAACTGTGTGAAGACTGTACAGACACTTATATATACGTACTTTCGTGACAAAAAAGCATCACGTTCTTACAAAAACAATGATTAATTAGTAGGGCATTAGAAGGTATAAATACACAGTAAAGAGAAAAGAACTATGGTTACAATTTACCAAATTAATGTTATTATATATTTATATTGTTAAATTAAGCGCTTTAAATAATCTTGCATGCATGTATAAATGATGTGTGTCTTTAGTGCTGTGTTGGGTTATAATGTGGTTTTTAAAAGAGATCCTAGATGTACAAAAAGGGTCGTCGAAGGAGGAATTCGTCGTCTGACAGATGTTGATACTACCAGAAAGGTATATTTGGGGTAATGCTGCTGATATAGATGCAATATTTATGCTGCAGAAAAGGGCCGTTCGTGCGACTTACAATATGGGTCCAAGAGAGTCGCTAAGAAACAAATTCAAGGCAGTTAACATAATGACAGTTCACTGCGTATATATATTAGAAAACTTGTTGTATGTACATAAAAACATTGACTCTTTTAATAAAAAGAGTGAATGTACATCATATAACTTACGAAACCAAAACAAACTTGTTATAAATTCTAGTAGGCTGCATAAGATTAACAACTCATTTAAGGGTAACTGTATACGTTTCTATAATAAACTCCCACAAGACGTTCTAAAGATGTCAATTAATAAATTCAAGGCCTTTGTTAAAAGAAAGTTGATAGAAAAATCGTATTATAAGTTGCAAGATTACTTAGACGATAGAAACTCCTGGGAGTGAATCCTCGTAACTTTAGATTTGAAGCCGTTCTTGAGTACCATCATCAGATGTATATTAGAATCAGAGTGTGGAAAAAAAATATAATTTGACGATTCAAAAGTGCTGTAATATGCCTACTTGAATAAAGATGTTTTTGATTTGATTTGATTTTGATCGACGTCTTCAAATAATGTTATATAAGTGAATTATTTTGTAAAAATAAACAATGAAAGCTCTGAGCTTCGTGTTACCAGACTGTATATGTGCAACGGCCTTACGCCATTCGTTATGCGCCGCGTAACGAATGTCGTAAGCTACGCCGTAGAGGACGCTACGGTGCTACGACCCGGTGAAGGGAAAGTCGAAAGTGCGTCGACATCGGACCACTACCTACTCGAGATTACAGCTCTTCACAGGGTTGCACAACGAAATAAAGACAGACGATAGAACAAATTACACCTTTAATGATCGGGCTGGAACAAAATACGATCCCGGACCACTACCTACTCGAGATTACAGCTCTTCACAGGGTTGCACAACGAAATAAAGACAGTAAAGTAAGTAAGTAGCAGCCCATTAACGTCCCACTGCTGGGCACAGGCCTCCTCACTCCGGGGAGCGAGGGTTTTTAGAACACAAGTGCACTCTCTATTCCTTCACTCTCATAGTCCGATGTGACGGGAATCCGAACCACTAGACCAATGAGGCAGTTAAATATAAAAAATAAAGACAGACGACAGTACAAATGACACCTTTAATGATTGGGGTGGAACAAAATACGGCACATTTATTACAAAAACATTTTATAGCCAATATAACGAAAATAAAAATACTATCGCTTAAATAATCTACAATATTATAGTACGCCTTTTGTATGTCTTTGACATATATCTTAAATGTTTGTTTTTATTTCTTGTATACAATGTGTTAGGACCAATAAAAAAATTAATATTGAGTTTGCTATTATGATCTTCTCAATATTTGCCCGAAGTTGGGATCCTGCGCTTGATCTCTTTCTGATCGTGTCGGATTTCCGTCACATCGGAATATGAGAGTGCACTCGTGTACTATGCCTGCCAATCCGCAGAGAAGCAGCGTGGTGAGTTTATGCTTTAAAAACCCTCTCTCATATGTGTGAGGATGCCTGATGACTCCTTTGATGATGGGACGGAAACAAAAAAATCATATTTTAAAACATTTTATTGGCATTATTTACGCTCCATCCAGTTAGCACACCTAAATCAAATGATTAAATTCTAAGTTGTCTAATATCATATCAGTTCAAAGTGATGTTATGAAAGTCTACTTTAACAGCGAATTTTTAAATTTGATTTTGAAACTTTATAATAAGCTTTTATTAAAAGCTTTACTTTATGTTCTTTATAGAACACTAAATACTAGAGCATGTATAAGAAGTTTTCAACACTATTGAACGTCTCATTACTCTGTACATATACTTTTCTTTTTAAAGTATAAAAAGAAATACTTACAGTCGCTTTCGATGACAGTACCGCACTTTTATTTGTTTTAATCACCTATTTTAGGACTAAATAAAAGACTATATTTGGCAGCTCACTCTCTGTCTGTTACAACATCTTTAAAATAATCGTAAAAAGTCCTCGTGCTGCAAATAAAGTTAATGAAGCAAATGTGATCTGGCAAATTGAAATAAACATTATCCACCTATGATTTATATTTTAAAATGCTAAAGTAATCCCAAAATATATTGGAAAACAATCAATGTAGCATACTAGCTACTCTAGATTAGATTTATGTCCTGTGGGAATTAAAGAGTCTAAATCTATACTTAGTGTGCCATTTTTTTAAATTCCACTCAATCGATAGTATAATTACTAAAACAACTCTCGATGACAATCTAAACTGTCGAATTTGGTAAAATTAAATTTTATTTCTTTCCTTAAAACATTTTGTTTAAATACATTGCACCTCAGATTAAATAGATTACAGAGTAATGAATAGACGTCAACAAGCTGTCAGTTATGCAGATGATTACAGAGTACCTACATCATAAAAATGTAACCGATGATGTGTAAATATATAATTGGAATAAATAAATCCCCTTTATTAGTTTATTTTTCCTTTTTTTTGCCAATTATTATGGAATGAGAATTGAATCAACTCCTCGTCATTTTAAAACGAAAATTCGAGATACTATTTGTAGATACTAATTAACACAAACCCACGTCACTGTGTAACTATGTATGAGTAATTGGTGGGATTTCTTTTTTATATTGCGTAGTTACACGTTTTGCGTAGAAATACTTAAGGCTTGGTCTACTCATTAGTACTCATGACTGAGGTAATTATAATACCTACAAAATTACCACGAAAGGTCTACAATAGGTAAAGCAATCAGAGTAGTACCAAATAGTAATCGTAAATAGACATAGAACGTCTATTTTTTGTAGTCGGTAAAAAAACCTAGCTTCATAAAATATTACATTTGTAATATACCAATTACGTATGTAAGTCCATCATTCAGCTTTAGCTTAGGTATAAGTTACGTATACGCTTAAGATATATTCAAATGGATGTGACGCTAAGGCTCAATAGTTTCATATGCAAATATGTTTTATTTTGTTTACATTATAAACTTCGTTAACACGTTCCCTGCGCCATCATTTCCAAAGAACTTTCAGCTGGTGCTGGTGCTTTGTCAGACCTAAAATATCTCTTAACTAACCTTCCCTTTCTTGCGTTACGGTACTAATCAGTCCCCTAAAATACCGTTTTCAAGGTTATCGACATGTCCCCTAACGCAAGGAATGAAAATAATTATACTACTGTGCTTTAGGGACTTCATCCATCACTAATTTTTTGTCCTTGAATTTACCTTTAAGTAGAAAGTAAATATGTATATTTGTCTTACTCATACTATTATAGTCAACGCACAATACGAAAGTTCTGAACGAGATCTGATAGATCTCGTAATGCAGCGAAAGTGTTAAAAGCAATAAAAAATTCAATGAAGAAATTTGTCTATTTACCCATCTAAACCTCCCTGGTCTAGTGGTTAGCATGTTCAACTACAGACGTGACGTTTCTATTAAGATTTTCTCAATATTTGCCCGAAGTTGGGAAGTCGGCGGTGTGATCCACCCCCGTGCCTCGGAGAGCACGTTAAGCCGTCGGTCCTGCGCCTGATTTCTCACCGGTCGTGTCAGATCCCCGTCACATCGGGCTATGAGAGTGAAAGAATAGAGAGTGCACTAGTTTACTATGCCTGCCAATCCGCATTGGAGCAGCGTGGTGGGTCTATGCTCTAACAACCCTCTCTCCTATGAGAGAGGAGGAAATACCGTGTATGTACCTACCGGGAATCGAACTGACGAGGTCTGCTAACAAAGCGAGTAGTCGCACTACTAGTATATTATGGCTCTCATTACTAAAGTAATGGAACTCAATTATTTATTACTAGAGAGTTGCCCAGGCTTTAGTCACACCACGTGTCTAAGCAACAGACCATCGCGGTCCTCATTTTAAAGGTGTTTTTTTTTAAATTATTAATGAAGTAAATATAAATAGGCTTAAGTAGTCACCGCAGGTGAACGCCCAGGAACACAAGGGCACCTCCAAGGGCGGCTGTCGACCTATCGCATTTGAGTTATGCTTGAATTAAACACGTCTGATGCGCATTGCTTTCATATTGGAAATATTTTGACTGACGCAAGCTTTTTTCCGTTAGGAAATGGATTTTGGCACAAACCCCGACTGTTCCATTAGGAGTGAGAGAGTTGGCGAGGAAGGAGGCCTAGTAACACCTCCTAAAACCCAACGTAACCCTCTTCATCGATAAATGAGGCACCAGCGTTGAACTTTCGCATTTATCTCTAATAAAGTGGCAGGAGGACGTAATGGGATTAGTTCCTAGGCTAACAGAAGTCCCAGGTTCGTATTTTATTGTGTGAGCAAAGGACTCAGAAGGCCAGTGGGTCAAAGTGGTGAATAGAATAGAAGCGATATATATATTTCTGGCGTAGCATATAAGTGTCTAATTTATCTTCATTAGCACTGGTTTTCGCCGTAGTTGACAAACCATCACAGTACAAGTAAAGAACACGTTTTTGTTGGTTCTAAGAACAAAAACGTGTACCAGTTGGACCTATTAACAGGTAAATTATAATAACTCGTACCAGCAGTAGTCATACCATTTTAAATGGTATCTTTACTTACTATCCGGTGAGATTACAGTCAAGTGTTAATCTGTCACTAATAAAAGGAATTTAGACATAAAGCTATCCATATTAGATTCGTTAGCAGAGGTTTTCGTCTTTAACGAAGACTATTTTGTAATCCAATCGGGGTTTTTATTCTCCTATACTGAGGTTATACTAAAGACCTTAAAAGGCTTTAGGTATATCAAACCGAATCTAGTGAAGGAAGAAGATGGTATAGTCGCTATTATATAACTAAGCAAAGCCGAGGTATTCGGATATTGCGAGTTAACTACTTCCTATCAAAGCATTGTTTAAAATTATCCGAATTAGGGTTAAACCTGCAAATATCTTTTCATTATTATTTAAAACTGCCTCATTGGTCTAGTGGTTAGCATGTTCGACTACAGACATGAGGTCCTGGGTTCGAGTCCCGGGTCGGGCCAATTCGAAATCAATATTGAGTTTTCTATTAAGTTTTTATCGATATTTGGCCGAAGTTGCCGGTGTGATCCACCCCCGTGGCTCGGAGAGCACGTTAAGCCGTCGGTCCTGCGCTTGATCTCTCTCCGGTCGTATCGGATTGCCGTCACGTCGGACTACGAGAGTGAAGGAATAGAGAGTACACTTGTGTATTATGCCTGCCAATCCGCAGTAGAGCAGCGTGGTGGGTCTATGCTCTAAAAACCCTCTCTCGTATGAGTGAGGAGGCCTGTGCCCAGCAGTAGGACGTTAATGGGCTGCTACTTACTTACTTACTTTACGTAAAGTAAAGTTCTATGGGTTATATTATAATTTTAAACTCACTAGGCAAGAGTCGAGGTTATAAAAATCGAAATTCGACTTAATAGTTACCCTTCAGTGCATGTCTTCCTGGGCAAGGTCGGCTGGAAGGGCTCGCGACCTCTAGACGTAGAGTTATTGACCGATGACCAAACCTTGTGTATTTACTCAGGACAATCCGATTGAGTCCTTCCAATTCTCACATCTTCAACGATTATTGACCTAATCTAATATGTTTTACAGTAAATATATAATTGTTAGGTAAACTTTGCTATAATGTAAGTAGCAGCCTCATCATTTCCTTGCCCTTATCCCATTAGGTGGGGTTAGCATGTTTCCTTTCGCCACTTTACTCTATCAGCTGTCATTTCTATATTTACACACATATCCTCTTTCACACAATTCATCGTCACTATTTTTGGTCGCCCTCTACCAGCCCTGTCCCTTACCATCGTATTTAGGGCCCTTAGGGACAAGTATAGCCTTTCACTCCTTAACCTTTCGGTCACTAGTGGTACTTTAACACTTCCTCTAATATACTCATTCCTAATCTTGTCTAATCTCATAAATAGAAGGGAGGGCTTCCTTAATTAGTATAGCTGGTGAATTAATTTGCTCTTTGTCTTTGTCAAGCGAAGAATTTATAAGCATTTAACTTTAAAAATAATAATATGAAAAGATTTATTTCATAAATAGATAAAAGAGTTAACGGTTCATTATACGTTGTATCACTATCATTCGTTAGTCTGGATACATCAGTTTTGCTTGATGATTAACTTACATTCCCGTCCTAATTATATAGGCTTCCAGTTCCTTCCAGTTCCTCCTTGTTAGTAATCAATTAGAAAGTGTTGCAGTTGAGTTTACTTATTTATTGTAAAAAAGCATAATTAAAGCTGAAAATGCTTTAACTACCAATCAACTTTTCTAGTCGTTGGGGAACGATACGTTGGAGAGAATGCAAGCCAATAAATAAATAAAAATTTAAACAAAAAAATCACCGCCTTCAAAACAAACTGGTCCAAATATATTAATATCCTCTAAAAAGTAAAAAATAATTGCGTATTCTTTTTTAGAATTCTACGTATTCTTATATTCGGAGTCGGGAGTCAGCCAAGGTAGGTTCCCGCACATTACTAATACGCGAATTTTCCCTCCCCCTCCCAGACTCTGTTACCACCGCTTACAAACGTAAGCTCATTGCTATTTGATTACAGACAGTTATATATTCTACCATAAATCGCACCCTTACTGTAAGCCGTTGAGGAGTTCCATAGATCTTCATATTTAAATACGACTAGCACTTGACCATACCGAAGTTACGGTAGGTGACTCAAATATCCGGAAATCTTATAAAAGATTCTGCCGAGTATCGTTAATTTGCTGCTAAGAATTGAAGAGTTCCGTTGTTTTGTCAGGGATCCCATGACCAGAACCTAACCAAACTACCATCAAATAACCCTTGAAGTATATCCTTTCGGTTGGCGTGATCTTGAGTTATTCGTCCATTTGTCGCGCACATGCTTAATGCAAATTTAACACTTATCCGGTTTTGTCATGGATGCCATCATCAGAACTGGTTTTAAAAAAAGGAGACCCTACGACAAGCACCACTTTACATATAAAAAAATCATCGCGATCGGTTCACCCAGTTGAAAGTTATGAGGTAACAATAAAAAAAATACAGATGAATTGATAACCTCCTCCTTTTTTTGAAGTCGGTTAAAAAGGGAACAACAGATATAAACTAGAAACGTGACAACTTAAATTTGATATTGTTAAGAGGTGATTTTCCACCAGCATCGTATCGGACCACAATCTCTGGTAGTGTGATAACTAACCACGGCCGAAACCTCTCACCAGTCCTGACTCAGACAAATTCGAAAATGCTATTACCTAAACTTGTCTTACCAGGGATCGAACCCGGGACTTCTGTTAGCAAAGCGAGTACTCGCATCACTGCACCAGAAGTCGTCAGAAGACTTCCACCAGCCAGTAAAAAATATAGACATATCTAGAAAGGATTGAAGGACTTTTTCAAAGTATAATACTTCGGCTAGACTTTTCAAGTTCTTCATTAGGAAAATAAGAAGGTATAACAGGACATTTACCCCTGTGAAATGGTATTAAGTATTGGTGCTAAAAGCCTACGGCGCCTGGATCGATCAGGGTACAGTGTTCGCCCTCCAGACGTCTCGTGCGTCGGCCTCCGGATGCCCTTGTCCCCCCAATGCACTGGGAGATTACAATGCCCTAACTCATACAACAGGGAGATTATACATTTTTCGGGGTTGTCAATATTTGAAAGTGTTTTCAGTACTTCAGAGTTGTTTACACGAGAGAAATTGGGAATTTTAAGCAACTTCTACACCACCTATGCACTCTTGATTATGTCTCCTTTAAAGTCTGGAAGAAACCGCCTTCAAACGATAAGACCGCCTATTCTGTGGGTCCTGTTTTCCAAACGTGGTGTAAAAAGAATTAAAGTCTTGTTTATATTTTTACAAATGTTCGAGACTTACGAGTGAGGGAAAAAGATAAAGAGAAGATATGTTATTTAAAGGTCATTAAAATTTTAAAAATGTCAAAGATTACTACAAATAATTTATTGAAATCCCAAATGACGAATTGTATTACAAATTATTAATTCAATTTTGTTTTTAAATTAAAATTTATGAAAAATTGTATATGAAATAATCAAATGACGTTGCACATCATCGTGACGCTAATCACGCATTCAGCCGTAAATAAATAAATCATCACGCGCCCAAAGAAGTTTCACTTCAAAAAATTGGCGCAATGGTATGGGTTCCCTATTCGTGAAAGAATTTGTATACTTATCCCAAGTAAATCCCTAACTTTACAAAAGATGGAACATGTGAAAGTGATGAAGCAAGAAGCGTGAATACAGGGAATATGGTAAACGGTGCTCTGCACGCCTTTATGAATAGCCAGATGATGTTTCAAAGAGACAGACTGGCTGTGCATGGAAGGAAGAGGTATAGCAGAAGAAGGACAAAAGTAAAATAAATACGGTAGAGATGAAAGCGTTGAGAAGTATGAGTGGATTGAAACTGAGTGACAGAGTAAGAAATAGTGTGATAAGAGAACGTTGCGGTATAAAAGAAGATGTAGTGACTAAAATTGAGAAAGGTATGCTTAGATGGTTTGGGCATGTAGAGAGAATGAGTGAAAGGAGACTGACAAAAAGGATTTATGAGTCAAGAGTGAATGCGAAAGTTTTAACTGAGAATGAAAGAAGCGAAGCAGATATGCATGGGTCGTGGCAAGTGGAAGGATATGGTCTCTGCCTACCCCGAAGGGAATGAGGCGTGATGCTATGTTTGATTTATAAAGAAAATATAGGAAACAATTGTATTTTCTTATTTGTCTAAGGTGTGGCTAGTTACCACCCTTCCAATAGGATTTTAAATATAACCAACAAACTAATCCTTGCAACTCCATCTGCATCTTATAAGAAAGAACAAATTTTATTCGAATAAAAAAGGTTATAGTGAGCTAATCTTAAAAGATAGACAAATACTGTCAAGGATTTTTTTATTAAACTTTTAAAGGGGAACAATTCTGTCATACGTGGTTTCTGCGTAACTTTAACCGTAAGAAGCAGCCCATTAACGCCCCACTGCTGGGCACAGGCCTCCTCACTCATATGAGAGATCCGCCATGCTGCTCCACTGCGGATTGGCAGTCATAGTACACATAAGTGTACTCTCAATCACTCTCATAGTCCGACGTGACGGCAAGTCGACACGACCGGAGAGAGATCAGGCGCAGGACCGACGGCTTAACGTGCTCTCCGAGGTACGGGGATGGATCTCACCGCCAACTTCCCAACTTCGGGCAAATATTGAGAAAATCTTAATAAAATACTCAATATTGATTTGGAATTGGCCCGACCCGGGACTCGACCCCAGGACCTCATGTCTGTAATTGAATATGCTAACCACTAGACCAATGAGGCAACTTTAACCGTATACGTAGCGAAAGCTGCAAAAGCATTTTCTTTATTGCTCCGTTTCTAGTAATGTTATCGTGATGATATATAGTCTATAGCCTTCTTAGATAAGTAGTATAGATTATAAGTTGTCAAATTTTAACTAGATTTTGTCACATTATTTCCAAATTCCCGATACCGTGAGATATAGTGGAATCTGTACTTGGTTACAAACTACATAGCGGAAGGAATTCATTTGGATAAGCCTTGTAAGTAGTTAGTCAGTGAGTTTAATGATCTCAAACCATCTTCGTTTTATTGCCTTTCTAATGTGTCCAGTTCGGTTTTTATTGGTTGGAAGAATTCAATGTCCATGACGTATATAGGTACAGACAATTTTTGTAACGATGACATTAAAAACATATAAATTACGGTGTTTCCTTTGGGCAATATTCTGAACAGAACCCACAGAAATCTCACCCGGGTATCCTTCTTTTCCCATAATACCTTTCAGTGTTATGACATTAAGTAATAGTGAGTTTTAAAGCCTCAAATCGCGGCGCGACCTTCGTCTACTAACGCAGATGTTTTGCAACAGTATGTGTAACGCCAATGTACCGGATATTACTCTAAAAAGCATTAGTGTCAATCAATTTTGCTATGTTGCGTAAATTTTATAAGGTTTTTTAAATATACCAACTAATATATACAAATTGGGAGCCAGAGATTAATAGTCTTAAATAAAAATCTGTATTTTTTATACATATGGTAAATAGGGATAAAATTATTTGTATTTAACTATATTTTTCTTTTAAAAAATAGAAAGTGAAGTAACAAAAGACCCAGACATTTTAACCTTCTATGTTATGTTAAGTTTTCTTTTAAAACCATCATACTAAAGCACAGTTTTCCAAACTTTTGGCCAGAATTACAAACATCGAAAAACGAACCCCTAGGTGTTTTAGAAACCCTGTATTAAAATGTATCACCAGCTATAAACATTTAACATTTTATTTGAGGCTCCAGTTCATCCTCTTGTATATTCTTAACCATTGAAAGAGAAAACACTTTATTGCACACATGATAGAAATAAAAAGACATTAACATAATGACAGTTCACTGCGTATATATATTAGAAAACTTGTTGTATGTACAAAAAAACATTGACTCTTTTAATAAAAAGAGTGAATGTACATCATATAACTTACGAAACCAAAACAAACTTGTTATAAATTCTAGTAGGCTGCATAAGATTAACAACTCATTTAAGGGTAACTGTATACGTTTCTATAATAAACTCCCACAAGACGTTCTAAAGATGTCAATTAATAAATTCAAAGTCTTTGTTAAAAGAAAGTTGATAGAAAAATCGTATTATAAGTTGCAAGATTACCTAGACGATAGAAACGCTTGGGAGTGAACAAATTGCTCTAATTTTAATTAAAATATAGTAAACTAATTTGTTATTGTAATGATGATGGTAAAAAAAAAAACCCGACTGAGTTTGTTGTGGGTTCTTCTCGGATCAGGGCGCGAAGGAACCCTCGTAACTTTAGATTTTAAGCCGATCTTGAGTACCGTCATCAGATGTATATTAGAATCAGAGTGTGGAAAAAAAATATAATTTGACGATTCAAAAGTGCTGTAATATGCCTTGAATAAAGATATTTTCGATTTTGATTTTTTGATTTTGAATTGAGATCACAGTTTAACTTGTATAGAATAATATAAATGTTACTCTCATGATTTCAGATGCCTTTTCATTAAAATAAAACTAGATTAAGTTATAACATACAGACATTAATTTAAAGAATTGATTCCTAGATATAAATCCAGTATATACTCTCATGTGTATTTAATGAAACACAGACACTCCGGTATTATTTAATATAGATAATCATGCACGTTTCGTGTAAGAATTTTCTTAACAAATAATTTATAATATCCATTTCTATTGTACGTGTAGAAAGTAACGATCGGTGGCGTTCATTAGTGACAGATCAGTTATTGTAGGAATTATCACATTTATTAAGTAAATGATAAAATGAAGTAACATCACGGCCTTGCGATCCGCTAAAACTATCGTCAACAGATAAACCAGATTGGCGAAGACGACCTCAGTCGGGTGTCGAACCCGCTATGTGGGTCAATGCAACTACGATGGCTTGACGTCAGACTGTTGGAAACGTATGGAGCTGTGAGGCGAATTACATTAAATCGGCTCGTATTCGATGAATATATACGACACTGTTGACTTTTCTATTCGGATTTTCTCAATATTTCACCGAAATTGGCAAATTAGCACGTGAAGCCGTCGGTCATGCTGATCTCTCTCTGATCGTGTCCGTTTCCATTGAGTTTCTTGCCGGCTTCTTCTGAGCAGCATCAACATTCCGAACCGGTGGTAGGTTTGTTACCAACGGACAGAGTACTGACGATTCAAATTTTGACGGCCTCGCTGGCGCAGTGGTGCGAGTATTCGCTTTGCTAGCGGAGGTCCCGGGTTCGATCCCCGGTAGGACGAATTTAGGAAATTGTATTTTCTAATTTGTCTGAGTCTGGACTGGTGGGAGGCTTCGGCCGTGGCTAGTTACCACCCTACCAGCAAAAACGTACCGCCAAACAAAGAGATTTGTGTTCCGGTACGATGCTGTGTAGAAACCGTAAGGGGTATATCGCCTCTTAACAGATTAGCGCGCTTCCATCTTAGACTGTATCATCACTTACCATCAGGTGAGATCACAGTCAAGCGCTAATATGTCAGAAATATAAAAAAAAATAGAGCAGCGTGGAAAACCCTCTCTCCTATGAGTGAGGTGGCCTGTGCCCAGCTGTGAGACATAAAAAATGCTTTTCCAGGCCCAGAATGAGAGTGGGAGGGGGAGATATGTTTCTTATCACCGAAGGGGCGGAATACTCGGCGGCGACAAAGACACACATGCTTCCACATCCGTCAATCCTCAATAAGAGTCATGCGTGGCATCAAAGACAAGGTCTATCCTTACGAATGAATAGGGTTTCGCTAGGCTTTAGGGGATATTACGAGGCCTCAGCTCTTAACTCAGTCTCACAATTCAAATTCCTAGAAGACTTTTTCATATAAGAAAGGCAATTGTGTAAGTTATCAGTCGTACATCACGTGAAATAATCTACTTGATTAGAAGAATGAATAGAAGCGGTTTATTATTGTAACGATATGCAATAGAGTTCACGAGAACAGTTTTAAGTTACTTTCATTGTTAAAACTGTATAGTACATAAAGCCCAAATAATAGACCGAATTAATTGTTTATTAATGAAACTAACTTCAAAACGCTGTAATATATTCTAATTTGTTATCGTAGATCCGTTTTAATTAATAAAGACCAGCGAAATATTGGTAAGGATACAAAAGAATTTTTTATGCTAATTAGAACTGAAACCTTATAATTTAATTAGTAATAAAAATGATTATATAACTTAAATATACAATTAACCATGATAACATTATATCGAACCTTAACGTTAATACAGAAAAAGTAATAAAAAAGCGCCATCAGAAGCAAATGGATGGGTACCCGTGAGGCTGGCAGCGTTACCTCTTTGGACAGCGATACTTATACGCTGTCCGAAGTACCAGCCGGCCTTAGGGTTAGGGGTCCCAATGTCTCCACGCCAAAAGGCACAAATATGTATTCTAAAGCAAGGCTCTCATATTTGCGCCTCTTGGCGTTTTCCGCTGATTTGGAGGTAGCGTCAATGTGAGATGGTGCAAGCGTATCAACACATGTAGCATCCCACACCAACGACCTTCCTTTTTTCCAAGGCATCAACGACATACCATCAGGTCTCTTACCATCATCATATTATATATAATATAATATATTAAATATTATATGTTATATATATATATATTATATAACCTTATAATAGTATGCGCTATTGAAGCAAGCCTGTTAATTTATAGAAAGAAGTGATTGCCGAGTACATCTTTCAGTACATCTCGTGATAACAAAATGTTGTCCTAGAAATGGCTAACAAAAAAGGCAACTAACAAAGCGCATCGCTGCCCTTCGTTTAATAGATGCAATGAAGTGATACTTCATAAAATATAACACACTGCAATGAAAATTAAAAAATTGTGCCGACACCACTTAAACAATTGTGTTAATTCGTCTAAATTCAGGCATGGGTTTATATAAAAGAGTTTGATTAGATTATAAGATGAAGTTGCGCTGGTCAGTTAGTATATCCATTTATTAAACTTATATATTGTTAAAAAAAATACAAAATACCCGACTGAGTTTGCTGTGGGATCTTCTCAGGATAGAACGCGAGGGAACCTCTGTAACTTTAGTCTTAAAGTCGTTCTTTAATACCATCATCAGACGTACAATGGAATTAGTGTGTGGATAAAAAATATATTTGACGATTCAAAAGATATTTTGATTTGAGGGTAGGCGGAGGAGTATGAAAATTCCCACACTTATGAACAATGATTTTTTTTTAATTATGCATAAAAAATACATCAATACAACAAACATCACATTACGTTACACTACTATCCATTTCACACACGCCTACAGAGTAAGCAGCAGCCCTATGACGTCCCACAGCTGGCCTTCTCACTCATACGAGAGAGGGTTTTTAGACACTCTCATAGTCCAACGTGACGGCAATCTGACACGACCGAAGAGACATCGGGCGCAGGACCGACGGCTTAACGGTGGATCACACCGCCAACTTTCCAACTTCGGGCAAATATTGAGAAAATCTTAATAGAAAACTCAATATCGATTTTGAATTGGCCCGACCCGGGACTTGAACCCAGGACTTCATGTCTGTAGTCGAACATGCTGAACACTAGACTAATGAGGCAGCCTACAGAGTATATATGCGTATCTGTCAATCGCTGACATTTATGTCAAACGTCGTAAGGTTACATTAAAAGAGTTTATATTGTCAAAAGCACTAAGGAGGTTACAATTGAAAAGTCACTATGGTGGTTAAGTTTACTTATTTTTTTTTATATTATGACTGTAACAAACAGAAAAACGTAGCATAGGGAAATATGGACTGTATTTTATGACTAAAATATAGGTTATTGACTTTTCTATTAAGATTTTCTCAATATTTGGCCGAAGCCCTCTCACATCGAACTATGTGAGTGAAGGAATAGAGAGTGCACTCATGTGGAGTGAGAAGGCCTGGTGCCCAGCAGTGGGACATTAATAGGCTGCCAGTTACTTAATATAGATTAGTAAGTAGCAGCCCATTAACGTCCCACTGCTGGACACAGGCCTCCTCACTCCGGGGAGCGAGGGTTTTTAGAGCATAGACCCACCACGCTGCTCCACTGCGGATTGGCAAGCTTAGTACGAGTACACAAGTGCACTCTCTATTCCTTCACTCTCATAGTCCGATGTGACGGGAATCCGACACAACCGGAGAGAGAGATCGGGCGCAGGACCGACGGCTTAACGTGCTCTCCGAGGCACGGGGGTGAATCACACCGCCAACTTCCCAACTTCGGGCAAATATTGAGAAAATCTTAATAGAAAACTCAATATCCTTTTTGAATTGGCCCGACCCGGGACTCGAACCCAGGACTTCATGTCTTTAGTCGAACAAGCATACTAGTATATTTAAATATTTAATTAAGTATATTTCAAATTCTTCTCGTGATGTAGACGCTCATTTTTCCTTATACCGTGAGCGTTTACCACACGGGTAACATCGCGGGGAACACTGAGTATTATTACAATTGTGAAAGTATGTATGCCTGTTCGGAAATCATACAAAACTGCCTAAAAGATTCGGCTGGAATTTGGTTGCTGAGCAAAACAGGTTCCATATAATATCTTTTGTACCCGAGACCTCTGCTAATGAGGCAAGTAGTCTCACCATTACGCCAGCGAGGCCTTTGAGTATCTACGTAAGGAAATTATATTGTAAACGACCTATAGGGCGCAGTGGTGCGAACAGACGGTACACAAGCAAAGGTCTTCATCTATTCATAACAAGGCCAATGGACAACGGGACAAGCGATTGTTATTAGAGAATTATAGAATAACAAATTCGCTATAAATATCATATTAAATGAAACCAATAATCCTTCATTCAAATAGGTTTTGAAGGCTTTACTGACGCATTGGTGTAGGAGTAGGGCGAATTTAGGAAATTGCATTGTCTGATATGTCTGAGTCTGGATTGGTGGACGGCTTCGGCCGTGGCTAGTTACCACCCTACTAGCAAAGACGTAACACCAAGTAAAGAGACTTGTATTCCAATACGATGTTGTGTAGAGCGCTTATCCTGTATCACTTACCACCAGGAGACACGACGGTTAAGCGCTAACACGTACCTAATAAAAAAAGGTTTTTACAGTATCTTTGATTCAATTCCTACTAAAAACTGTCCCTATTTATATTGCATTCAAATAAGAGTTATATATGAAGCATATTTATTATAGTTTGTATTATTTTCTAAAAAATATTTACTATTAATGATAAAACCCACATTCAACTAACCTTAAGACATAATTAATAATTTGATATACAACTATTAATTTTTGTGATTTTTGTTTAAATTATAAGTAATGTTATACTAAATAATGAATGAAAATACAGCAGTGACGTCACCTATAAATCCTTCGCTCCCTTAGTCGACTTTAGTCTAGAAAATCCCGCTCCCTTGATCGAATTATTCATGCGAATGTCACATAGCCGAATGTGATGGCATAACTTCATTCAATACCCATTAAATATAAAAATTAATGTGCGTAAACTAGTAACAAAAATATCAAATAAAGAATGAACATACAACAGTGACGTCCTCTATTACTCTTTCGCTCCCTTAGTCTACTTCAGTCTAGAAATTCCCGCTCTGTTAATCGATATATTTACGCCAATATCACATTGCCGAGTGTAATGGCTTAGCCTCATTCAATAGCCATTACATTATAATTATTAATGTGCTTAAACTATTAACAGAAATATTAAATAAGGAGTGAAAATACAACGGTGACGTCATCTATAACTCCTTAAATCGACTTTAGTCTAGACAGTCCCGCTTGGATAATCGATATATTTACCCGAAAAATATATAGCCGAGTCTTATGGCTTAGCCTTATTCAATAGCCATTGATTTACAATTATTATTATGTATAAGTTGTTGTCAGAAATATTAAATAATTCAGGAAAGGAAAGGATGTAGCAGTGACGTCAACTATAAATCATTCGCTCTTTTAATCGATTTTAATCTCGAAAATCCTGCACACCTAATCGATATATTTACGCGAAGGTCACATAGCTGTGTGTGGCGACTCACTGTCATTAAATACCGAATCAAAAAGCCCATGAATAAGACTTCACTTTTAAAAAATTGTTTCCTTTTATATAGTGAACATCTTTTTGATTGTTGTCAAGTAAAATTAGTTGTTATAAAACAATCGTCAACAGATAAACCAGATTGGCGAAGACGACCTCAGTCGGGTGTCGAACCCGCTATGTGGGTCAATGCAACTACGATGGCTTGGCGTCAGATCGTTTCAAATATATGGAAGTGCCTGTGTTTACTACTTATTTTATTATACTCTTATAGGTTTTAATTATATTAAATATTTAAATACTATTTATATATAAACTTTTTAATTAATTTATAACTGGCAACCCACAAAAGTTTTGTTTATATTTAAAAAGTTAACATTTTGAAAATGGAATATCATAGACTGTCAATAGTGCGGACGTGAGCAATTTAATAAACAAGATGGCGTACGTTTTTCTCTTATAATTTATTACGAATTCTGTTTTATCTCGTTAAATGGAGTTATGTGTGACGTTTAAAGTGGTGACGCCTAATAATATAATTAACCTGCTTCCTTTCATTTACACTTTACCCAAAGATTGTCTTTGTATGCTGTGATTATGTAATTTTTCTTATGTTGTGTGTGCAATAAAGTATTTATCTATCTATTTATCTATCTATCTATCTAAGAGGGGAAAACTGTGTATTGAAGTGGCGTATTTGTGTATTGATTTCACCGAATCCAGGAAAAGGATGATTTTATATAATGAGGTAATTTTTTCTATTAAATGGCGGCGCTAAAGGCTTGCATCAGCTGTTTCACTTACATCGTGGGTTTTTAAAACCATACAATATTTTTTTAATATCTATCCCTCTAATTTTAAAGACAATCGAGTGATACCTTCAGGCAGTACAGAGGATATATTTCACTTGTCAACGCGTGTCGTGTATACATCGTGATCACGACTACATTGTACATGAAGCTTAGCAAATGGTCATGGTCAAATATCACTTACCACTTCAAATCAAATCAAAATATCTTTATTCAAGTCGGCATATTACAGCACTTTTGAATCGTAAAATAATATTTGTTTTTCTTTTCCACGCTCTAACTCTAATAAACATCTGATGATGGTACTCAAGAACGACTTAAAATCTAACGTTGCGAGGGTTCCTTCACGCCTTGATCCGAGAAGAGCCCACAACAAACTCAATCGGGTGTTTTGTTTTTTGTTATCATCATCATTACAATATCATATTAGTTTAATATATTTCAATTCGAATTAGAGCAGTTCGTTCACTCCCACGCGTTTCTATCGTCTAAGTACTCTTGCAACTTATAATACGATTTTTCTATCAACTTTCTTTTAACAAAGACTTTGAATTTATTAATTGACATCTTTAGAACGTCTTGTGGGAGTTTATTATAGAAACGTATACAGTTACCCTTAAATGAGTTGTTAATCTTATGCAGCCTACTAGAATTTATAACAAGTTTGTTTTGGTTTCGTAAGTTATATGATGTACATTCACTCTTTTTATTAAAAGAGTCAATGTTTTTATGTACATACAACAAGTTTTCTAATATAACTGTCATTATGTTAACTGCCTTCAGTTTTCTTATCACCATTTCACGACTTGCTAACTGATTGTTTAATCTGGGGACCTTCTTAGAGAGGATCTACATCGCAAGACGAATAATAATATAATATAGCTTTTTATTTCCTACTAATCATTGCATTACATTTAAATTAGACAATTGATAAATTAAAATGACAAAAAAAATATTAAAATTATAATGATTCGGTTATTGTCGTTAATATTTATAAGGAATGTTGTCAAATATATATTTAAACAAGTCATCACCTATATATATAGAAGAGATATCACGATATCTCTGGAACCATAAGGCGTAGAGACTTAATATATATTCCTTTTTCCGAGTAGAGGTCAGCTAAGAACGGATTTCTAGAAATTTTACCCCCAATGGGGGGTTGCGGGGGTTTAATGAAAATGCTATCTAAAAAACATTCTACGCAGACGAAGTCGCGGGTTCAGCTAGATCAGCGGTCGGGGAACTGGGGCAAATTACCCCAAATGGGGTAAAATGAAATTTTTGGGGGTAAAAATGAAACTTTTGTAAGTTTTACTAGGTATTACATTGATAAATTGAATAAATTATTGAATAGCTCTTCGCCGTGGGGTAATATCAAAATTATTTTGGGATAATAATTAAAAAAAATACCCCTGGCTAGATCTATATATTTCAATAAGAAATATAACATGGCTGCAGCAAAAGAAATACGTAAGTTGACTTTTTATTACGTGCTATCAATTTATGCTGAATATCGAAATAATTATTGTATTATAAAATATAGATATCTTCACACAACACAGGGGTTATGTAACCCTTAAAATTGACGAGTGTAATGTCCATGCTATTCCAGCGCAGGTCTTGTCAAAGGAAAACGTCGCTGTGAGTTAATAATATCTGTGCAATGATACTGCACTCGCATGCGATGCACTTACAAACTACCGATTCGCTACACTAGTCGCAGCACCCGGGTTTTATCGTTAAAACTAGTTTTACGTGCATCTTCTATAACGTAGAAATATTTCTTTTTATAATCTCCAGTATTTCTAATTCTAGTTTCTATAACAAACTTGCAGAAGATGTTTTAGTGATGTCAATCAATAAATTGCGTGTAAAATAAAGTGCGTACAAAGTACACATGTCAGAAGTGAAACTTCTTTGGAAAAGTAATTTTTAATCTTGTTTATACATATAGATTTCCGAGACTTTGAGGGATGGAGAAAAGAAGATATGTTAGGAGTTTAATTGTCATTAAAATATTGCAAGCGTCGAAAATTAATACAAATAATTTATTTAACAAGGGTTATGCCTAAAAATCAGCGCTGCAGTAGGCAACGCCCCGTTCAGCCTAATGTGGATCTAAATATTCAGATTTTTTTTTATTTTACTCATTTTTTCCTGTAGGATTAGTTACCTGGATTCCCAAGATTAAATTGTATTCCTGAGTCTATAAAATAATAATTGTTTCGGGAACACAGATAATTAATTTAGTACTGTTTCTCTTACTCTAACTTTATTATTAGTTAACTAAGTATGATTCTGTGGCTGAATAAAGATTTATTTATTCAAATCTCAAATGATGAAATAAAAACGCCACGTGTTATTTGTAAATATTAAAACTACCTAACCTTCAATCGAGTTAGCATAAAACGCTGCACACCTTCGTGACGCTAATCAATAACCTAAACTAAAAAAAATCCAACTCAAATTTATATAAGAAAAGATTAAGTTCTGGATTAGATATTTGGAAAATATATTTAATGATTCAAAAGTGCTGTTAAAAAATCATTTGACTATTAGGAATGATGCAAGTGACACCAGTAGTTATAATTAGTATATGTGTAAGTTTATTTAAGATAGTTTTCATAAATTCACTCTAAGGAGAGGTGAACGGACTTATAAAAGGTAAGTCGTTGCATCAACGATTCCTTATCGAAGTTTTAAAAGCTTACAAGTCACGTAAAGTTACGACGAGCTTCTTGGAATGAAAATTCTTACGAACTTAACTTTTCCGCGGTTATAAAGGGGTTGTTTCTTGATTAATTTCTTGGTATTTATATAAATTATAAATAAAGACAGCTTGATAAGTTGTTTATATTAAAGTTTGCTTCGGGTGGAGTTTAATACTTCCGAATCACGTGGGGATATTGGAAAATTTGTACTTAGTGACCTAGTTATGATTTTAGTATAGATTCCCATAGACGTTGGCAGAGACCACGTCCTTCCACTTGC
This sequence comes from Elymnias hypermnestra, assembly GCA_015832385.1. NCBI lineage: Eukaryota > Metazoa > Arthropoda > Insecta > Lepidoptera > Nymphalidae > Elymnias > Elymnias hypermnestra. Next base: position 6,224,960 of record JACTOM010000912.1, on the reverse strand, counting down.
CACGATCCTTGCATATCTCCTTCGCTCGGTTCGTCGGTTTAGAGTACCCTTATTTAAAATACCCTGGATTCGGTCCAGGGACGTTCGCCTTGGTCTTTTCTTTCCAACTTTGGCATTCACTCTTGACTCATAAATCCGTTTTGTCAGTCTCCTTTCCTTCATTCTCTCTACATGCCCAAACCATCTAAGCATACCTTTCTCGATTTAAGTCACAACATCTTCTTTTATATAAAATCACTAATAAATAAAAAAAAAGTAAGTAGCAGCCCATTAACGTCCCACTGCTGGGCACAGGCCTCCTTACTCATACGAGGGAGGGTTTTTAGAGCATAGACCACCACGCTGCTCCACTGCGGATTGACAGGCATAGTACACAAGTGCACTCTCTATTCCTTAACTCTCATAGTCTGATGTGACAGGAATCCGACACGACCAGAGAGAGATCAGGTGCAGAACCGACGGCTTAACGTGCTCTCCGAGGCACGGGGGTGGATCACACCTCCAACTTCCCAACTTCGTGCAAATATTAAGAAAATCTTAATAGAAAACTCAAAATCGATTTCGAATCGCCCCAGCCTGGGACTCGAACCCAGGACCTCATGTCTGTAGTCGAACACGCTAACCACTAGACCAATGAGGCAGTTAAATCACTAATAGATTGCTATTAAATGGATTTAGATACAATTTAAAATATATATAATTTATTTTGATATAATATTACAATGTCATTTACTTTAGTTAGTATGTTGTGTGTAATTTGATTTATATTGTATTAAATTTCATATATTTCAAAGTTTTGTTACCTAATTATTGGGCGACAAAAAAAATGTCTTTATAAAAGAATATCTAACATTTTCTTGATATTAAAGAGTTTTTCTTTTTGTTTTATTCCCATATATATAAGCAAGATAGATAGATTCTCATGATATATATTAAAAACCACATTACTACTAAATACACAAAAGTTCATGTTTCAACTAATTACTAACACATATACATAGGTATAATATATTAGAAGATTATAATAGAGTTATGTAAAATACGTATAAAAAGGCAATTAAAAAGAAAAAGCAAAAAGTTTGTATATGAATAATCCTATATAAATAAATACAATAGTTTAGATATAAGGATGTGATGCACATCATGAATTGACAGCTTTCTTAAAGCATTAATTATTTCTGTTTAAACTTTCGATAGATAACTTTATTTCTTTCGATATATCAAATCAAAACCGAGGACTTTAATCGAGTAAGGCATTTGAGGAAAAACCGCGCTTCACAAATGACGCAACGGTTTCCGAATTAAATATTTGCAAAACTATTCAAATTCTCTCTAATAAGGTTATAAAATTGTGTATATTTTTTTTTAAATTATCTACGTTTAGATGGGAAGGAAGGAAACCACTCCGCAATCCGACTAAGGACAGAGTGCACTGACCCTGCGAGGTCGAACCATGTAAATGCAACTCTCAAGGCATTTGCCCTAGATTCTGTGCCAACAGACAAATACACTCGAAAACACCTTTGTCCCCTTCAAACAAGACTCAAAATAGAAAAAACTACACTTTTATAAAATGGTCACTTCAATGCATAGTTGCAGTTACATTGTGCTCTATGTCAATGGCAATAAGGTCCATTTTTAAATTGATAAAGTCATGGAACCAGCTAGAGAAGGCGACACGAATACGCTCCTTTATAAGTCTAATCGCTGTAAAAAATGTTTTGCCATATTGGTGCTTCAGTTGAAATAGTATTTATTACGTTTTTCTTTCATTAAATAATTGTTGAGTACAATATATTTATATGTTGAGGTAACCTTTGAGTGTGAAAAGTCTCGAGAAGATCTGACCGACTCATCACTTAAAATCCTATTTTGAAATTTCGCATAGTTTCTCCAGTCGCTCACTATGAACGGGTATCCACATATTCCAACGGAATCGAAACGAAAATAGACTGCCTCATTGGTGTAGTGGTTAGCATGTTCGTCTACAGACATGAGGTCCTGGGGTCGAGTCCCAGGTTGGGGCAATTCGAAATCGATATTGAGCTTTCCATTAAAATTTTCTCAATATTTAGCCGAAGTTGAGAAAACCTGTGCCATCGGACTATGAGAGTGAAGGAATAGAGAGAGTACACTTGTGTACTATGCCTGCCAATCCGCAGTGGAGCAGCGTGGTGGGTCTATGCTCTAAAAACCCTCTCTCATATGAGTGAGGAGCTATGTGCCCAGTAATGGGACGTTAATAGGCTGCTACTTACCTTTACCTTAACAACGGAATCGAGAACTATGACTATTAGAACTTCTTTATACACGTAGGCTTTTAAAGCACTTTAAAGCGCCGATGCTAGATTTTTTTTATATACATTGATATTAAAAAGGATGTGTCATGTCCTGAGAAGAACCCGCAGCAATCTCAGACGTATGGAACAACTTCCTCCATATTCCTGCAGATCGTGTTATATAAACGAAAAGCCGTTGCCATGGTGACCGTTGGCAAAGGCTTTTTAATACCAAAATGTAACAAGATACGGATGAGATTTGATTCACAATCCTGTAGTTTATATAAAAATGGAGACAGTGTAAAGTTTTTCTTTCATTGTTTTTTTTTTTTTGCTATTTGGTTGTAATTTCGGAAAAATAGGATAGTGTTAAGAGTTACGTTTAACTTCAGTCGTGTGGTCTAAAGCAGGGGTTCTCAAACTTTAAAGATAACAAAACATCAACCAAAAAGCTTTTATTTTATTAAATGAACATTGAAATTTATATAACAGCACTTCTTTAAGAAATTTGTATTACATAAGCTATGATGATATTAGAGAACGACTTATACTCTAAAGTAATGAGCGTTCCTTCGCACCCTATTCTGAGAAGAGCCCACAACAAATACAGTCAGGTGATAATGATGATTATGATGAGATTTTTCAATTAGATGTCCTTTAATAAAGTTTTTAATTCCAATCGAATCTGGGACTTCTGCTAGCTGAGCATTTTCAAAGTGTCTCGGTTGTGTATAGATCGTTTTAACATGGAGTTATTGTAAATAGAATGGTTAATTTAACTGTAGTGGACCGACAGAGTGGACTGGTTCACCTTAGTATGTGGGACAGGATGCAGGCTGCGTGTGTGTTATGTAACTCACGTGGTACACATTTGAAAGGTAAGTGATACCGATAGAGTGACCTCCACGCGTGTTAAAACACTTATTGACTTTACAAAAAATATTACAATTCAAAATCGACATCTTATTGACCAGCTGTCCCCTGGATAGATTCTGGTTTCTTGGGGATATGGGCAAACCCGTTGTTTCGGAGATAGAGTAAGTGAACTTTTCGCTTAAATATCCGGGGAAACATGGGTACGATGCTCGTTAATGAAAGGATGTGGGCAGGAGTGGCCTTCTTTTGCGAGATTGAGAAGACCAACGAGCGAGAGGGGGAGAATGTATTGGATGCTCCCCCTCACCGCCAAAGAAGGCAGGTTAATAGGCGGTGCATGTTTGCACACCTCTTCTCTATCAAGGTTGGGCCTTGAACTCCAATTCGGTTTCATCCGAGACATCATATTGGATTGCGTAAGCCAGCCGCTGGTGTCTCACTTTAGGATGTTGAAGGTCACAGCAAAAAAAGGGATAAATGTGAAACACCTGGTGCCTTACTGGATCAAGAGGATCTCCCTCGCAGAGTCATACACTACAGACCCAAGGGTCGGAATTTGTGCCTAAAAGCATTTTCCCAGCGAAGAAAAGCAGGGAAGCATGGAAAACAGGAGAAACTATGCCAAATTTCGTGGTGAGTGAGTGATGTTACGCTTGCATATGTATAAATGTAAGACAAGTACTGTTACTTTTAATGCCGCACTTCTGGATACAAAACTCCTTTAGGAAAGATGTTTAAAGGCATAGACCCACCACGCTACTCCATAACGGGTAGGCAGGTTACACATACCAAGAATTACTGCCAGGATAAGTAGGTACCCTCACAGGGCTCTTCTTTCACAAAAAAGCTCAAGAAAAAAACAAGGAAGCTCTTAAATTTCTGTTTGGATTTGAATCTGGGGAATATAATCCACGTATTGTAAACTACTCCAGAGCAATCATATTCTATATATAGATAAGTTTTTATATATAGATATTTATCTATATATATACTTTATTAAACCACAAAAAATAACAGAAGAATAATACTATAAGAAATACCAGATTTAATTCTATAAAATATGTACAAACTGCCTCATTGGTCTAGTGGTTAGCATGTTCGACTACAGACATGAGGGCCTGGGTTCGAGTCCCAGGTCGGTCCAATTCGAAATCGATATTGAGTTTTCTATTTAAGATTTTCTCAATATTTGCCCGAAGTTGGGAAGTTGGCGGTGTGAGCCACCCCCGTGCCTCGGAGAGCACGTTAAGCCGTCGGTCCTGCGCCTGATCTCTCTCCGGCCGTGTCGGACTATGAGAGTGAAGGAATAGAGAGTGCACTTGTGTACTATGCCTGCCAATCCGTATTGGAGCAGGATGGTGGATCTATGACGCCTGTCCCCAGCTGTGGGACGGTAATAGGCTGCTACTTACTTATGTACAATATTAAACGTATATATAGAACTAACTGAACCCGCGACTTCGTCTGTAATGTTTTTTGGGTACAATTTTCAATAATCTACGCCTTATGGTTCCAGAGATATGGTGACGAGTCAACAGATACCTGGATATCTCTTAAATATATATAGATATTGTTTGATTGTCAGCCAGAGTGGATAGCCTCGTGTAAACAATTAAGAATGCCGTTAAAAATATGCATATTTTTCCTCAATTGCATAATAAAATGGGCAGAAATTCGGGTAGTGTTAAAAACACGTATCTATTCAGCGGTGTCGACAGTCGTATGTGGTTGGCCAAGGTCTGGTTTCGCAATACGGTATGTCCGGTTGCCAGCGAGAGTGCCTTCGACTGTACGGTGCATATGTTTATATTAATACCGTATACAATCGTAAACGTTTCAATGAAATTAAAAATGTCCCAATTGATCGTGTAGGAAAAATACAAAGATACATTTCAAATTGTAATGATGATGCCAAAAAAAAAACTTACACCCAATTGAGTTTGTTGTGGGCTCTTCTTAGATCAGGGCGGTAAGTTGTTCTTTTTTTTTTATTGCTGACAGATTAGCGCTTGACTGTGATCTTACCTGATGGTAAGTGATGATACAGTCTAAGATGGAAGCGCGCTAATCTGTTAAGAGGCGATATACCCCTTACGGTTTCTACACAGCATCGTACCGGAACACAAATCTATTTTTGCTGGTCGGGTGGTAACTAGCCTTCCGCCAGTCCAGACTCAGACAAATTAGAAAATACAATTTCCTAAATTTGTCCTACCGGGGATCGAACCCGGGACCTCCGCTAGCAAAGCGAATACTCGCACCACTGCGCCAGCGAGGCCGTCTAATCTTTATTGTTATCATCCGTCTTTCATTTAAATAATATGCGAAAAAAAAACGATATTTGACGATTCGAAGGTGCTGTGATAGGGCTACTTGAATAAAGATATTTTGACTTTGGATTTGAAACACAATCAAAGGAAATTTAATTACAAATAGATTAATATTAATAGATATTAATCCCAATTAAAATAGAGAAAAATCTAAATGGTAGAAAATTTCATTTTAAACAACTCCTGAAAACCGAAAGTTAAGGTCGCGATTAACCAAACCCCTAGACTGCCTCATTGGTCTAGTGGTTATGTATGTTCGACTACAGACATGAGGTCCTGGGGTCGAGTCCCGGGTCGGGCCAATTCAAAAATCAATATTGAGTTTTCTATTAAGATTTTCTCAATATTTGCCCGAAGTTGGGAAGTTGGCGGTGTGATCCCCCGGGTGCTAGGTGGCGCGTGTTAGCGCGCCTCCTTCCACCTCCTTGAATCCTCAGTTGGACTCATCTGGGGTACCAGGGACGAATGCGAAAGTTGAACACCTGGTGCCTCACTTACGGATGAAGAGGGTTCCGCTGGGTTTTAGTGGGTATTGCGAGGTGTGATCCACCTCCGTGCCTCGGAGAGCACGTTAAACTGTCGGTCCTGCGCCCGATCTCTCTCCAGTTGTTTCGGATTACCGTCAAATCGGACTATGAGAGTGAAGGAATAGAGAGTGCACTTGTGTACTATGCTTGCCAATCCGCAATGGAGCAGCGTGGTAGGCCTATGCTCTTAAAACCGTCTTTCATATGAGTGAGGAGGCCTGCGCCCAGCATTGGGACGTTAATGGGCTGCTGCTTACCTTACTTTACCCCCCTCCCCTCCGACGGTTTCTCAATAAAAAGAAGACTTCTTTATTGCTGACAGTTTAGCGCTTGACTGCGCTCTCACCAGATAGTAAGTGATGATACTTATGGTTTCTACACAGCATCGTACCGGAAGACAAATCTCTGATTGGCGGTACGTCTTTCCTGGTAGGGCGTTACCTAGCCACGGCCGAAGCCTTCCACCAGTCCAGACTCAGCGAGGCCAGCGAAGCCTTCAAAGACTTGGTAAAAAAGTTTTTATTACCGATTATAGATCTGAATAAGATATAACGTAATTGCCGAGGATATTTTCGCAACCTGTTCTGGGAAGAAGCCACGTTAAACTTGTTTTTTCAGGCAAATCTTACCTGTTTATATTACAGTGTAGATTATTTATTTATATGGTACTGGTATTTAGGTCCGCAAGCGGGTTAGTGGAAACTATCGGCTTATATTTGTGACAGCATGTGATGGAAAGGATCAACCTTCTGTCGCCATATAAAGCTGGTCTCGACGCGAATTCGTGTTCACATACCATTTGTATGTTAATATATATGTTAAATATTTACATTGAATTGCTGTTGACTATAGACTACTATATATTTTATATAACTACTTGCTTGAGCAAGGATTTTCTACCAAACCAAATAGTCTATCATGGACTGTATCATCACTTCGACGTGATTGCAATCTAACACTAACTTATCAAGAATAAAAAGGGTGCTTTAGATCACATGATTGAAGTAAAACGCTCTCTCTCTCTCTTTGGGGATCGCTCGTTGCCTGCTTTTTGTCTAAGTTTGGATTAGAGGATTATACTAGCAAAGATAGCGTCAAAATAAAGAGCTTCCATCTCAGACTGTATCATCACTTATCATTAAGAGTGATCACAGTCAAACCCTAACATTTCATCAATAAAAAAAACCTTGAATTTCATTATATATGTATTGATTTATGTAGATTTTAAAGTATTGTATCGTACAATGAATATGAATGGAATAAAAACTTCCAATCACAATTTACGTAACTCTCTTCACGTATTCACTAGCTTACTCTTCAAGCGAAGCACAATGACAAAAAAATAATGTAATAATGTATATTTATTTATTTTATAATTAGTTGTAAAAGACTTTAATTATGGTTTTCCTACTTCATTGATTTACAAAAAGAGAGTTTAACTGTCTGAGTTTGTAGTGAGTTCTTCTCAGAACAAGATTTACTTTATTCGCAAAGTTGACTTTTTAGACAATTTATTATAATGTTGAAAAGAAGGGGCTTAAAGCTCAAAAGCTTTACCTACCAGCCAACATTTCAGATTAACAAAAAGTCTAAAATTAATAAGATTTAACAATCTGATTTAGTTATAACTAACAGGGCTAAGAAGGTCATAAACTAGTGTTCAATAAAATCGAATTCACCTAGTTTTAGTCATTGGTATTCAGTGTTATCTAAAAGCAGCGAAAGTTCTAGAACATCGATGATAAACAGGACCTACTTTCAGCTGAATACGTAACAGTACAGTACTGGCGGTTGATTTTCCACGCGACCCTGACATACATACGCACGCAAACTCGCAAGTGCACTGCACTGTGCGAAATACAGTTAAATCCGATAGACGCCGCTCCTATTTACGTTTAAAGCGCCGGTCTATTACATAACAAGTGGTCACTTCGATTGAAATTTTGAAATTCCAATTCATCGCAATGCAAAATTTAGATATACCGTTGACATACATACGAAAACAAACTCGCAAATGCACAGCACTGCGCGATAAACTTAACTCTTATTAACGCTGTTCCTGTTTATACTTAAATGATTGGTCTATTATATAACAAGTGATCACTACAATTGGATTTCTGAAATTTAAATTCGTCACGATGCAAATTTTAAGAGTAACATTGATATACATACGATAATATTTTCGTCTGATAACCCTCAATGCCTGAAGACCAAAGTGCGTGTTGCCAGTGATGATCTATGGTTCTGAGACATGGTCGCTGACTATGGGCCTTATGCGGAAGCTCAGAGTCTCTCAGCGTGCGATGGAGAGCGCTATGCTCGGAGTTTCTCTACGTGATCGAATCAGAAATGAAGAGATCCGTAGTAGTCATCGACATAGCCCTCCGAATCGCGAACATGAAGTGGCAATGGGCGGGGCACATAGTCCGAAGGACCGATGGACGTTGGGAGCCAAAGGTGCTGGAGTGGCGACCCTGCACCGGACGGCGCAGTGTAGGGAGACGTGAGACCTATGTCCAGCAGTGGACGTCCATCGGTTGAAGCGACGACGACGACATACGAAAGTGAACTCGCAGGTGCACTGCACTGTGCGAAATATAGTTAAATTCTAGTGACACTGGTCGTATTTACGGTCTATTACCTAGCAAGTGGTCACTACAACTGCATTTTTTAAATACAAATTTTCGAGATAAACATTTGAGGTATACTTGTGCCTTGTATTCGAAAGCAAACCCCTGCTGTACGAAATATAGTTATATGTGATCAATTTAGCTCCTATTAACGTTATCATTGTTCGATTAAATGACAAGTGGTCAAACCAATTGAATATTTCAAATTCAAATTCACTATAACGAAAATTTTGTAAAACTTGCTGATATACATACGAAAGCGGACTCGCAAGTGCAACGCATCATGCGAAATGCATATGAATCAGATTGACACTATTTACGTTTAAAACATCGATCTATTGCATAGGTAGTGGTCACTACAATAGGATTACTGTCTATATTAAATAAAAAGTTGACATCCAATTGAATATTAATTCACCAGGATGTAAGTTGTGTTGAAAATTTGCTGACATACATACGAAAGCAAACTCGCAAGTGCACTGTCCTCAGAAATACAAACAAATCTGACTAATTCAACCTCTGTTTCAGTTTAAAACATCGTTCTATTAAATGACAAGTGGTCAGTTAATGGAATAATAGATTTAAATTCGTCACAATAATAACTTTATAGCGCGCTACTTGTCATACTCGTAAACTCGTATACGAACACAAACTCGCACGTGCTATGTTTTATTCAGTTAAATATAACTAATGCCGTCCCCACTTTTATATTAAGCCCTGGTCTATTAAATGGTAAGTGGTGATATGATTGATTTCCTTTAAATTACCATTTGTGGTCATAAAAATTGTATAGCATACTAGTTGGCACACATACGAAAGCAAACTCGCCAGAGCAATATATGAAATACAGTTAAATTCTATCAGTACGGTACCTTATTTAATAGTCTATTGACTGGCAAGTGTTCACATAATTTGATTTATTAAAATTGTATAGTGTTGTAAATTTGATAGCGTTAACAAACACATGACAGCCAAATTTCAAATGAACTGCACTACAATTAAATCTTATAACCATTGTTCCTAATGCACTGGTCTATTAAATGAGAAGTGATGAGATGATTGAATTTCTTAAACCTGAATTTCTTAAACCTAATGAGCTACAGGAAATGCTAAATATTATGAATGAAGCTTTGAAAGGGAAAGGAATGAAAGTGAATGTAAACAAAACGAAAGTCATGCTTTTTGAACGAGATGAATCTATGATGAATGGCAATATTTTGATAGATGGGGAACAAGTGGAAGAGGTGAAAGAATTTGTATACTTGGGATCTAAATTTACAAAAGATGGAACATGTGAAAGTGATATCGAAAGGAGAGTGAATGCAGGGAATATGGTAAATGGTGCTCTGCATGCTTTTATGAATAGCCAGATGGTGTCTCAAAGGGCTAGACTGGCAGTGCATGCTGGAGTGTTGGTGCCAACACTTATGTATGGTAGTGAAAGTTGGGTATGGCAGAAGAATCACAAAAGTAAAATAAATGCGGTAGAGATGAGAGCGTTGAGAAGCATGAGTGGATTAAAACTGAGTGACAGAGTAAGAAATAGTGTGATAAGAGAACGTTGTGGTATAAAAGAAGACGTAGTGACTAAAATTGAGAAAGGTATGCTTAGATGGTTTGGGCATGTAGAGAGAATGAATGAAAGGAGACTGACAAAAAGGATTTATGAGTCAAGAGTGAATGCGAAAGTTGGAAGGGGAAGACCAAGGCGAACGTTCCTGGACCAAATCCAGGACATTTTAAATAACGGCCAGGTCAAGAGTACTCTAAACCGACGAACTTGTATGAAAGGTTTAATGAGAATGAAAGAAGCGAAGGAGATATGCAAGGATCGTGGCAAGTGGAAGGATGTTGTCTCTGCCTACCCCGAAGGGAATGAGGCGTGATGCTATGTATGTATGTATGAATTTGTGGCGAAAAAAAGTTCCTAATACACTAGCCGATAAACATACGAAAGCAAACTCTTGCGAGCTAATTAGTGCTGGGTGAAATAAAGTTAAATCTGATTGAAACTGTCTTTTAAATAGCAAGTGGTCACTAGATTGGGTTTCTCAAAATTGAAAAATTATAGTGTCTTATATTGGCTATAAAATTATAGTGGCTTAATTTATCCTAATTATAACTAAAACGAAATTTGAAGACAACAGTATTAACATAACGAAATATAGTACTTACTCAACCTGGAACATTTCAACTTACCTGCAAAAAAACAATAGCATATTTAAATATAAAATAATTTATTTAAAAAGGTTACTAACTAAAATAGTATTTTTTTCATACTAATTTTATAAATCTGATAAGTTTTTGTTTATATGTTTGTTTGAACGTGCTCATCTCAAGAACTACTTACTTAAAATTATGAAAGCACTGCCAACCCGCTGTGGAGCAGCGTGGTGAGTCTATCCTCCAAAAACCCTCACTCCTATGATAGAGAACGCCTGTGCCCAGCAGTGGGACGTTAATGGGCTGTTACTTACCTTAACTTATATAGTATATGACATATATATGTCGGAGTGCTATAGCCTTTGGAACGCTAGCGCCATCTGTCTATCGGCGTGGGACAGAGTCAATAGTGAAAATCCGGCGCGCGTCTCTCGGTAGTTCTCGAGTGACGGCCCGCCGGTGCGGTCGACTTTTGAAACTGTCGCGTTCCTAGCTATTATTTTTAATGATTCTAAATTGATATCGGGAATATTAAGTGATTGAACATTATAATCTGAGTTAATTAATAAAGTGTTTGATTGCACCAACATTACCCACCAACGCCCACAGTATGGAAATTATGGATGCCATTAATGACGATGTTGGCGGAGAACCCTACGCCTCTAAGCTTTATACTTATTCTCCGACATATATGTTTTACTAAGTCGTTTGGTTTTAAACACACTATTTTTTTTATTGCTGAGAACTCTCTCTTGATGACAAGTGATGATACAGTCTGATGGAAATGCACTAAGATGTTAAGAGGTAATTTTACTTCTTATAGTTTATACATAGCGTTTATGCTGCTAGGGTGTAATCGTGACTCATACAATATAGAAAATGCAAATGTAAATCGAACCTAGGACTCCTGCTAGCGAAGGACTCGCCCCATTACACAGTTTAGTTATACATATTTTGTATAAGAATATACTCAATAAATGTATAAATTACATTAAAATGTGTCGCTAATTAAACAGATAGGTCATCGACCGCTGCGATGACGTCATTCAGGTGCGCGCTGACCTGAAATGACTTGCAAACAAATGTGACAATCGTTTTCAACTGAAAATTATGTGTTTACAGTACACATAACACTGTTTGTTATGTAAACTATTAAATCATACACATATATATATTAAACTAGCTTTTCAGCGCATGTTCTTCTGCGTATCTATCAATTCTCACAGTACCGTCGCAATATATATTTAATATTATCTTATATATCCGTGATAAGGTATGCTTAGATGGTTTGGGCATGTAGAGAGAATGAATGAAAGGGGACTGAGAAAAAGGATTTATGAGTCAAGAGTGAATGGGAAAGTTGTAAGGGGTAGACCAAGGCGAAAGTGAAGAGATATGCAAGGATCGTGGCAAGTGGAAGGATTGTCTCTGCCTACCCAGAAGGGAATGGGGCGTGATGCTATGTATGTTACATATATCCGTGATAATATACGTTTATTCGGTACGATAAGTGAAGTACACAATATTAATACAAGAAATAAAAACAAACTTGTTATGCCATATTTCGGGTTGAGTATACGCATTTTTAATTTTTTTTTTACTCAGATATGTTATTTTATTATATAACTTAAATAGACAATTAACCATGATAACATTATATCGAACCTTAACATTAATACAGACAAAATAAAAGTAACTAAAATGCGCCATCAGAAGCAAATGGATGGGTGCCCATAAGGCTGGCAGCGTTACCTCTTTGGACAGCGATACTTATACGCTGTTCGAAGTACCGCCCGGCCTTAGGGTCACTTTTAGCCTCAGGACCCCACGGTCCCAATGTCTCCACGCCAAAAGGCACAAATATGTATTCTAAAGCAAGGCTCTCATATTTGCGCCTCTTGGCGTTTTCAGCTAATTTGGAGGTAGCGTCAATGTGAGATGGTGCAAGCGTATCAACACATGTAGCATCCCACACCAACGGCCTTCCTTTTTTCCAAGGCATCAACGACATACCATCAGGTCTCTTACCATCATCACGTGCAATTCCATTTGGCTCGAGAATACCCGGCACGTTAATGGTGACCGTGGTGACCGAGTTGATTTACCCACTCACCGCATTTTTAATTGATTTGCATCCGCATAGTTTTAAGAAATATGTCAAAAATACATCTTATAAAATTCTCATGTCACTGTTTTCGTACCTATACTCCTCCGAACCGGTTCGTACCAAATTTTACATGCGTATTGAGGTCTGAGAATCGGCTACTATCTATTTTTCATGCCCCTAAGTGATAAAGGTTGTTCACCCCTAAATTTTTTTTTGTGATACAGCATACGAAAATACATACAACCCTAAATTTTCGCCTTTCTATCACGAACCCAAATTTTTTAATAGCGATAATAGTAATTATAGGGCAAAACAACGTTTGCTGGGTCAGCTAGTACTTTTATAAAAAGCATATTATAATGTTGAAGATTATTTAACCTATAAAAATGTTTGCTCACAGAAGCAATATATTACACATTATAACATACAAAACTATCTTTAAAAGAGTAACCGTTGAGTTTGCACTTAATGCAATATTAATAATTAAGCATGTGCACGACAAATGGACGAATAACTCAAGATCGCGCCAACCGATTTCGATGATTTTTTTTATTGGAAAGGATATACTTCAAGGGTTGTTTTGTGATAATTTGGTCAGGTTGTGATTATGGATTCCATGACAAAGTGACGGAACTCTTCAATTCTTAGGAGCAAATGAACGATACTCGACAGAATCTTCTATAAGCTATCCCGATATTTGAGTCACCTACCGTAACTTCGGTATGGTTAAGTGCTAGTCGTAGTTAAATTTGAAGATCAATGGATCTCCTCAATGGCTTACAGTAAGGGTGCGGTTTATGGCAAAAAATATAAGTGTCTGTAATCAAATAGCAATGAGCTTACGTTTGTTGCTGCATTGCAACACGTTTACTTCACTAAGAATTTAAAAAAAAATTAACTGAAAAAGAACAAGACTTACAAATATATTAATATGCTCTAAAAAGTACGAAGGCGCCTACATATATAGCTACATGGAGAGACGCAGGAGCTGCCAAGTGGACACGCGGGGAACATCTACCTTGGCTGACACCGACTCCGAATAAAATAATACAAAGAACACTATAAAAGAATACGCAATTATTTCTTACTTTTCAGAGCATTTTAATATATTTGTAAGTCTGTTTTGAAGGCGGTTCTTTTTTTGTTAAACTTTTTATTTATTGTAATATGGCATATATTAAGTAAGACATAATGCTATGAAAATAAATCTATACATAGGGGCTATCGAGTGTCCTATAAAAAGAACTGTCCACCAAAAAAAAAATGTGAAGAAAAACTATAACATGCCACTAAAATCCGTATAATTGGTTAGCGTGAAATTCGTAGGACATTCTGACACCCACGGGTGGGTAGGTTGTGTTCTCGCTAATAGAGCGTAACAGGGTCGTTGCAAATATATATAAAAACATACCACGTGTGTTTGCGTCTATAAAAAAGCAACTCCTCTGGCGCAGTTATGCTAGTATGTGGTTTGCTGGCAGTTGGAATCTGTGGCTAGTTATCACCTCGACAGCAAAGACGTGCAAGCAAAAAAATCGCTATCGAAAGATGCTGTGTAGAAACCCTTAGAGGTAAATGAGTCTTCTCTCTTTCTAAATCACTTTCGTGTTTTATAAGGATAAGGAATTAGTATTTGCTTAGTGGCACGTCTTCCTAAATTCGCCTTCCGGGGATTACAACCGAGACCTCTGCTATCAAAGTCCTCATACCATTGCACCAGCGAGGCTTTTTGAATTACAACTCTCTCCTTTCAAAAACAAATTTTATATATAAGTAAAGTAAGTAAGTAGCAGCCCATTAACGTCCCAGTGCTGGGCACATGCCTCCTCCCTCATATGAGAGAGGGTTTTTAGAGCCTAGACCCACCACGCTGCTCCACTGCGGATTGGCAGGCATAGTACACAAGTGTACTCTCTATTCCTTCACTCTCACAGTCCGATGTGAGGGGAATCCGAGAGATCAGGCGCAGGACCGACGGCTTAACGTGCTCTCCGAGGCACGGGGGTGGATCACACCGCCAACTTCCCAACTTCGGGCAAATATTGAGAAAATAACCCAGGACCTCATGTCTGTAGTCGATCATGCTAACCACTAGACCAATGAGGCAGTTATTAAACTAATCTATCAAATCCAATCAAAGTCAAAATATCTTCATTCAAGTAGGCATATTACAGCACTTTTGAATCGTCAAATTATATTTGTTTTTCTTTTCCACACTCTAATTCTAATACACGTCTGATGATGGTACTCAAGAACGACTTAAAATCTAAAGTTACGTGGGTTCCTTCGCGCCCTGATCCGAGAAGAGCCCACAATAAACTCAGTGGGGTGTTTTGTTTTTTTTTGTTATCATCATCATTACAATATCATATTACTTTAATATATTTCAATTCGAATTAGAGCAGTTCGCTCACTCCCACACGTTTCTATCGTCTAACTACTCTTGCATCTTATAATACGATTTTTCTATCAACTTTCTTTTAACAACGACTTTGAATTTATATATATCATCTATTTATATATATCTTTATATTGGAAAGTGGATTAGAAATCCATGTGTTTTCATCAACCGTATAAAATAGACTTTACTTGGAAGAGTGCTCTTTATGTTCTTGCTTGAAGTTATTTAAAGATTCAACAACTTACTTCATAGTAAAATACCTATATAGTCTCTCTTCAGCATCGAAAAAGAACCCAAATATTTTATTTGGCGACAATTGTTAGCTGGTAGGGTAATTAGACACGACCGAAGCCTCTAGCCTAGACCAAAAGAAATAAATATCTATACGAATGGGAGCCGTTCATCATCGAAACTTTACTAGCATCATTAACACAGCTGACTAGAAAAAGTTTAGTTGAGATAATTCCAAAAAAACTGCGGGTAGTATAAAAAAATTATCATCCCTAAGAGTCATCCAACCTGCGCCAATGTTGTCATCAGCTAAATTTTTTGCAACATCCCAAGTCGATAATTGCCCTTAGTTTGCTGGAGTGCCATTAGAAATGACAAGTCATTAATAAAATTATAAATGACTAATGTCCTTACTGTAAAATGTTAAATTTAACACCGTTTTAGCAAAATGGGAAACCTTTGGATAGTTAAATAAATTAAACTTAATGTTTTACTTCAGTAACTGGATAAGAATGCATCAGACGAGTAATATATGTGTATTTTTTAATTTCATAATGTTTTACAAAATTCACAACCATAATAGAAACCAATATAAAATTTAATTAAATAAACTTCTAAGCAATTAAAGATTTTACAGAATAAAGTGCGCCCGTGTGCGTGCGTGCATGCGTGTGTGTGTGTGTGTGCGTGCGTGTGAGCGTGTCTCTGTGTGTGTGTCTGTGCGTCCGCGTGTGTGTGCAGGAAAAAATACAAGTTATTTATTTATGATGTAAATTCATGTAAATTTCTTGTCTGTTTTTGATAACACCGCAAATACTTTTAAATTAAAATTATTTAAATTAAAAAAAAAAAAAAATTGAACTGCCTCATTGGTCTAGTGGTTAGCACGTTCGACTACAGACATGAGGTCCTGGGTTCGAGTCCCGGGTCGGCCCAATTCAAAATCGATATTGAGTTTTCTATTAATATTTTCTCAATATTTGCCCGAAGTTGGGAAGTTGGCGGTGTGATCCAACCCCGTGCCTCGGAGAGCACGTTAAGCCGTCGGTCCTGCGCCTGATCTCTCTCCGGTCGTGTCGGATTCCCGTCACATCGGACTATGAGAGTGAAGGAATAGAGAGTGCACTTGTGTACTAAGCCTGCCAATCCGCAGTGGAGCAGC